>CALSCE010009415.1:2481532-2496494 GCA_943593645.1 Bovichtus variegatus | reverse complement strand
ATATATGAATACAGTCCGATAAATATGACTCATTTAAACTCATAGCCAGCAGTTGTTGTCACCGTAGAGATATCATAAAATGATTGTTTCTCTAGGGTGTGTGTGCGTTTGTGTAGTGCCCGCGCGCTCACGTGCGCACGCACCGCGTACAGCCCTGTCCTCGAGCTGTGTACACTCGCGGCTGCTTCAGTGTGCGCAATAACTCCGTGACACAGGAGCTCGAGCGACAGTGTCTGCCTACACGCTAACGAGATCCGGGGGGGCTGCTCAACCAGGCGACAGAAACAAGAATATAAATATATAAATATATAAATATATAAATAAACTTGATTTGATTCGAAGTATCCTGTCGAGGGAGGGAAGCAGGTCGGCTGCTGCTCGTGAGCGGGGAAGGATATTCCAGGTGCTAGCTCTACTTTCGTGGACCACCCGGCTTCTCACCGCCGGACGGAAGACATCCGTGTACCGCTGACCGACACTCCAAAAAGGCAACCGAGTTTCCTTCTTCCACAGGAAGGTAAGTTTGGAAGTGCAGCTTGTTTTCCTGCCTCGCGCTTCCTTCCTGCCCTCGCGCTAACGGTGGGGGGGGTACCTTCACTCGGAGTAAAGTTTTCTTTTGAATGTATATGCTAACAGGTGTGTCCCCGCGGAATGATACCCAGGGCTCTGCTTTTATTCACCACACTGCTGTTGCGTACAACGTAAGCAATGTGCCACTATCGAGAAGAAAACAACCTTTAATCTTCCATCTATGTTGTTCCCACTAATGAAAGAACTGACAGCTGCCAACTAATCAATAATGGTAATTTCCTGCTGGCTCCTGGCTCAGTAAACAGTGCCAGCTGAGGGACCTGAATGCACCATCATCAGGCCTTATTCACCATAATGGCCTTTATTTGTTTTACGGGAGATACTGCCTCTACATTGTGCCATAAAGGAGCTCCCAGTTCCATCCACACTGCAGTGGTTATCCTCAGTACTGGGAGGATGTCTGTCTTCTCAGTGTTGACTTGTCTCGTGGCAGGTACTGATGTGGGACTCCTTGTCAGAGAGGATGGATTCTGGCTGTTGTTGTTGTCCAATGTTGCTCTATAATGTTTCCAGACAGAAGAACAAATCTCCAAATAGTTTTGATAACGTTAAATGGCAGAAAATGCTGTTTTTAGCCTCTCAAATATGGATAATTTCCTGCTTTTTCTCTGTTTTTATGTCATGTTACGGTGAATATATTTGGGTTTTTGGACTGCGATGGATATTTTTCACTATTTTTATGACATTGTGTAGACCCAACGAAATAGTAGAATCGATCGAAAATAATGGCCAGATTAATCGATATTGGAAAATAATCATCAGTTGCAGACATCAATTATTTTCAACGTGTGGAGGAAGAAGACTTTCTAAGCGCTGTCCGTTGTATTGCTTTGAATAAGTATCATGTGTTTCTTCTTTCAGTTATTTACATAAAATGAGGGAACATGACACCACAGAATTAAGCAACGCCACACAGTAACAAAGAAAACACTATGTAGATCTTTGTCATTTATGACATGTTTGTGAAAAGGGATATAACTATCATTATAGAACATTTGCCTGCAGACATCCTGAGCTGCACAGTAAACATAAGAACATGTGACTGGATCCATGCTATGGGACGTATAAGCAGACAAAAAATGTCCCCCGGAGACCCTTTACACAGCACGCGCATCTTGTGATTTGGGTTTTCACAGGCAATGTCTCGAGAGATTAGAAAGACTTAAGAGTTAAACACGGCACTTAATGTAATACCCGGAGAGCACTTTTCAGTTTAAAAGGATTGTGTTTATAGCGCATGAGGTACCGAGGCTTCACGTTCAACAGTGAGGTGAAGTTGTGAAAGAGTATTGTGTCATTGTTGGTAAACAGCAGAGTTTCCACATCAGCCAGCACGCAAGTTTGCGCAGGCTGTGTAGAACGTCTGCCTTCATCACGCCTCGGTGGTCTGGAAGTTAATCGTCTGCTACTGCAGCAGTCGCAGAATTACAATACAAATCCAATAAATCAGACTGAAAGTTCCCCCCGTCAAACCATTTCAAAGGTTGTCAACATTGCGTGACTTTCACAATGTTTTCATCAGGCAGCTGCAACATATTTTCTTGTAGCACATATTAAATAATTCAGCGGTGTATAGGGGTTGTTGGTGTTCCATTACCCATGCAGTCCTCAGTTCTTTTAGATAATTTTTTAAACAGACACACAGCTGAATACAATAGCGAGCTATGGGTAAGTGAGGAACATGGACTCACGGATTATTGTGAGAGTAAACGTGTCCACACGGTCAACAATTTTACCCGGCTTCTCTGATTTCTCAGCCTTCAGTCTTGTTTTTTTTTTTTTCTTCCCCAGCCCTTGGCGGTATCGTGATAGATATCTCTATCCTGCTCTAGTGACCCCCGTCTGGCCAGTTAAAAGCTGAGTGAACGGACTGCTTTGACCACTAATGGGTCTTGCTAGCTGAATCCTAGTCTCCACGGAGACCAGTCTCACCAGAGAGAGGCAGGACTGAGCTGCACCGATTGATCAGCTGCGTGCGTGTGTGTGCGTGTGTGTGTGTGTGTGGGGCTCACTCTCCTTTTCCCACCCAAAGCTGTGCGACTGCTCTCCCTCCTCCCACTGTTTGGGTGACTGACACTAAAAGGCCAGGTGCTCTCATACCTGCCTTTTGGGAGAGATTACTCTGAGGTGAATAGTTATAATGAAGCAGATGGCAGAGTTTCCCATAAGTCAAAAGAACAAGTGTTCGCTATAATTAAACTTTAGCTCACTGTTTTCTTCTTCATTTTAATTACACGCCGTTGGAGTCGTGACAGGATCCCATTGATCACAGATCCACTAACATCTGGCCAAGCTTTTTGATTCAATAATATAATTTACCAATAATTTGATTCTGTAATATTCCAATGAGTTGATTCTAGTGCTTGAATTAATAAGGTTATCAATCAATGAATTGATGAAGAGAACGTTAATCACTGAGGTGGGCGGAGGGTTAAAGGGATGCCCTGTGGACTTTTCTTGTAAACAAACAAGATGTGTTTACCTTCAGTTTTACTCTCCAAAACACAGCGTGTGTTAGTGATGCGCAGGTTGCTCTCACCATCCTGGGCGTGAGGTTAATTCACGGGTCGGCCGCGCCGGGGCAAAATATCAATTACATTATATGAACATATTTTAAGCTTAATTTTTCATAATGAGGATTACCAAAAAATAACTTTCTGCTTTTGTTCATTCATTTATTTAAAACCAGCCTACTTCAGTGTAATATGTCCTCAGGTTTACATATATCAGGGATCGGTGGAGGTAGTGTCCACGCCGAGGTCACATGATGACTGACGCCTGTTTCATTCTGATGAAGACTGTTGTTGATTTCCACCAGTTTCAGCCATGTGCTGTCAGATGTTTTAGTTCAAAAGTTAGGTTCATTTCTCCTTGCGCTCCCCCTCTAGATGGCATCGAATGACTCGCGGCTCCAGCAGCAACCGTCCCCGAAGGATGCGGCCGACCAGAACTTTGACTACATGTTCAAACTGCTGATCATTGGCAACAGCAGCGTGGGAAAAACCTCCTTCCTGTTTCGCTACGCGGACGACTCCTTCACCTCCGCCTTCGTCAGCACCGTGGGCATCGACTTCAAGGTCAAGACCGTCTTCCGCAATGACAAGAGGATCAAGTTGCAGATCTGGGTGAGTGGATTAAAGATGCGATTCATTGTGGTTTTCATTTGTGGCAGAGGGCGGATACAATATACGTTGACAGACTGAAATCAGCTTCCGATGCAAGTATCATATCGTTTATAGCGAATGCAAGTCTGCCACACCCGTCCCGAGAAGGGCTTTTATGAAACTATAGAGCACACATATAAAAACTAGACATGGGTACATATGTGTTGCTGAATTAACCAGGATTTGGGAGCTCTCTAAAACGTTTACTGCAGATTTCACGTGGCCAAGTATCAAGTTCGAAGGTTTTTTTTCCTTTCACAGAAAAAGCTGTCTGAGCAAAAGATGTTTTACAGAATGGAACCTTACAATTGCCGCTCCAGGCTGCTCTGGTGCATCTGCTGCAGCTCCGTAATCTCTTGGTATATTTGCAGAAAGGCTGAGAAGCAAGTCCATTTAAACAATTACACAGGCTGTACCTAATGAAAATCCATAAAGTTTTCAAAACTTTAAATGCAGCAATTATGGTACCTTATTTGCTTTTTGTCCAAGATGTTCCCAGCCGATGGTAAAGACACTTTATGGGTTTAATTACAGACTAGTTGGCCTGGAACCAGGCAGCCAATAGGACAGATGTGAAAATATAATTGAATTTAGAAACGGCAAGGCACAGTCAGATGTTAATAAAGTAAAGAAAAACTAAAGGGAGCTAAAGAAAAGGAAAGTAAGCCCATGTGGAATGCTTGTTTACACCAAGAAGTCTGTATCTTGAAATGTGGGTTTTGCCTTTTGTGCAAGTTTAACTTGTAAATTGTGCAAGTGTAAAAAGACTTCCTCATGGTTTCCTGCACATTCTTCCTCCATACACTTATCTACTGGTGTTCTAAGTGTTCACATAAATGCATAAAGGAAGTTAAATTCATGTTTTCATACTTGAATGGCCAGTTGGAGGTCCGGGTTATGTTTACCTATGTTCGTCAGCAGGTTGCTAACTTTGTCTGTCTGCTGTTTGCTGGGCAGGTATACAGTAACCCTAACCCAGTAAGAGCTAAAAAAATTAAATAAGAATTCCTGCAGAAAAGAACTGCAAATTGGTGGTAATTCTCTGTGGGTTTGTCCCTACAAGTGCCCCCTTTTACTTTACACATAGTCATTCGACCCATGGTTTATATAAAAATATGAATTATAGCGGCTTTACATTTATGGTTTGTGGAATAAGATAATACTTTTCTTATGAAGTTTTTAGTTGCAATGAATTTGCACAAATCTTTTTTTTGACTTGCCATGTATCATATATCCTCCCTTGTTAAGTTTTATGGGTAAAGATTCTTCTACACTACACACAAATCCTAACTAAAGGGCCACTTACTAGTTTCGTCTGGAGCCTGCAACCGCAACTCACGTTTTTATTTTTATTTTATTAAATTATGCAGCCGACTAGAACTTGTCTAAATGTTCAAGCTGGTCAACAGCAGTGTGCGGGCAAACAACAGCATTAGACTCATGAAATGTTTTAGTTGTTTTAGATTCTCATGCAATATATCACAAGATACTATAGCCCAGCTGTAAAAAGCAAGTTGATGGCTCATAATGTTTCTGTTTGGTCAGGACTTTCAGGTGTTGATTCAGCCATTTTTGAGGCTGCAGTTTGTAGTGTTTTTATGATTTATTTATTTTTTGCTTTTGCTGCAGTTGGTGTTCAAGGTCAGCTTGAGACTTCTGTTCCTCTTTGCCATTTCAGTTTTTCATTTGTGTTCAGCATATGTCGTCATGAGTTTTGAGAATTTATCATTAGCACATTTCAAGAGTTTGTGGCTTTTTTTGGACAGACGTTGCAGCAAGTCATGCAGCAGTTTACTGTAACTCACAGTTTTAAAAACGCAAGTCGGGTGAATGCTTCGCTAAGTCCCGCCCTGGAACGCAAACATGCCAATCATAGCATCAGCCAACTCCGAAAAGGTTCGGACAACTATAAGCCTCCGCTCCATAGACTCTCATGCAATCGTTTGAGATTTTCTTCATTTTCAGGCGGGTTTTGTGGATTTCGAGCTAGTCGTGGTTAAATGTTGTGCCTGGGGCGTGTGTAATAGCGATACTCATTAGCTGGAGAAGTTGGAAGGACGTGCGTTTCATTAACGTTACGTTATTATACAATACCCCCAAGAGTTAAATGTCATATCCGTGTATATTAAGTTATAATCAGCAGCTGATTAGCCTAGAAACGGCTAGCTTGAGCCGGATCAACATCCTTGACCGTCTCAGTTGAAATGAATCCCGGTATCCATTGCAGGACTTTCACATTGTACTCCAAGGTGTATCCGTACTTCTTCTCCAGCTCACATTTCTCACAGTACACTGCAAATCCTCTTGATATACATTGTTAAGGCTGTTCAAACAGATGATTCATTTGAACCAACAACGTGTGAGCCGCTGTATGATACACAAGCGGCGACCAAGATGAATCAGCAGCGGAGGAGCCCACACCAAAACACACACTCAGCTACCTGACCAAACATGTGTCTTTATTAAATGACACACAGTATAGTGCTGCGTGATATACTAACAGCTGAGGAGGAGGGCCAAAGTATCAGAACGGTAACGTCCAGGGTTGGCCATAACGCACGTAAAACTCATAAAATACAAGTTACATTGTGATGGATAACTTGATTACGTCTTCAACATACAGCGATTTTTTTAGAAGACATTTATTCCAGCATGTATTTGTAGGGGTAATTTGATTTAAACAATTCTAAATGCCGAATACTTTAGACTTAATTAATGTTTGGTTTTGTGTTTTAGTGATGATTTATGGATAGTGGAGTTGTTATTCCTTTTTATTTAGTACATTTTGAGTAAGTGCTCCTTTTGCGTTACAAGAGGAAAGTTCTCCATGTGGCCTTTGATTTAAAAAAAAAAAAATAAAATAAAATAAAATAAAAAATTTTAAAACAGACGCAACAAAAACGTCATCATCCCACATGTTGTAGAATATGCGTGACACAGTACACCTGTCGTTTCTGTCGGTACTGTTTTAAGTAAGTTTTGACCAACTGTAAACGCTGGATATGCAAAACACATTTTATTTGACATATTTGTGGGATTCAATAATATCAATGTTTGATTTTTAAATAATCCGAAAAAGTAATCCACAATTATTTAGATTAGATGAAAAATGTTTTGTAATCCAATGGATTTACATTGCCAATTTAAAAAAAAATGGATATGAAAAATTGTAACTGACTACAACCCTGGTAGTAACTGTATGATGTGTGTTGGGTAATAATGTAATTAGTTGGGGTTTTGAGAAGGTGGCATGTTGTGCATGCCTGGCTGGCCTTGATAGACCTGGTATTTCCTAAACTCAGGAAGTAGAGGAAGTTCCCTATCAGCTTGTGATGGAGACTTAATGAAGATTTACTGCAGTGTACTTAAAGGGTGTGGGACCGGCGGGCATACCTTAGTTCGAGTCCTCGCTTCTGCGATGTTAATAACCAACTCTGTGAAATGTCCTGGCTGTTATATTCATGTTCGCTCCAGTTGAACACCATCTGTAAGAGATTTCACCAGATCCTTACACAGAGTATTGTTGATCGCACTCTGCCAGCTGCCAGCCTTCCTTTGTGTATCACGGAAACAGCCTGATAACACACAACACGGCCCCTTACTCAGTGAATACGCGGAGCTCAAGCATATGTACGTATGTCCACGCTGTGTGCACATATTGTTTACATCCTTACCTTTTCGTGTCATGGAAATCTGTTTTCTGATCTTTAAACAAATGTGTGTGTGTGTGTGTGTCTGCGTGTGTGTGTGTGTGTGTCTGCGTGTGTGTGTGTGGTAGCCCTGGGGACGATTTCCTGTGTGTGCCACTGATAATATAAACGCAGGTGACGCATGTTTAAAGATCAGGGTCCCAGTGACGTCATGCAGAGGCCTGATTTAAACCTCCCTATCGACCATCTCACACACACACACACACACACACACACACACACACACATACACACATGAGGGAGCAGCTTTTGTTTACTGGCTGGGGTTGGTTATATTTGTTAAGACGTCCCATTACGCTGCCAAATATTTGTTCATCTCTGCATGGATGAGATAAGGATGGACCTGGGATATTACACATTTTGAATAAAACAAAAATAATAACCACTGACAGAAAGCAGACGGTGGCATTGGAAAGAATAAAAGAATATGACAAGGATACATCCCCCCCCTGCTGCCTGCTGTAGTATTAATGCAGCAGACTGCCCTCTGTCTGTCTCATTTTGTAAAGTGAGAAGGATCACTTGGGCCGACCACCCGGAGCAGTCCTGGCTGTAATGGAACATTCATAACCCTCAATGGCCTCCAGTTACCTGGACAACCCACCCCTCCCCCCCTCTTCCTCCCCCTCACCGGGAGGAAAACATCAGACCGACACAGAAACACACACTTAGGCCCCTGATGCAAATGAAGGACTCAGACAGGTTACCAGGTAACTGTGAGCGTGGAGGGGAGCTGCTCTACCAACTCAGTCCACCTGTTCCTCTTTTTTCTTTTTTTTGCTTCCTGCATCCACTAAACTATTTTGAGCTTTGACTGCGACACACAGCCTGCATTGAGTTAGAAGATGCGTCTGATAAAGTCACTGAGGCTGAGAGGCCACACCTCCCCGGACTCTGGGAGGCTCTCTCTGCTCTTATCTGTGTGCTGCTTCTTGCCGGCTGGTTAATGGTTACGTGCGCCATATGTCCTCCCATGAGAAGTGGTTGTGGCGGGAGCTCATGTCTAAATGGGGGCTTGTGTGGAGTGAAGCAAGTGGCATTGTGGTGTGGTGTGGTGTGAGCGATGCTTTGGAAGGAGAGAAATGCGTGAAGGTTTGACAGAGTGCAATCATGGCTCCTTGGCCTTATATTTACCGGTACAAAGGATCCATAACTCTCCTTTCAACTTAAACAGACATAAACCTGACTTGGATTTAATTTGAAAGTGTAAATAACTGAAATGACTTTAATATTACTATACTGTTACTGTTAGAAGCTTCTCGTCATGAAAAGTGCTGGAGCAATTAATGTCTATTTTGAGGAAAAAAAATTATAGTTTACCTTTTTAATGCCCAGTATTTGGAAGTTAGACATCCAATTTTTAATGATGCTATTTACAAAAAAGAAAAATCTATTCTGCGCTTTGATTGGATTAACTGCTGCAACTAATATACATTGAAATTCAGCTATGTCTTTATTTTATGCCATAAATGAACTTTTCTAATGCACAAAAAGAGTGAAACCAGCATGGTACCGTTTGGTTAACTGGACCAGTGATTCCCAACCAGAGGCCCTGCAGCTGCCAGACTTTAGAATAGCTCAAAAAACAGAAATTAATATACCTTTTTTTTTTTTTTTTTAGTTTTTTTTTTTAACTCCACATATTGAGCCAGTTGTTACGGCTGAACACCTTGTAAGCAAGCGAGCGGGGACATCTAAACATTAAGCTCATAATGGATAAATGGTTGTAATGTCATCTATTTTCCAAAAATATCCACTTTTAATAGTGTTGCGTAAGATCCAGTTTAAAATAAGGTGAAATGAACGTGTTTGGAACATGATGGGTTGTGTTGATGAACGGGGTATTTGCAGTAAAAGAATAAAATAAAAGTGGGAACCAATGAACTGGTCCACTCTATATGTTGTGTCTGCATTCTGCCAGATGTTTCTGAATTTGTCTGCTATTGGAATAGGCCACTCAGTGTAACAGCTGATGCATCTACTCCACGTGAACCGTGTCAGTGCAACCCTGACTTAGAGGGAAGTGTTGCAGCAACAGGCCATGGTTTGGACAATATCGCCCCCTTGTGGTTTTAAATTATATACTGAATGATGACATGGCAATTAATGTTTTATTCAATTATCTTTTTATTTATTTAAATAAATATTAAGTGTGTGAGTATACAAATTATATTTGTGTGTGTGTGTGTGTGTGTGTGTACATGCAGGATACAGCAGGGCAAGAGCGCTACCGTACCATCACCACAGCCTACTACAGAGGAGCCATGGGCTTCCTGCTCATGTACGACATCACAAACCAGGACTCCTTTAACGCTGTTCAGGACTGGTGAGTATTTAGTTTAGTTATGTCTGTACCAAATAGTTTGAAGCTTCATTCATAATGTTGACATTCAAATTCTATACCAACATTTGAATGCTGTGGAGCTTCTTCTTTTTTCTTTTCTTTTTTTATTCTTTGTCTATTCTTTGTCCTAAACTCTGTATTTCTGCACAGTAGCAGATAAAGATTAGGCTACACTAATAGTGTTAGTATTATACTATTTGTATAATGTAAAATGTTATATTCCAGTGTTGCGTAGGATCCGATCCAAACATTTCCAATAACTCCAGAGTGTTGTAAAGGTGCAAGATTCTTGCATCGTGCAGTTGCAACCACAATGTCCACAACATGCACAAACCATGAGTGGCGCTGCATATTTTGATGTTTTTTTTCCTATTAGTGGCACTACGGACTCTTTAAAATGATATATGTAGGTGTCGACCACCCTTCAGTGACTCTTTTATTTCTGTTTATGCAGGAAAATATCTGATTGTTTGGGTTCTATATCAGTTTTTACTGCTTTCAATCATGCAGACGGTGAAACTTTGTGTGTGTCCTGCAGGGCGACGCAGATCAAGACGTACTCATGGGACAACGCTCAGGTGATTCTGGTCGGTAACAAGTGTGACCTGGAGGACGACAGGATCGTACCCACAGAGGATAGCCAGAGACTGGCAGAGGATCTAGGTAAAAAAAAAACTCTTTTACTCGCGCAGTTTTGTCTTTTTGTAAAACTTCTACCAGCCAACAGATACAGTGGAAACATCGACACATCATCATCTGTAAGATGCACCTTTATTTTGAAATTCCCATGCCACGTCTGTGCCACCATTTCCGTCCAAGCTCACTTCCTTCCTTAACATTCAAACAGCGCTTAAACATGAGAAATATGGTGCTTTATAGTGAAGAACAGGAGGTTTATTTTTTTTTTATTGTTTTTCATTTACATGTCTGGAAGAGCCCAGTAATAAAATGTCAAATCATATTTCAGTTGCTTTTTGTGAGTTGATTTAAAAGTATTGTTTTAAATGGGCACATGATATCGTCTCATATTGATCGCAGGCCCCTGAATCAAGAGTCGATATCGTATCGTATTGTGATTGAACTGGTGATTTGCACCCCTATCGTATTCCTGCATGTACCCTAAACATGCGTACGTCTGCTTGCTCATGGTAAATGAAGCGAAATCATGTTGCTCCCCCTCAGGTTTCCAGTTCTTCGAGGCCAGCGCCAAGGACAACATCAACGTGAAGCAGGTGTTTGAGCGTCTGGTGGACGTCATCTGTGAGAAGATGAACGAGAGCATGGAGGGAGACATCAACCTCGTGACCAACCACAGGAACCAGGCCCTTAAAGACTCGCCTTCAGAGAGCCACGGGGGCTGCGCTTGCTAAAGCATCTGCCCTCTTACCGGCTCCCATAACACGCACACACGCGCATACTGATACTCATACATGAAGACCTTCCTTCTCTGTGCCTCCACCATATAAAGTGCCGCATCGCTTCCTCTGTCTCCACTCCAGCCACGCGCAGCTCTGCTTTGTCCACGCAGCCCCGCACGAACCAAAGGATAGCTAGCTGAGATAATCTTCATCAGCCATGCCTGTCTTTCAGTCTTTTACCTTAAAGAGGCCCACTTTCTGCCTCTGTCTTCGTCACACCAGCTCTGTGGTGAGCTGATAGTCCACTAAAGCCTGCACTGTGTTCTGTCAACCCCCCACATCAACCGCCTTGACCACTGCTGCAACGTTAGCATTTTACATTTACCGTTGATCCGTGGCTTTTATTTTCTCAGTCAAATATTTGTGCAGCTAGTGATGCCAAATAGTGTCTGTAGATGGTTGTTGTCTTTGGGCATTCATTGTTGTGTTTGAGATTCATACAGTACATGTGCATTGTTACAGCCGACTTGAAAAGATGAACGTCTCAAACGAGGGCATATTGAGCTTAAGGCTTAAAGGAACAGTTTGACGTTTTGGGAAATACATTGATTTGCTATGTTGTTGAGACTTGGATGAGAAGATTGATACCACTCTCATGTCTGTATGCTAAATATGCCGCTACAGCAGGCAGTGGTTAGCCTAGCTTAGCATAGACAGCTAGCCTTTGTCCAAAGGTAACAAACTCCCACTGAAATGTATGAATTAAATGTTTTCAATTATAAGCCTTTGCTGTGCTGGTAGGTGAATGTTGTTCCCTTTGGACAGAGCCAGGCAAACTGGTTCCAGTCTTTACGCTGTGCTAAGCTAACCAGCAGCTAGCTCCAGCTACATATTTACTGTACACTAAATATGAAGCTACAGTCTAGTCTAGTTTGCCTAGCTCAGCATGAAGACTTTTTTTTGTAAGGATAAACAAACGATACATAACTTTGAATTTTAGCACCTTTTGTACGGAGCCTGGCTAGCAGTTTCCCCCCGTTTCCAGTCTTTATGCTAAGCTAAGCTAACCATTTGCTGGCTGTAGCTTCATATTTACAGTACAGGGGGCATCGATCTTAAAAAGAAATTACTCTATTAAATGTTGAATACATTCAGAATTGACGTTGTCTCTATATTTCTTTAGATGGAGACATCAGTACAGCGCTGCCAAATGAAAAATGAAACAAAAAACAAAAAACAAAAGCCTTCATGTTGTTGTTTCTGGGGTTACATTCGTCATCAGGTGCAGGTAGTGCCGCACCTTCCCTCGAGGATTTCTGTGTCGTGAGATTCTCTCATCGTCCATCACTTTATTAGAAAGTTTATCGAAACGATAAAGAAAACCAACAATGAGCCATCTCATCTCATCATCTTGACCTGAGCTGACCTGAATCTTAATGCCAGTCTTGTGCCTGTCGGAGGCGCTGAGGCGTCGGGGGGTCGATGGTGAAGCTCAACGCTGACTGCTCTGTGTGCTCGTGTGAGGAAGTCGTTAACACTTGTACTCGTCACATGACCTGCCTCATAGCATGTCCTCGCTCACCCCTTTGTGCCACTCTTTCTTTAACGCCCGCTCTCACACACACATGCTTTCACCATAACACACACACACACACACCGCTCCTCCGAACTGCAGCATGGCAAAAGAGTTGGCATGGCAAAACCTACTATGCTTATTAACAGAGTATTTACAAAGTGGTGAATTATCTTTCTTTTTCTTCTTGTTACTGACATAATGACTGGAAGTGCAGCTGTTTGTGCGTGTGTGTGTGTGTGTGTGTGTGTGTGCGTGTGTGTGTGTGTGTACTCAGAAAGGGAAGAACACTGATCTCTCAGAAGGATAAATGTATTGTAGGCCTCAACTGTGCTGCGTGCACTATCAGGAGAAACGATGAGCTGGTGCAGAATGTTAGTTTAAAGAGCCTGCGTCACTTTATATGCCATTACTGTAATATCTCATCCTCTCATTGAAGTGAATAGAATTTTATTCCCCTTCAGTTGAACTGTAATTTTGGACATCTCAGTATTGAACTGTCGCCTCCTCTTGTCCTGATTGATGGTTGATTTGAATTGGATTACACCACAAATCAGGAATGGAAAAAAAAAAAGTTTTTTTTTTTTTGCTATTATTTTCTGTTAAAGTAATACTTCACCCACACGATGATTTGTATATCAATTACTCTCACCTTCAATAAAACGTTGTTTTTCTCGCATGCCTCCATGGTGAATAAAGAATCAAAAACGAAGAAAAGTCTCAAAGAATTGACGAAGTTTAACAACAGCAAAACTATTTCCACTCCAACCTTACGATTTTAAAACACTTCAGAGCGTGAGGCTGTTTATGCTGAAGTTCTTAAATAGCAAAGTGTTGGTGATGACGTGTTTGTGAAGCAGTGAGCAGGTGACTGGATAAATGACACTTGAGTGGGATGTTTTCATGTCCATTTACCTCCAATCATCAAGACTTCTTCGTTTATGGATTCTTTGTTCACCGTTGGAGGCACGCGAGGAAAAACAGAGTAGACAAAAAACAAGAATTCAAAGAGAGATTGGTATAGAAATGGTCATTTTGTGGGTGAAGTACTCCTTTGAATTGTCCTGTACGGTGCCACGTGACCACGTGCCTCCTGCCAGTGTGTGCTGCCGAACAGTGATGCAGTTTTACAGATATCAGGTAGCTGGTATTATCGTCTCATCTGCAGCACATGAAGCTTTCGAGACTGGGCTTTAACATGAGGAGGCCGTGTGCCGGACTCATAAAAACACTACCTTTTTGTATTTCAACATTTGTGCAGGTGTACAAAGTATTTAAATGGAACGAGGAGAGCATATAATATCTGTGATAGTTTCACTTAAGTAGCTTACAATGGTGGCTGCTGCTTGAATACATATTGAATGCGCTAAACTGTCCACTGATGTTGGAACTTTTTAACCACTTTGCCCGATGTCTGCCATATTGGAAAACTACTGACGCTTTTGTACAAATCAGTCTGTAGCATCCAGAGCTGTTGGTCTGCGTGTTCTTTCTTTCCCTCATGTTTAGGATCTATTTGTTTTCATGCGTTGCATTCCTGTTGGTCGTGTTCTCACAGACGAGAGATCACATCATTTGGCCTTTTCTTCGTGATTCTGAATGTGTTGGATGGATTGCGGGAAAAAAAAATTAAAATAAAAATCCATCTTATAAACGAGAATAAATTGAGTATGTTGAAATGTCTATGAAAATAAAAAAATATATTAATTACAGAGTGTCATTTTCCAATCATTGTCTTGGGTTCCTTTTTCAAACCAGTTATAAATTGTACAACATGACAGCAGCATCTAAAGTGGAGTTCATGACCTCTTAACCCCGTTTCCTCATCTCCTTCCTGCCACCTTCCCTCGCTAAACTTTCACACTGGACTTTCATGTTGCTGAAAAACATGTGGAGATGCATTTAGGTTCAAATGTGTCACCATCTGCATCCTCTCCTTACATCAGGCTGTCTTCTCGCTCATATGATGTAAAGAAGCGCTGAATTTAAACTGACGGGGATGGGTCTCCGCCCCCCCCCCCCCCCCTGTGCCACTTATCACGGGTGTCTGCAGCGCTGATAGTGCTGGTCAAACGAAGAAAACATGTGTGTGTGCAGTCAGTAGATAAGCAACCGTTTAGGTGTGTGAGTACTGTGCGTTTTCCGTTACTTACAGGCACATGCAGGGATTAACTTGGCCCGGGGCCAGCCAGGCGCGGCCACGGCCCGGGGCCAGCCAGGCG
>CALSCE010009415.1:2462055-2481522 GCA_943593645.1 Bovichtus variegatus | reverse complement strand
GGCCCGGGGCCAGCCAGGCGCGGCCACGGCCCGGGGCCAGCCAGGCGCGGCCACGAGGCCGATGCTCAGACGATAATAAGTGAAAGGAATCATTTAATACTTTGAGATACTTTTTTATTTTTTTTTTTTTATTATTTTTTATTTTAATGATTCCTTTCACTTATTATCTTTATCCTCTTCTCCCATCATCCAATCTATCCACCTGCCCATCCATCCATCTCGACGTATGCGCGCTTTTACGCACGTCCTCGCTCACTTCCATCCTCTCCACGGCAGCAATAAACAAGTCGTGAACATCAATGAGCGCGTGATTTCCATCCATCAACAACAGAGTAAAACATTTGGTAAGAGTTCACTGGCCCCACCCTCTCCTTCACTGACTTTTGGAGAAAGTAAACAGCTCGCGCTGCACAGCTTATCGCTCACAAGCAGGCGCGTGACCGCGCTGCGCTATCCGCGCTATCTACAGCAACAAGCCTCCCCTCAGTGAGAGCTGCGGCAGACACGTCAGTGGCAGCTTGTTTTCTAGTTATGCAGGCGGCGGGCAACAGAAGGCAAAAGTCTTTCTGTTCTCAGAGAAGACAAAAGGATGATATGCGACCACCTGAGCCGATTGTTGGCGCTTTTCACGATATTCTGCTCCATTCGACATTCTTCCATCGCCCAGGGGGCACGAGATCCCGGAAAAAAAGGTAGGACAACTTTGTTTTGTATTGTTACCTGTAGTAACAACAACAGAGACATTTTTTAAGTAAACGTAATTGGAAATATTTTAAAACAACATCAGATCAGAATCCGGTTTGTTGCCAAGTACAAGGCGCTTTGGTGTATTAACATAGAAAGAGAAATTCAATTAAAAAAAAAAAAACAAGTATAAAGATCAAGAAACATAACTATAGAATAGAAGAACATTACACAAGAAATATGAAAAATAAATAAAAAAAGTATAAAATGATGTGATTGGATTTTATAGCTATGATAATGAGAAGTAAAAAAGCTTTTGGCTTCTCACACTGTTGCCTCTTAACTTCACCTCCTCAGTGTCTATCCTGCTGACTGAGGAGCCAGAAAACCCAAAGTGCTACGCTGAAGGCAAGAAGGACTTCACATGCTTCTGGGAGGAGGATGAGGAGCGGGCCGGCTCTGTGGACCAGTACACCTTCACATACACCTACCAGTGAGTCACAGTCACTATAACAACAGGCCATGTGTCATTATACTGTAGTACAAAAACAGTTTTTACAGACATGTTTTAGGAGCCTGATATTTGATAAAAGTTCAATATGTCAGTCTAGATGCATACACACCATAGCACCATTCAGCAAAGTGCTATGTCCGAATTCTTAGTGGCCTCATTCAAGAAAAGACAAAGAGTTTCTCTTAACCCACAGTTCTTCTGCCTCCCTCTGTCCCGAGCAGGAATGAAAACAGCAGCAGGTGCCCGCTGATAGTGCTCCCTGCAGCCGGCGGGAAGAGGCTGTTCCTCTGCCATCTGAACCGAACCCAGATGTTTGTCCAAATGGACATACAAGTTCATCGAGAGGGAAGACAAATCCACAACCGCAGCCTTCTCATCGAGCTTGTCGGTAAGTGACTTTACTGCAAATTGTGCCTTCATTAAACAGCACAGAGCACATTTGAAAGGTTTGCGTAAGAAAGAACATTCATTTTCATTGCCTTTTTAAAAATCCCCAATAACTAGTTTAGAAGTTTTTTTTCTTTGCTTTGCTCGGCTATGTAACATCGGAGGAACCAGCAAGAGAAAGCTAGATTTAAAGAAAACCCGGCCGATGTTGCCGACTCTTCTCCAGTGAAAGTAGCTCGCAGCACTCGCTCGAAAAGTTGCTAAATCTAGCGAGAAAGTCGCCAAGTTGGCAACACTGACAGCCCGTCTCCGTCCAAAGCCACTCCCTTCAAAAGGAGCATTATGAATGCACAACAATGAACATGGCAACTGTACTGTTGTGGTTCACTCTTACAGCGCTCATCGATGTTGTTTCTCGCTGCAACTGGTAAACTATTCCAGAGAAAAGAAAGTAGACAGTAGACACAGCTAACAAGTTAACACGCCTCCTCCTGTCTATCTGCTCGCCAGTTCTTCTGGACCCTCCGGCTAACGTGACGGTGAGCAGCACGGGTCAGCAAGGCCAGCTGAATGTCAGCTGGGTGCCTCCTTCGCTCAAGTACATGGATGACAGCATGATGTACGAGGTCAGCTACACTACGGCGGACAGCCACGTCGGGCAGGTAGGACAGTTGTTGTAATGCCCTGCGTGACCTCACTGATCAACCGGGCACACGTGGACCTGTGTTGATGAGCTGAGGACTGTTCTGCAGGTGGAGGTGGTGCGAGCCAGCTCAGGGTTGATCCTGAGAGGTCTGCAGCCGGGCACAAAGTACAAGATGCAAGTTCGCGTGAAGCTCGACGGGATCAGCTACAACGGCTATTGGAGTGCCTGGAGTGACCCGGTGTTCATGAAAACACTGCCTGCGGGTGAGTAATAAAACATTTTTACAAGGGAATATGTAGTCCCACATTTTTTACCGTACATGGAAAGATCCAGTACGCACAGGTTTTTATTTCTTCTGTTTTCTGATCGCTCTGTGCCTCCTCCAGAACTCGACCAGCTCATAATGTCCCTGACTGTCATCATCTCCTTCATCCTCATGGCGCTGTCTCTCACCATACTCCTGTCCCATCGAAGGTCAGATAACCAGCACAAAATAGCCTCTCTCTCTCTCTATATATATATATATATATATACTGTATATATACTAGCTGCAAAGTCTTACTGTACTGATTAATGGAAAAATACAAATGTAGAATTATATTTTCAGCATCTGTGCTCTTTTCAGGTTTGTTGTAAAGAAGATTTGGCCGATGATTCCAACTCCTGACAGCAAGTTCCAAGGCCTTTTCAGTGTTTATGGAGGAGACTTTCAGGTAAGAACAAGAAAAGTTAACAGCCTTAGTGGCTCTGTGAGGCTGTGCTAAGGTGCAAGGCTGCTTTGTGCTAAATGCTAACCTCGGCAGGAAGTTATACCATTTCATATCATTGAGAGTACCCTCTTCCGGCCAGGAAAAGTCATCATCCTTGTTTGTGTTTTTATACAGGAGTGGTTAGGGCAGACCAACGGAGGCATATGGTTGACTCCAGCTTTTTTCTACTCAGATGAATGCCCTTCTCCTCTGGAAGTCCTGTCAGAACTCCCACACCCCTCGCTGCCTTTCCCGCCTTTACCACCTAAGGTATCTATAGCTTTGTCCACAGACAGAAAGGAGGACAAGGACGTAAAGACAGGGCTGGACGAGAGCGAGCCGTTGGAAAGGGGTGATTCCGCTCTGTCAGAGCGCTGGAGACCAACACCACAGAACCATTGGTTGATGGACCGCTTAAGGGCCCTCCACCAGAACCCAGTTCCCTGCTCCCAGTCCTCTCTGCTGGAGTCCCAAGACGCCTACGTCACCCTCAGTGCCAACAACCACAGCGTAGACGAACACCTGGATGACGTTCTGCAGGAGACCTTACCCCTCGAGGTGCTTTTTGCCTCCAGAAAGACAGCGTCGTATGAATCTCACTCAGACCTGGGATCCACGCAGCAGAGCTCCGGGTTGGGTCGCCTTTCGTCACAGTCCAGCTTTGAGTACCCAGACCACGCCTGGGTGTCCAAAGGCCCTGGGTACACCTACATGGCAGTGGCAGACTCTGGGGTCTCTATGGATTACAGCCCCATGAGCAGAGTAGACGACATTGGAAAAGCGGTCATCTACGCCAATGAGTACAAGAACGACATCCCCGCTCCCAGAAGACCCTTCCTGCTGAGCCATCACCCCGTCGACGATGACGGCTGAGAGGGAGCAAAGCTGGACGGGCTACGCATGGACCGAGCCTCGAGGCAGGCTCGGTGAAGGGGTTTTGGATGTTCACCCAAAGTTAGCCTCTCATTAACTGTTAAGAAACGTGTACCGAGGCGTTGGGAGCAGACTGATACCGGAGTGTAAGCTGAAGGACTCAGGAGGAAGAGTCCGCTGGATGTACATACAGCATTCGTACTTTATCCAAACCACAGCTGTGGTTCACACCAAATACTGATAGTCAGTGCAAAGGTCTGCATGCTGATCTGTAAGTATCCGTTCCTGTAGATCAGAGCAGATTTCCTTTTTATAATTCAGCAAAATTCAATTTCCTGAGTGTTTTCACAGTGATTTATTCATATGCAAGGTATAGGCTTTTAAAGCTTGAATGACAGAATGGCTATTAGCTTAAAATACACAACAGACACCCTGAGACTGAACAACACAGGCCAATGCGCTTTCCCTCTTCCTTTGATATGTCTTAAAGGATAGGGCTGGTGATATTCAATATTTTTTTTGTATTGTCAACAAATCCTGTCTCTCTAATCGTCATTGACGACATGACTTCTGGCAGTCACATGGAAATCTTTCCCATTTCTACCATTCCCCCCATATGACGTGAACATGAGGCACAGCAGGGCTTTTTTTTTGCTAAATGCTAATGTCAGCATGCTACATGTTTAGCGGGTATAGTGTTTACCATTTTCAACATCTTAGTCTCTGCCATCATTATTACAGTGTTAGCATGCTAACAATTGATGATAGGCACTAAATGCAACGTCATGTTTGCAGGCGGTTGGTCATAAACCATAGTGTTGGACAGAATAACATTTTCAACTTCAATTCAACACTTCATCCACTGGGGACCCTGAATGTTTGCACACAATTCATGGCAATCCATAAAGTAATTGTTAAGATATTTCAGTCTGGAATAAAGTAAATTGACAGACCGACATTGCCATTCTTTTTTAAAAAAACACATCAATTACTCAACCATTGCAGTGTCCACTGACGGGGCAGGAAAGTCAGAAAGTATTGTGAAACATACCAACACTGTTGGTTGTGGGATTTGTTGACAATAACAAAAACATAGAAGATTGCCAGCCTTATATTTGAAAAATAGCCTTAAATTTAAATTAAAAAGCTTACACTTACACCCCGCAGTAGGGCTGGGCAATGAAGCCATAATAAATATATATATATATATATATATCGAAAAGGAAGTTTGGGGCCCCCTGCTGGAGCTGTTGCCCCCGCGACCCGACCCCGGATAAGCGGTTTGAAGATGGATGGATGGATGGATATATATATCGATATTGTGACATGAGACTTGATGTCATTACATCCACTTTACTGATGATTATTTACCAAAAATCTTATTGTGTAAATATTTTTGAAAGCACCAAGTCAAACCTACCATATCGTCGCAATATCGATATCGAGGTATTTGATCAAAAATGTTATATTATTTGATTTTCTCCATATCGCGCAGCTCTAACCCGCAGCCATTATTTCAATGTCATTTCCAAATCGGAAGAAACTCACTGTATTTGTAAATAATGATTATTTTTGTATTTTATTTTTGAAAAGGGCAATTAATGATTTATCAAATATGATAAAAACTAAATTCTAAATTGAAGAGAAAGTTAGGCTATTACTCGTTTACTTAGGAGTAAAGTAATATTTTGTTCCATGTTTTTCATTTTCAGAAACATTTAAAATAATATTCTGTATTAACAATGATATTGTTGACTTTTTTTCAGAATAAGTATTTTGTATATTTCTTCTGATTTGTAAAATGCTTTAATTGTGATATCAGCCACTTCAGTCCAATGTCTCGCATGTTAATCGCTCCAATGTTGTAAATCAGTGGTTCTCAACCTGAGGGACGGGACCCCTTTAAGGGTTGCAAGATAAAAAAAGAGGGGTCACAAGATGATACAGGGGGTAAGAAACACGGAGAAACATTAATATGCTTTTCAAAAGATATGTTTATTTTGTAAACAGTGTTTAAAGTGTATTTTTCTGAACTTTGGTCGCAAGTAACTTTTGCTTAGTTTGTATGTAACCAGTGTTCCATGTAAAACAATCCCACTAAATGTTTTCATGGTGTAAGAGTTTATGTCATTTAAAATTTCAACTCATTAAATGTGTACATATACAACCAATGTGGTCCCGTCTGCCGATATCTGAGAACGAGCAGCAGATTACATCATGCTGCATCAGCAATACGGCTACAAGGAGGTAAAAGATAGTTTACCAGAGGAGTCATGAAAGTAGGGCAGCAACTAACGGTTATTTTTTATTATCATCATACAAACTGCTGATTATTTACTAGATTAATTCTTTGGGCTATAAAATGTCCGAAAATAGTCACATGTCCATCCCAGTTTGTCAAAGTCCAAGGTGATGTCTTTAAATGTCTTGTTTTGTCAGTCCCAAACCCAAAGATATTCACTTTAATGATATAAAAATCAACAAATTTGAGAAGCTGAAACCGTTGCAGCTCTACATGACGGCAAAGGCAATAACTGCTCCGATTAATAACTGGCGGAAAACCTCCTTCTGCTCATAAAAGAATGATCTGCCAAACATAGAAGATGAGGTGTAAAAGTCACTAAGGCTTGATACTGCAGTGCATCTCATCATCACTGCAAATACCTAAGTGGGTGCTAAAAAAAAAAAAACATTTTCTTTTAAAAAAATTAATTTAAAAAAAAAAAAAAAAAACTCCATGAGTGAACAAATCCACTTTTAATTTCTCCTCCAATGCTACAGTCTTTGATACAAATATTTTCAAGCCCACTTAAACTCCATTAAACCCTCATGTGAAATGAACAGCTGCCACTCTTGGGCTGCAGCCGGCGTGTCCTCGCAGTCTTTAGCACAAGAGGCCTCTGGGACGCCGGTCCCAGAAAGCTTAACGTGCCACACCTCCTGCAGTCCAGCTGCTGCGGCTTCATAGCTGCTGTCTCGGTCCAGAGTACAGCGCACCTGGAAATAGCGATCGAGAACATCGAGGACGGGATCTGTGGCGGAGGCCCCCCCGCCGGCCTTCCCGGTGTCCACTTCTGGCTGGAAAGAGGCGATGACGCGGCAGGGGCCCGAGCTCGGGGAGCGTCGCTGCAGGAGTTGTGTGAGGAAGGCAGCACTGTCGCAGAGCAGCGCGGACACGTGTGCAGCGCAGGACTGCTCTCCTGGCTGAAATCCACTGTGGCCGCCGGCTGCTCCTCCACACAGGTAGCCCTCCAGCCTGTCCACTATGATCAGGGAGGGAGGGGTGGGAGACGTGCTGGTGGGCTCGTGAAGGCCGGCCACCTGCTGCAGCAGCTCCTCCACTGTCCTGGGATAGGAAAACTTGATTTTCTTTTAAAAAAATAAAATAAGAAGAAGAAACTGAATTGACTGACAGAAGCTGTATTAATCAAGGTAGCTGCTCAGAAATATGATCCATGGTCCCTTGGAATAATCTAACGTAGCCTATTTTTTTCACACTTCTACAGTCATAGTTATGTGAAAGAACATTCAAACTATTTGAAGATTATTAATATTAAAAGAGATTTGTTAGATTAGAACATAATCTATGGACTATTATGGATTAAAACATTTTTATATTATTTAGGGCTGGGCGAAATCTTCTACCACGATATAGATCACTTCATATCTGGATGACGATACATATCACAATATAGCATGTTTTCTGGTAAATCAATCAATAAACAGTCTATATGAAATAACCACATGATACACTCCTGTGTGGATTAAACACTTGACAAATGAAAAGTGTTTTCTCATTTTATTAGGAACTTTAATGCAAAAATAAAAAACATTATTTTATATAATTTAAATGAATGCTGGGAAATACAGACCCCACTTTGAGAATAACTGGTTAAATCTATGAAGTATCAAATAATAACATAAAAACACCATGATTTCTCAGAGCCCAATGCGACGCCTTTACATCTTGTTTTGTTCAGTACAAAACCCCAAAAATATTCAGTTTACTATCATAAGACAAAGCAGCAGGTTCTCACATGTGTAGCCGAAGAATGTTTGGCATTCTGCTTGAAAGATTACTGACACAATAAATAGATTATCAAAATAGTTGCTCATCTATTTTCTACACTACACTAAAAGCTTAACAAACAACACTGCTATCTTACCGTTTCCTGACATATTGAGAGAAGAAAAGTTTTGAGATGTTTGCCTGATAAGTCAACAACATTTTTATCAATAGGATTAATTGTTCAGGTTATTTATCAAGCAAAATGCCAAAAATATACGGTACCACTTTCTCATAAGTCGCCCCAAACTAAGGGCGTTATTATGGATTCATAAAATAATTTACTGACCATAACTGTTGTGTAGGCGGGTTGTGGAAACTCTTTCTTGCCGGTGAGTCATTAATATTCAAGTGATTAATAAACGTTAATGAGTTTTTCACTTTCTAATAAGCCATCAAGTCTTTGCTTACAATTGATAAATCATTAATAAAGATTTTTTATTTCATTATTACAATAATTAATCACGTCCTCAGTTGTAAATGTTACTAAAAATCTGAATCAAAATCAGGTATATTGCCAAGTAGGTTTTCACATACAAGGAATTGTTTCTATAAACATAGAAAGAGAAAATACAATTAAAAAAAATAAATAAATAATAATAATAATAATAATAATAATAATAATAAAAGCAAAAAGAAAGAAACATAATAAAAGAAAATGACAATAAAAAAATGTGTAAAACGTTCTATAAAAATATTAACAAAATATCTGAATTTAAATCATTAATAAATCGATTGTCCTGAGAGAGATGTTTCACAATTTATGGATCTGTAAAGCATCAGTAAAGGATTTATTGATCACAACTAAACCTTCAGAATGGGTCAGTACCTTGAGACTCTCTGGGCTCAGGCTGGGGACACACCTCTGCAGAGACACGGGGAGGCTCTGGATCTGTGTTTGGGTGAAGAACACCACCCTCACAGCCGCCCGCGAGGCAGCCGCCACGGCCGCCAGCAGCAGCACAGAGCGGCTGATGCGGCTGTGTCCCACCAGCAGCGCGCGGCAGGTGGCGGGAGACGGCGGGACGACCGCGAGCTCCTTCCGCACGTCTGTGTGTGACATAAAAGTCCTGAACACAAGTGTTAACATGTCCGCCATGACTCACGCGACACACTTCTGTAGTTTTTACTCCTGATAACGACGCTCACGCTGAAGTTTCCCGCGTCTGTTTACATGTTGCACACTGGTGTTCGCGCTGCTGCGGTCCGGGTGAAACACGCTATGGTCGCTCTACCGTTCCGCTCGGTGTACACAATGAGTGTTTCTCTTAGTATTTCACCAGACATGTACCCACGTGGTGCACGACTGTGTTCGCCACTGTTTCGCTAGAGTTTTCAATCCGTTGTGAGGCGAAGACAGCCGGAAAAAGCATCTGTATCGGTGCTTCCTGTTAAATCTGACAACTTCCGGGATGCCCGGTAATCACAACATCAGCTGTTGGGGCCAAGATGGCGCATAGCCTGGCAGAGTTGGAAGTTCCCCTGGACGATGACCAAGCCGGGGACCAGGAGAAAGGTGTTTTGAGGCGTTGCAGAGGACGACCCAGGCTCACAGACTCCGACCGAGCACAGAGGCGACTTGAATCCCGAAAGAAGTACGATGTGAGGAGGGTGTACCTGGGAGAGTCGCACAAGCTGTGGAGTGAGCTCCGCAGGCGGACCAGCCTGAGCGATGCTGGGCTGGCAGAGTATCTGATCCTGCTCAACTCCACATATGGAGAGAAATACCAGCAGGAATACTGCGGGTGAGCCCGGGCAATGCTTTATACAAGCTGACGTCACCTTACCACAGCGTGCACATCTTTATCAAAATAGTTTGCTCTACTATTTCAAGCTATTTCCTCTATTCTGTCTGCCCATATGTTCTACTTTTCATTTCTATTTTTCAGCTTCATCGAGTAGGTGTTTTGTTCTGCTTTACCTGACCTGTCATTGTCCAATTCACTGCATTGCAGGAAGAAGATTGCTCCAGAAGTCTCAGTAAAACAGAAAAAAGGTGGGTGGTGCCATTGACAGATGGAGGGTATTTAAAATCAGTGTGTGATATTTGCTTCAGTCACCAGGTTGTTTGTATTTATTAAGTCAGATAAATCTGTTGTTGGATCTTCACAGCCTGAAATCTGCTTTCATGCGGTTTGCTTGTATGATTTGAGAAAGAGAAAAGTGTATGCCTGCAGCCAACTGATTCCATGTGGGTAAACTCATTACTTCACTTGAAGTCTTAAAGGGAAAATGAGTCACCTTTTACGTGGATGTGCAAACAGTGTTGATGGTAAATGTAGTACATTGAAGCAATAAACTCTTCAGTGTGAAAATTGAGTTTTCTTGCTGCTAAATCTGTTGTTCTTCCAGTGCTGTCATTTGACACGACAGTGAAGTAGTAACTATTTTGGCTTGACTGTGTAGTCTCTGGCTCTAGATGCCGCTCAAAAAAAGAACATCCTTGTTCTCTTTGCTTGCGAAAATAGCATCCTAAAATATGAGTGCGGCAGGAGAACTCGGCTTCCTCGGTCAACCTGAGGAATGTATTGCACATTAACTGCATTAACTATGAACCCTGATTGGACATCCACACTAAAGGTGGTGAATTGTGCCGTTAACACTTCAAATGTCAACCTGCGTAGACATTAAATATCAAAAGTTTATCTACATTTCACAAAGCGCAAGTACTAATTCTGCTTAAATAATTCTTACTGCATTACACAGCCAAAACGTAGCAGGTAGAGAGAATATAAAGCATCAAATGTGAGGAATGACAAAATAAAGATAAATCCACATCATCAGACGCCAAGTAAAATGTACATTTTACAAATTAAATGATGAGATTCTTTTTTTTTTTACTCAATGAATTTAACTTATGTCAAATATTATGATATTAGAAGAAGTTATAATTATGGAATGATATGTGGCAATTTTAACTTTTTATAATTATGATTTTTTTTTAACGTTTTGACATCAAAACTAAGACTTAACATCTCATAATTTTGACTTAAAAGTCCAAATGCTGACTCATCTCATTAGAGCTCAAACGACTTGTCGATTTTAAATCTGCAACAATTTAAAAAAAATAGCTTATTTGTACAAGTAGTATTTTAGACGATAAACATTTCCAAGTTTCATTTAAATATCTTAAGAAAATTGTGACGTGTAAATCTGATAAAATGATCAACAAGTTCTTCGATAATGAAAATAACTGTCGGGGTTAGAGAAACTTGTGACATATTACCTCATAATTCTGTTTTAGTATCTCACAATGTTGACTTACCATTAGTTTTTACATGTTTTCAATACTAACCTTTGATCCACGCTATTTATTTTGTTGCTAGAAATAGGCTTCCGTAGGGAAAAAAGCACCGTGTGTGTTTTGTTGTTCTTTTGGACAAACAATTGTTGCTCCCTTGAATGTTTTTTCTGAAAAATATCATCATTTTGTTCAATTTTAATCTACATGTGAATCCCTTGTTTCCGAGGGATTCACATGTAGATTAAAATTGAACAAAATCCTTTGGGAATCCACGTCTTCACTCATCTGCGATTGTCCTTTGGGCTGACTTGTTGTTGTTTCCCAGGCAGGAAGGAGCGCGTCTCCAGCCTCCAGAGCCTGGTGTGTTGGTACCAGGAGCACTCGCGCTCCTGCCCTCACGAGCCCCAGCTCAGAGCCCTGGAGCCCCAGCCCAACTTCTCCACCACCGCTATCTGGCAATGTGACTCTAACCACTCATTTGTGCAATACCTTTTCTCACCACCGAGGGAGGCAAGTGACTCTGAACAAGAGGAGGGAGTGAACGGAGAGGGCGACGAACAGACTGCAGCAATAACAGACGAGCCCGCGGCTAAAGACGTAGTGAGCAGGAAGAGAAGAAAAGAGTTTAAAGGTGCAGAATGCTATCTTTCTTCCTCACTTTAATTGTAGATATCATGAGTAGTTTAATGTTTCTCAGTAGCTGGTAAATCCTGAACAAGCTTCTTTTTAAAAAAAAAACATTTTTTATCTGCTTTTCTTTAGATGTGGGAGAAAGTGTGGATGTGTCTAACCCTGTGAGCCCGACAGAGCAGGCTGCAACTCCAGACCAGCAGCCCGGTGAAGAGGCCTGCTCCAAGGATGTTCCACTGACGGTGCAGCCTGTCTGGGAGATGGAGATGGCCATGGAGCGACAGCAAGGCTCCCCCGCTGCAGCGTTTCACTCCGTCCCCTCAGAGGACGAGGCGGAGGACCTGAGGCGAGACGGAGAGGAAGAAGAGAGCAGGACTGTGCCGCATGGATACGAGTGTGTTACAGTGGCGCCGTCCTTGGCTGATAAACTGGAGAAGCCGGATGAGGACTCGGCGCTGTCACAGAGCTTGGATGGCTCAGTCGGAGCGGAGCTGTCAGTCCCGCCGCCCATGCAGGAGGAGCAGAGCGAGCTGTTTGACCCTCAGACTCTGCAGACGGTGGTGACCAGCTGTGAGATTCCTGACCAGAGGACGGCTCTGGAAGGCTCACAGGTCGGTGAACGAGTGCAGAGATGTTGGTGCGAGAAGTACATGGGTGCAAGAGCTCCGCGAGTGATCATTTTCACCGCTAACGCAATACATTTAAAATAAAAAAAGTATTGTATGCTCTAAATACGCATGTTGCTGCATGACTTGCGATTGGTCAGTTTTCAGTTGGTCATCAACGCTTCTTCCTGCTTCTTGCGGTTGTACATGCATCGATTTTTTTACGTCTATTTTCTCTAAAAATAATCAGAAGTATTGCAATTTTCTTTACTGTAATGAGAGAAGAAGAACTCCTTCGTTACAAGTAGCATACCTTTTTTAAGGTAAACAGTTTTGTTTTCCATTTCTTTTCTCATAAGCGACCATTGTTTTTTTTTTCATCCCTAGTTAATTATCATCACAGGCCCCAGCTACGAGGCCCTGGCGTCAGAGGGCATCCAGCTCAACATGGGCGGCGGAAACGTGGAGGAGGTCACCTGCACTGTCATCGGGGGTGTCACCTACAACCAGGTGTGCACGTCTGACTCAAAACTCCCAACAGCAGAGGACGAGGACTCCATGACAGGTGCGCTACGTTCAGAACCGGCACTGCAGTTGTTTTGGAAATGTGTACACAAGGCTGAATCCAAATGTGGGACTTCCCTGCTCCTATGGTGGGAAGTAACTAAGTACATTTACTCAAATTTGAGGTACTTGTACTTTAAGTATTTTTTTTTCACGCCAGTGTCTACTTCTACTCCACTACGTCTCAAAATATTGTACTTTTTACTCACTTACTCATTTACTTTTTAGTCACTTTACAGATAAAACATGAAGTTTATCAAATATTATGTTTTATTATAAGTTAAACTACACAACAGTAAACACAAGTACAGCTCGTATTAGTCGATTATTCAATCTGTTGATTTACAGAAAATAATGTTTTAATCATTATTAAGTCACCAACAAACGTTTGCTTGGTTCCAACTTCTCAAATGTGAAGATTTTTAGTTTTTCCTTTTTAATTATTTGAATCATTTGATGTATTGTTGATACGTTTGACGTCTGGACAAGGTGTGAAGCTGTCACTCTGGATAATTGTGACGACATTTTTCACTATTCTCAGAATCTTTTACAAACAAAAGCCTATAATCGGCAACAGATTAATCCATCATGAAAATAATTATTAGTTAATAGTTCAGAAAATGCTCCAACTGTAAAATCCGGCGTTTACATTAAAGCATGAATAATAATAATAATAATCTAATTGTATTGATAGATAATAATATAACAGTCACAGGGGACTTTTTTCAGCATTGAGGAAGTTTTTTCTACCACATGTTCCAGATTATACCTACTTTTACTTAAATTACATTTTCAATGCAATTTTTTTTTTACAGTGTGGTATTGGTACTTTAACTTAAGTAAAGGATCTGAATACTTCATCCACCTCGGCTTGTAGAGAGTCCGGGTGCAGACACGAGACTGTAGTTCTATAGGGCTGCTTTAAAGGTCTTTCACAGTTTAGTTAATGCTGCATTTCATCGTTAAATAAACCCACGGCTCACTCCGTGTGCACTGTACTGGAGGCTGACTCTATGAGAGACGCTGTTTTATCATTTATTCAAACTACTGGCTGTGGTTATTTGTATTCCATGAAAACATCCCTTCGTTTGATCTAAACCACAATAATACCCAGAATACTGCACACGCGTGTGTACTGTACGCAAATGAGGCTGCTGCTCAAAATAAAGCTGCAGCTGGTAGTGAAACCACAGTCGATGTGTGCAGAGCTGCTTTGAGTTTTGCATCTCTTTCAGCAACATTTGGCTGGTGAACTACAACTTTACAGAACTGCTGCTGTTGGTAGAAGTCTGTGTACGTCCAGCTTTTCCTTCAGCAGCACTTTCACACGAACATCCTCTTTGGATATTATACAAAATACTATATTGCACGAGACAAAATGTTGTAGAAAACCATCAAAGGGAAGCTGAGACGCAGGTTATATTTTCATCATGCAGGCCTAGTCCACTGTCGAAGATGTCTGAATTGCTTTTCTAACTGTTTGCAGTTATATTGTCGGCACTGTGAGCTGTATAATGTAAATACCATTTAAAGAAATATTGAGTCATGAAAGGGAGATGCTGATATCCTACGGGAGAGTGTTAGGGCCAGGCATCAGGAAGCAATTCATCTGAGGAGGAAGATTTCTTTCCTTCTTCATTCATTTCATTCTTTTTGAGAATAAATTCGAAATGTCAAGACTAAAGTTGAAATATCATTTCGAGAAAAAAGTTGAAATACTATTTGTTGAAATACTATTTGGGGAATACAGTCGAAATGTCGAATATACCTCGAACTTTTGAGAATAAATCCATTTACTATCGTTAGCTGGTGTACTGAAAGTTTGACATCATTATCGACTTTATTCTAGAAATGTCAAATAAATAAAGCTTCCTATCATTTGCATAATGTTAGAATCATACAGGGATAGCAATAACCAGATTTATTATGTTCCTTATCATATGCATGTAAAGGTACTAACTGATGTGTGTGTTGATGACGTGACACAGAGGTGACCTCTGGGCCCAGCTGCCGCACACACTGGACTACTTTGACATTTTGCTTCTGCCGATACCTGCACGAGTCATTCTGTAACAAGTTTTCACGCTTGTTCCTCTGCAGGTTTGAGTGACAAACAGCTGCTGCAGCCCACTGTTGACACTTTGGAGCTGAGTAGTGACCGAGAGCTGCAGCGCGGTCTGAGCAGGTTAGTGGTGCCAATATTTTTTTAGAAGGATTTGAAGTTCAGCAGCTATGCAGAGATGGTAATCCAACTCCCCATCCACTTGGTGTCCTCTTGTTATTGTGAACTAAGTCTGCAGTGTCTGTTTTTGCAGTGTCAGGTCAAAGAGAAACAGGCGGGGCCCAGTCATCGAGGCAGACGGGATGCTCAAGATGTTCCACTGTCCGTACGAGGGCTGCAGTCAAGTCTATGTAGCTATTAGCAGCTTTCAGGTAAAGGTTTTTCCATTCTTATTTTTCCATTTCAGTTTGTTTGGCTATTTAAAATAACCTTTGGTTTACTCACCTCTCTCTGTAGAATCACGTCAACCTGGTTCACAGGAAAGGGAGGACCAAGGTTTGCCCCCATCCTGGCTGTGGAAAAAAGTTCTACCTGTCAAACCACCTGCATCGTCATATGATCATCCACTCAGGTGGGCTCACAAAGACACACTCTGCATGTCAGAATGTCAACTTCATCAACCTCAAAATGTAACTGTGTTGTACAGGGGTCAGAGATTTCATCTGCGAGACGTGCGGGAAATCGTTTAAGCGGAAGAATCATCTTGAGGTCCACAGGCGGACACACACAGGAGAAACCCCACTCCAGTAAGTTACTGAAGCTGAAAACTATGACGCCGTATTAGCGCAATTGTAGGTTCAAAAATGATCATTTCAGAGCCGGGTAATATTCCAAGAAAAACCTCAGAATTTACGAGAAATAACCAAGAGGCAATGTGGAAGTGCCAAAAACTGCAGTTTCTCGATTGGCCACTTGAAGCTGGCTCCAAAAGAGTGCCCAATCTTCATAGACTCCCATGCACAACTTTACAGTAGAAATGAGAGTAGAAAAAAAAAAAACATGTTTGCAGCATGGAACAAAAAGCAGTTTTGGTCTCCATAGCTAATTACCCTGTTCATGTGAACTGTACAGGGGGTGAATTTTTACATAACTCACCTGCTTAAATTACCTTGAGGCTTAAAGTTACACAATATTAAGGCAGTGGACGCTTTGAGCGACAGGAGGCTAAACCGCTAGCTGTCTGCTCGGCTGCGTCATCGATCCACCTCTTTGCCCAGTTTTAGATTAGGCGCTGTTGTCATTGCCAAGATGGCGACGTCCGGATGTTGTTGTTTTTTGTCAAGGAATCTCTTCACTTGGCAAGGTTGGATCAACCTCATCACACTGCGGTCAAGCCAGACGTCACACGCATCTCTGTGGTCAAATTGTAGTGACCCATACACGTTCACGCTAAATGCAATCAAACGGCCCAGATCGAGCTGACAGGGAGACGTGGCAAAGTTAGCGGAAGGATACATGTGTGTTTTCAAAATGAGGTGTAAACAAAGGGTATATACAAAATAAAATGATTTGGAATATATTCACAAGAAGTATAAAACATGTTGGCTGTGTCACTTTTTATAAATTAAAAAGTAAAAACCTGTGAAATTGTAAAAAGTGTAATTTTAGGGTTGCTGTAAAAAAAATGTTTTATTGTATCAACTTATAGATATGCGATTCAATTGCATTGAAAAAAAATATGTCTTTTTATAGCAGCTCAAGTATTCAGAATGTTTAATCCATAATTAATAATTCTCGGAATATTACCCTCTTTTTTTACTTACAATGGCGCGAATACGCCGTCGTAGAAAACAGATTTTATTATATATTTATTGCACTGAGCAGGTCCAGTCACTGAAACTTTATGATTGTCCTAAAAATTTGGACACTGGATTGTTAAAAATTCATAAATACATCAGTGCCCATGATCATCTGCATGATCGTCGCTCCTCTCTTTTCTTCCCTGTTTCTTCCTGCTTGTCTTCTCGCCCACGTCCTCCGTCAGATGTGAAATTTGTGGCTACCAGTGTCGCCAGCGCGCGTCCCTGAATTGGCACATGAAGAAGCACACTCCAGAGGCCCACTACAACTTCACCTGCGAGTTCTGTGACAAGAGGTTCGAGAAGCTTGACAGTGTTAAATTCCACAAGCTAAAGAGCCACCCGGACAAGCAGGCATCCTGAGGTGCTCGGACACCCGGTCGTTTGACCCAAACACGTTCAGGTCGGCCCTCGGGGAAACCAAAGGAAGACTTCTGGTGAAGAGAGTTTCCTTTTCTGTGTTTCTCTGGCCTCTCATGTCCAAGATGATCTGGATATCAACTGTGAACAAGTCTAACAGCTGTGCAGGACACAAGCTGTTTCAGAGTTTTGAACATATTTGGTATAGTGAGAAAAAAGAAAGGAAAAGCTTAAAGAAATCAATTGACCGTTTGCTAAACCCCTGCCCCAAACAGCTCAGAGCTTAAAGACCATGACTAGGCTCAGCAGTTTGCTCAGATTTGGATGTCTCCACATGTTGCAGCGCTGTGCACGGCTCCAGTAAGAGATACTCCGTATATAAAGATTGGGTTTCTTTTTTCTTTTCTTTTTTTTTATAAACCTTAACAAGCCTCGAACACAAGCTTCAGCTTCAGCAACATTAGCATTGTCAGCTAACTAGCTTGCTACGGTATCTGCGATGGCAGCTGTATTTCATACTACATTATTTTATGGTGTTACAGGTTAAGTTATTTAAAAAGCCCAGGTCACAGCTAGCACATCCACTGTGTAGTATTTCCCCACTGTGTGGGAGCCAGTCCAGGATGCGACTAGCGCTAGGCTAACGTTAGCGGCTCTGTCCTTGTTGTTATCCAAGATGGTGTTACGTTCACCAAACACGCTGTCTAGAGTTCACCCTAAAAGCCTTTTCTATCATAATGTTCAAAATAAAATGGAAAATATGACCAAAGCATAAATCCAACCACTGTCTTGCTTATCTGAGTGTGTGAGCTTAGCAGCTAACGTTAAGCTCGGGTACTTTGTACCATACTTACAATACTAGGACTAATTAGTTATTTACTGCAATACAAGAACTATGCTGGGGGTTTTTTTTCCATATCTTCTAGCTTTAGCCATCAGGTTTACACTGCCCTTTAACTGGTTTCTAGTTTTAAAGTGAGTCAGTTTGAAACAGCGTTTTTAAATCTTTCAAGGAAAAGCAATCGTTTTAGCCGGTAAGTAGACGGTTGAATGCTACAAGTGAGAAGCCTCCTTTCTCTACCTCTGTCTGAAATCTACAACCCATTGTTTAGAAAAAAGACTAAGAATTTTAATTTTGAGTGGGGACTTAACAAAAGGTCAATTAAAAGTTTGATAGAAAATACTTTCCATTCAAGAAAATGTGTTTCTAGGCCATGGAAATTGTGCTGCAGTGATGATTAATACACCACTAAGAAAGATTATTGATGACATACCAGCGTGGTAAATATGACCTACATACGTGTGTTAAATATACTTGAAATGAAGGCTGTGAAATTGACGTAATTGAGGTTTGAGCATAGTTGTGTGTTGCTCTACGCTTTTCATACCGACACAAATGTAGGTTCTTCCATTTCAGTCATTCAATAATTGAGCATTGTGTGGGCCAGAGGCGCAGTCTTTATTTACATTTACTTATTTACTTTATTTACTGTTTTCACCGTCCCAGTGTCCTGACTCACAGTGACGCAGTGTGAGTTTAATGTGACAGTTTCTCAGGAAAATTCACCTCAGTCCTCTTTGTGTTCTGTCTGTACTCTAGTTTCTAAGCAAATGCACTTTTTGTTATCTGATGAATCACTAAAATATGAGAATATGCCATATTTGCATTGTATCTTTTTCTGAAAGACATTTGTTTGACACAAATGGTTAATATTGTGCAGCGTGTTCTTTCCTCTTGCATAACGCTCGCAAGGGTGTGTATGTGACGAAGTGTCGGTGTGCACAAATAGTAAGAAAAAGGCATGAGAAGCACAAGTGTCCTGACATCTAGTCATAAAAAGACTGATACTGGACTGTTTGTGTAAGGTTTAGTATGGGGGAACAAGTTCCACTTAATGTCACAAGAGAACAAATATAAATCATGATTAGGAGTTACATTTAGGATTTGAAGAGTGAAATATTAATATAAAAAGTATTTTGATAATTAATTCAAATATGTCAGAATGCAGTATTATTTGATAATGTACTTCTTTAAGGCCCAATCCCAACCTATTATAAACTATTCAAAAATATCATGTCGCCCTGCTGGGACTAATCCTGAGTATTCTTCTGCTGTAAATCATCTATCCTCGTAACTCGCGCTGTGTTCTTTTATCTTTGCTTTAAAATGATTGTGACGTTCAGATAAAACAAATGTCACACTGTACAATGTAAGAAATATGAGGCCAAAGTCTGAGGAGCGTTCATGTAGGAAAACCTGGTGGTGGAGACTCCCCCTGACGGC
>CALSCE010009415.1:2394339-2417055 GCA_943593645.1 Bovichtus variegatus | reverse complement strand
TATGAGCAGGGAGTGAAAAAAAAGTCAAAGTCAAAGTCCAGACTTCCAGAGGTGGAGGGGGGTTGTGCCCTGCAATCAAACCGATTTCGGGCACCTATATTCGGCCACAAGCTCAGCGAGGGCCCCTGTTACTCTGTAGGTTACCAGGGGCAAAAAAAAATAATTTTTTTAGACGGTAGAAGAGGCTGGTGAAATGACTTTTTTCCTTTTCTACGGTCTAAGGGTTTTTTTTATTTTCTGTAACGATTTCAGAAACCCAGTTTTCAGAAAGTGAAGAGGCTCAAATCATGGATGATGTGCATCCGAAAAAGTGTGCTCATATGCGGACACTTGAAGCAAGGTTTCACGGAAGTTGACACTTATAAAAAAAAAAAATAATAATAAATAAATAAATAAAAATAAAAAGATACATATATATATTATATTATTATATATATATATATATATATATATTTTTTGGCCGGCATCCGGTTGGTCGGTTCCTCCGATCAGCTTCATGGCCATGACTCCACCGATCACACTCAGCTCCTCTTCTCTGAACACCGAAGATTACACCGCCTCGCCATCAGAAGAGCGCGGGGAGGAAACCGAAGTATCCAACACACTGTGCGCTCTGAGGAGGCGGGGAGTTCTTCTCTTCGGTGTCCTTCGTCGACTCCGCAGAGTCTGTCAACATGTACGCGGAAGTTCGTGCGCAGAGCCTCGTGTAGCCCGTGTTTTCCCCTCGGATGCCGCAGAGAATTCGGCTGCCTCCGCGCGAGGATATAAAATGAAAGTCTTTGAGTCTATCTCGGGAAAACGTTCAGTCTGCCCATCTCTTCCAGTGACGTGTAGCGCGCCTCACCTGCACAGCTGTTTACTACAGAGTGTTTGCTGTACAAAGTATTAATACAGTATGAAATCAAAATGTCATTAAAAATGTCATGGTGCAGTAAGCCATAGAAATTCCATTAAAAATGTCATAGTATAGTATGCCATTAAGTGTCATAATGTTTTTAGTATAGTATGCCATAAAAATTACATTAAAAATGTCATAGTATAGTATGCCATTAAGTCTCATAATATTTTTTTGTATAATATGCCATAAAAATGTCATTGTATAGTTTGAAATAAAATGTCATAAAAAATGTCATTGTATTGTATACCATAAAAATAACATAGAAAAAGCATATTTATGTGTTGGAGCTGTGTTTATGTAAAATGTCCTTGTATTGTCTTCATATAGGTAACACTTTGTGTGACGCACATTAGTGCATTATAAACACACTTATAATGTGTTGTATTAGGATTTGCCTATAGTGCTGTATAATTATGACACATTAATAATAATAATTAATGACTTATATAGTCATGTATCATAACACTTCCTAATTGCTCGTCACTCACTGATGTTTTAGATTTTATAATGGTTTGTTTTCACTTTACTTCAAGCACCCAATGATCACTTATCTTAACTTATAACCATCTTGTAATGTGTTATATCTGCCTATATCTCAGGAATTTCATTCATTTATTTGTATCCCTATATTTGTTCTTATTCTGTTTCCTATTGTTTTTTTTTTGTTTGTTTTTTTACAAGGAAGCCTACTCCTCCCCTCATGACTAAGGAGTCTGATTCTACAATAGTTGGTCCAACCGGTGTAGTCAGTCAGTCCAACCAAATGTATAACTCCTCCCCTCATGCCTTATGTAATTGATCCTGTATTAGTACAAGGGTGACCGAGCTAGGGTAACGAGCTCTAGTGGACCAGCGTGTTATCTCGGTTGGACTGTTAGAAATTAAATGTATGCTTTGCGGCCTTGACGCTTGAATGTAACTGCGTGATGAATAAGTATAACCAATGTGATTAAGCTAAAATGGGCTCATATGAAATGTACACTGAGACAGGGAAGACAGTCATTTATACCAGATAGCTATTAGGCTCTGATGGATAAGATGTATGTAACCTTTAGTCTCGTGTTGAAGGATTTAGCTGTCATGACTATAAAATGAGTGGATGGGAGCATCATGGAGTGGCGCCTAAACAGAGAAGGCCGATAACAGAAAACACCCAGAGAGAATAGATTAGGTAGCCTGTGCAGAAAGGAGTTAGGTGAAGGTCAGGTACCAAGTGTAGAAGAATTGGGCAAACGCAGCCTGTAATAGCGCCCAAGGAGTCGTCGCTGATTGGATGATCGTGATGCCAAGAGGCTCTGGACAAAGCCTGTGCACCAACTAAGGAAGCTAAGTCTAAACCACAGACTTCCTGGCATAGTAATGAGATACGCCATAAGAGGCCACGCCCACCACTGTATAAACTGTATCTGCACCGGAAGCTCGGGGCTCTGGAGTGTGGATGGTGGTTATAGAGTAACAGCAATCCACTGACTATGATTTCCGGATACACTTAGAGTCCTTGGCCAAGCTGTCAGTCACCAGGTTTTAATAAACTGAGTTGCAGATCTACTCGTAGTCAAGTCTCCTCATTTGAAATCAACAAATTCGCAACAGGACCGAGCGTTTACACTGGTTGGCGTGAACGAAAGGGCGGTATACTTTGTAAGGAGTGCTCAAATGGCATATTTAAGGCGCAAGTGCTCCTACGTATTATACATATGACTTGTGTGACACTGAGTTATGAATAACGCGGTACCATTCGTGGATATATCCCCTGTAATTTACCCTGTGCGCAGAGATGTCAACCAAAATATTGAAACCAACCTGGTCGGAGTAATGATAAAGTCTATAATGTTTGACAATGCGAAAGAAGCGCTCCTATGTCGAGGCTTGGTGGTGGTGCCAAATGGGGCCATCGGAATGTACAAGACTGTCAACCTTAATGTTACGGGTATTGCTCCCGTGGTGGGATACGACCTAAACTTGATTCAGGATCAGCTTGGTGAAGAAGAGACCTGGGATATGGTACAGAAATATTGGTCGAAGTACTTTGTAGCACATCCAGTACGTATCCACGTGCAACACGACGATATTAAGCGAAAAGTGAGTGCTCAGGTCTTCCCCTTGAAATGTATATCATTGGCCAGAAAGTACGTACAGACTGTCAGAGGTGCTCTGACTTTTGGGGACTTTTGTCCTGATCAGCCCTAACAGCTAGGTTGGACCTACTGTCTAGCTAGCTAGCTTCGTCCAACCTAACAGCTAGCTAGACACTAGGTCCAACCTAGCTGTTAGGTTGGACGAAGCTAGCTAGACGATTGGTCCCAACCTAGCTGTTAGCGTGGAACCCTCTAGCTAGACACTAGGTCCAACCTAACAGCTAGGTTGGACCTACCGTCTAGCTAGTGTTGGAGGTGGCAATTGTCTTCACCCTCCGCGCGTTCGTTTGGATCTGAATAGAAGAACTACCAGAAGTCGAATGTAATTATCAATCTGCTTTATTAAGTAAAACCAAAGATACACCTTAATACAGAGTACTCTGGAGCTCACGACATACACAGAGAGTGTCAGGTCATGAAGTCTGACTCTTTTACAATTTCACATGATTTTTATGCACAAGTTATGAGACATAGATGTGTGTTGGCTTCTTTGTTCTTCCTTCAAGGCCGTTCCTCCTCTCCGTCTGTGTGCAGGTGGTGGATTTCCGTGAAGAGAGATGTTATTCTGCAGCTAGTAGATCTCCAGACCATGAATGGAGTCATTGACTTCTGCTGATACTGTCGTGTTCTTATAATTTGAAATAGAGATGCGTAGGAAACAATTTCGGAAAACTTCTCTTCAGGTAAACGATATTTATTCCATGATGATGTGATGAGCGTTACAAAAATACGCAGCTGCGGACCGCCCCATTTCACTGTTCCGCAGACCACATTTCAGTAGTTCCTCTGTCTCACAGATCTCTAGTTTACTACATATTTTATACCTTTCAGGTATAGTCTTCTCCCATTGGTTGGCTGGGGCCAGCTCCTATTGGCCCCTTGTTGGCACTTAGGCCACGCCTCTCAGCGCTTCTCTGCTCCAATCAGATCTTCTGTCACCCTTTTAGGTGGTGTACTCTTCCTCTTCACAGTTTACAAATATTGCTTCTTATTTCACAGTAGATTGGCCACTAAGTTACTTAATTCAATAACACTCCCTGCCCTTGTCCCGTTCCTTTATCAGGTTTGTACTAGTACACTCTGCCCTCACATAACCTCAGTCCCCACCTTTGCCGCTCTGCCTAGTGAGCGATAGTCATGTGAGACTCACTTCCCCCTTATGCATATGCTTCCTTCTTACTGCAAAACACACATACTTTATATACAATATTGATCACTATTGATTACTGAAAAATATTAAATGTCTACACTAGACAGTAGGTCCAACCTAGCTGTTAGCGTGGATGAAGCTAACAGCTAGGTTAGACGTACCAACCGTATAATTAGCTTGGACGAAGCTAATATTTAGGTTGTACCTACCGTCTAGGGGTGGGTGGCTATTTTTGAGAGGGTTAACACATAATAAGGTTGACTCTTTGCTAATAAGGCGGTCAGTTACTTTATTGACAATCATTTCTACAATGGAATCACATATCAATGCTACGTTCAATAATGATACACATATCCGTGCTTCAAACTACTCGCGCTCTGGTTCGTCTTGTCATGATGTATACGAATACAGCCGTACAGTTTACATCCCTATTCTTCACACGATCGTAATGGTCACACGTGTGTATGCTCATCACATTACATCGTACTCGGCCTAAGGACTCGAGTGGGAAGAGAGGGCGCCTCCGAGACATCGATGCTGTCTTCTTACATCTGGCAATCTGCGACATTGTAGCGTTGTTTGCTATTCCGGTGTGGGTTACACAGACGATCCTCGTCGAAGTGCTGGGTGTTTGGCTATGTGGTGTGCAAACTGATGAAGGGGTTGACAACGGTACTTAACACGGTCGTGTCCGTATAATAGATATGAGTATGACTTGATTACACATACACTTGGGATATGGGATACTTCTCATGGTCTACATCAACGTCGAGAGATATATGAAGGTAGTGCATCGAAGGACTATATTCACTTGCATTGCAGACAGACGGCGCTCCAGTAGAAAAAGACTTGTTTCCCAGGTGTGCGCATGTGTGCCCTTAATATCCGCTCTCTTGGACATATGCTATTACACCTTTCGACCTGTCTCCGGAACCACCATGATGTGTTTCAACGGGATGCATGTACATTTTTACACGTTCATATTCTGGGCCAGGATGAACCTTTGCTTTTTCTTACCCATTATCATTCTCATATACTGTAACGTTGTGATCGTGTACATTATCAGGAAGCATATGGGCGTCAATTCATTTGGCAATAGACTGAAAATGGCTCAGGTTCTACCCTGTCTAACAGTTACTTTTTTCATGTGCTGCTGGATACCCTGGATTGAGTGTGGACAGGTCAAGTATGTTGTGCTTAATGTGTGCATAGCTATAGGTAACTTATATTGTGTCACGAGTCCCGCTTTGTACATGATCATGAGGTTCCGTATGAGGATTAGCACTATGTCAATAGTCAACGCTCATGCATCACAACAAAGGTAACCAGTGACACGGTATGTAACCAAGATCACGACCCGCTTATGTGTCTAATGAACCATAACTATACGTTACCTAGTAACAAATGTTTAAGTGTATACGTTACTGGACCGTCAGGTTTTATAATGTGTTCTTTCCAGGTTGTAATATCGTGTATATGTATATATATATATATATAATATGTGTGTATGATTAAACTACACTTTTTTATATTGAACGTGTGTCGGTTAATTCCTAAAGTCCACTGAAACAAATGTATAATTTGTGATATTGGGCTATATAAATAAACTTGATTTGATTTCATTTGATTTATGACACATTAATAATAATAATTAATGACTTATATAGTCATGTATCATGACACTTCCTAATTGCTCGTCACTCACTGATGTTTTAGATTTTATAATGGTTTGTTTTCACTTTACTTCAAGCACCCAATGATCACTTATCTTAACTTATAACCATCTTGTAATGTGCTATATCTGCCTATATCTCAGGAATTTCATTTATTTATTTGTATCCCTATATTTGTTCTTATTCTGTTTCATATTGTTTTTTTGTTTTTTGTTTTTTTTACATTATAATGAATGTCATTAATTTAGTTAAGGATATATAAGTAAATATATACAGAAACAAATCAACAAATAAATTAAACTTCTTATCATTTTTCTTTAATATTTCTTTTCTCTTTATATTTTGTATATTATATTATTAAATTATTATTTATTAAAAATGATGTGTATTCAAATTTATTTTAATGCACTTTTATTTTTAATTTCTCTCTCTATATCTTCCATATTGATTGACTCCTGTATTATTTTATTTATTCCTCTCTGTATTTTCACATTCATTTTATTTCTTTTACTGATTTATTCTTTTTTTAATGCCACTCCGATGACTCCATATATAACGTGCGGAAATATATTGGTAACAAAAATATTAGGGAAAAATAAAAGACTGCACTGAAAGGTGAAATTAACGCACCAACACAAACACCTGTGCCAAAATTACATCCAGGCTTTTTTACAAATATGACAACATCGCCCTCAAGTGACTTAACTTGCAAACTACATGGGAACTGGGAGATCTGGGACTCTTCAGCACATACTGACATCTTCCTCATTTAAAAAAATTAATCAGACTCGTGGCACCAAAGCAATTACTGGTTAATTTCTAATTGATTACGACTAAACTACTTGTGTGTGCCTCCTCAAGTAAACACTTCATCCATCCAAATGTCGTTTACGTAGCAACATAACACCTTACTTATCATTCTTGACAATACATTGGTACACTACAGGTGTGAGCCGCACACACCTGATCCTGTGATCTATGTTTAACGTGTGCGTGGCAGTGATGTCACAGAGGAGGAGTCAGATGCGCCTCCGCTGCGCGCACTCAAACTGTCGGATCCTCACAGATGAGCGCGTGCCTTTACCTCGGAGCGCTTTACGTGAATTTAACTCAACAGCAAAGTCAACGCCAACTTCTAAGTAATCGGTGTAGTTTGAAAGCCTGGTTTGACTGAGTTAAGTGGTGAATGCATCTTGATTTTCTGCGAGTTGAGCTCCTAACAGGTGTTGGGACACGCCGACCGGAGAGAGAACATGTCCAATGGGAAAGACGCAAATGCTGCACAAAAGTGAGTACAGGCGACTGAAGATTCATTAACAAGCCAAAAGTTTTGTCTTTCCCTAAAACTTTGATGTACTCGCTCTCTGGATGCTGGAAAATGGTGAACAACAATCTGCACAGGAAATAATAATGATGATTATTATTATTATTATTATTTCTCCGCAGCACCAGGAAACGCTTATTTAGTCCTTGTTTCCTTGTCGTTTAACGTAGTTCATGTTTGTCACAAAATAGTCCCAACTCAAGACAGCAGCATAGTCTTGGTTTAAAAAAAAACCAAACGGCTCATAGTTAGAGAATAATATTTAATATTATAATAGGACATAACACTGGTGGAAGTACATTTACTCAAGTACTGGGCTTGAGTACAATGTACTTCTGCTTTACTTGAGTGTTTCCATTTTATGCTACTTTACACCTCTTCTCCACATCTCTGAGGGAAACATTGTTCTTTTTACTTCTAGATTTGTTTGAAACTTATAGTTACTAGTTAATTTTTTTTTTTATAGCATATAAAAACATGGTGCAGTACTATAGGCTACTACTGATCAACCCATCAGTATACAAAGTATCTAGAAGTGGCTCCACATTGAACATTAAAAGGCTCTTACATGTATTCGCAAGTGATAGTAGAAGAAGAAGAAGAAGGCGGCACCCTTTATTAACTCAGTTTAATAGAAAATATTCTACAATAACATGCCACTTTTAAAGGAGCCATCCTGCATAATGAATACTTTTACTTTTGATACTTTAAGTTAGGGGTGGGAATCTTTCAGTATCATGATTTGATTCAAAAATGAATTCTCGCTCCATTACATGGGTATAGATTATGGAGTTTTTATATTCCAAAAAGTTGTATCAACTGATTTCAATAATGTAAACACACAAAGACAAAAGCTAACATTTATTCATGCTAAACTTAAACAAATGCACGCTTTTCTCAGTGACTTCAAGAACAACAAGTTATACAAAAAATAAAAAAATGCTGCCTGTTACATAAATGACACCGGTAGGTTTAGGCGAGCTGACTTTTCATTTCTCAGAAACTTGTTCTCAAAATATCAGAACACTGTTGTTTTGAGTGATTTTTTTTATTTGTTTCTTAAAAAATCCTTGTTGTGAATTGATTTCTCCACACCCCTACTACTTTTAAATTCATTTAGCTGATAATACTTCTGTACTTTTACTTCAGTAGCATTTTGAATTCAGCACTTTTACTTGTAATGGAGTATTTTTAGACTGTGGTATTTCTACTTTTACCCAAGTAAAGGGTCTGAGTACTTTTTTTGCATCACTGAGTTTGTGTGATGATGCTGTTCTCGCGTCATGGGAATTTGAGCAAACTTAAATGCATGTTGCTCGCTGCTGTGAACCTGTTGCCTGCTCCACACATGGATCTGTATGTTTATCAGTGTGCACCTTGCTGCTGCTGATTCCCCCCCCTATCATCCACGTGTGTGTGTGTGTGTGTGTGTTGCAGCTCCTCTCAGATGACTCTGAAAGAGAGCCTGGATGAGTGCATGGAGGCCTTGGATCTCTTCCTTAACAACCACTTCAGCGAGAGCCTGGAGAGGCTGCGGCCAAGGTAACAGAATAATCCACGAGTCATTTTGCCACCGCGGAGGCTGTGGCCGTCTGAGTCCCGGGTCGTAGTGTACTGTCTACCTTTCGCTCAGCACAGTGTGTTTTTTAGCATGATGTCGGCAGTATTTGCTCTCTGCGGTGTGAAGCGAGTCGTAGTGTGCTTCCTCTCAGCCATGACACGAGAGTGGCCCCGGTCGGCCTCACTTCTCCAGGATATGAGGTGTTTGCTGAAGCTGACGCCCAACAGCTAACAAAAAATACAGACTGGGACGGCAGAGGAGATAGGAAGAATAAAGAGAACTGCATAGTTCCTCTTATCTTTTCTCAGCAGGAAAATGCGTAGGCCATACAGTAACTGTCCCCTTAACATTGCCTCTGTTTGCTCCCAGTGTTGTGTACGACGTTGATCCTGTGACTCCCATGTTTCCTATGTAGAGTGAATGAGAGTATGTACCATGCTCTTATCTACGCCACAGTGCTGGAAATGCAGGCCATGATGACTTTCCAGCCCGATGACATCAGCAATGCAGGAAATACCATGAAGAGTGCTCAGGAGGTCTGCCAGAGGTCAGGATGTCTCATCAATGTAGATTATTTTCAGCAGATTTGAAACACTTAATTCTTAGTGCTGCTAACTTCCGCAGCCTGTGAGCCAAGAGAGGAAAATTCACACGAGTGCATTTGCACGGCCTGCTTCTGACCATGCTACCTATTTGACTGTGTTTGCATGAGAGAAGCCATTCTAGCGGCTTCTACGAGAGCGAAAAAGAGACTTATTTGTGGATGATTGCTGACAGCAAATGTGTGGTACGCAAGAATGTACACTAATTAATTTGTTGATGGTGAAGTATTGTTTGGTGTTTCAGGTTTCGACGGAAGTCCCCAGGTTTGACTAACAAGTCAGGAGGGGAATCGCTCACTGAAGGTAAAAAGACTTGAATGTCTCTCCTTCTTTTAAGCTTCCGCAACAGCCGTGGCCACAGGCAATATTGTTTTCAGGTTGTACATGAGTACGTACATCATATTCTCATGAACGCGATATTTTAGGTATGCCTGGAAGGAATTTCTTCAGATTTTGGCACAAAAGTCCTCACGGAACGCGTTTTTGGCCATAACTCAATAATGCATGCGCTAATTATGATAATTTTGCACAAATGTCTAATGGGGCATAAATTATAAAGTGATGACATTTTTAGACAGGCATGGAAGTAAAGTGCAACTTGACTGCTTGGCGGAGGCATACAACCGTGATGCGGTAATAAAATTAAAAATAAAATCCATCCAGAAACAATATATGCAATAGAAAAACAAATCCTCATTTACGTTGAATTTTCCTTACTTCAATGGGGATGACGTGTGCGATTGCCTGAGTCTCTATTATGTCATATGTCCGGTACATTTTCAATGCGGTTTGATAGCAAATTTGTTGAACCTACAGTATTTAAAAAGATCAGTGCAAATGTTCTTGCTGTCGTCAACTGTCGTTTTTTAACTGCTAAATGCTAGCATTAGCATGGTAAAATGTTAGGCCAATATAATGTTTACCATTTTACAAGTTTAGCATGCTAACGTTTGCTAATTAGCACTTAATTGAAAGTAGGCCTACAGCTGAGGCTGAAGGTGATCTCATTTCCAGATATGTGGTCATAGACCAAAGTATTGGATTTTTGAACTGATTACGTCTCTAAAGCCTGATGGGTTAACGAACGTTTGCACAAAATATCGTGGCTATCCAACCAATAGTGGGTGAGATATTTCAGTCTCGGCATAAGCGGTGGACCCACCGACTAAAGACCAACATGGCCTTCCCTAGAGCCAAATGCGACAGTCGGGTAGAAACAAAAAAAGAATGTAAGATTAAGACTAGAAGCTCCTGTCTGGTATATCAACGGTATAGTACCGTCCGGGGCTGGATTTGATGCTTCATGGCTTGTTGACTATGATGACTGTGCGTTATTTATTACTTAATGTGTGTGTGTGTGTGTGTGTGTGTATGGGTGTGTTTTTGCAGTGCAGCTTCATGCTGAAGTTTGTTACGCAGAGTGCCAACTCCAAAGAGCTGCTCTCACCTTCCTACAGGTGCAGTAGGCTAATCTGCTTTTTAAAACTGTACATCCTACCCTAACACAGCAGTTTCCACATGTTCCAGGGACTATATATATATATATATATATATATATATATAAAAACAATTCCACTTATGTGACCATGTCTCTCCATTTTTCTTTTGTTTTTTTCAGGATGAGAACATGGTGAGTTTTATTAAAGGAGGGATCAAAGTACGAAACAGTTACCTAATTTACAAGTAAGTAATGGGAGCACAACAGGGTGTTTATTTAGTGAATGTCAGTGGTGTGTAATGTTAATGAGCAATACGGCTGTATACATAACTGATTTAATGCCCAAACTTGTCGCAAGAAGTATTTGTAAGGTTGTTATTGAAGGGGCAATCTGCCAATTTTGCCTTTCTGTAGTTTTGGAGGAAACTTTCTTTATAAAAAAACAAAACAAAATGATAATAATAATAATCTCCGATTGGATTGGGAGGCTCCATTTAATGACAGTAAGTCTCCATTACAAACTGGAATTGTGGAGTATAAAGCAACTGGGGATTTATGGAGTCATAGGAGTGCCATAGAAAAACAATAAATCTGTTCAAAAAAAAAAAAAAAAACACCAAGAAAATACATGTAAGAATGTATAAAGAGGAATAAATAAGGAAATAAATGTGGAAAAATAAAGACAAATACAAAAATATAAAATAATAATTAAAAGCAATTTCATAATTTTTATATATATTAAAAATTTTTTTATAATAATAAATATATATATATATATATATATATATATATATTTATTTATTTATTTTTTGGAATATAAATTACTCAATTGTTTCTGTATTTATTTATTTTGATCCCTTATTATACAAAAAAGTAATAAGAAAAATAATGAAAATGCTTTTAACTATTCTTTAATATTTTGTGTCTTTTATATTTTCCCATTTATTTTATTTTACAGATTTATTCTGTAATTTATTTATTTATAAATATCTTTTATTTATGAAGATTTATTTATAAAGATTTATTCTTTTTTATTGCACATAGTAAAAAATAAATACTATTGTGTTGCATTATGGGAAATGTAGGATCATGTGTTTTTTGGAGCTTGAGCTATACAAGGGTCTAAAAGAAAGGATATCTTGGCCTCATTCTTTCAGCGTTAGTACCCATTTAAGTTGGATGTTTTTCTTTTTTTTGCATAGTCTCATCATTCACTATACAGTATTAGGTTATTATGATGAGCTGTGTTTTTAAACAATTGACATATGTGCCTTTTTTTTCATCCAGAGAACTGCATTCCTTGATAAAATCTCACAGCTGCCTCAAAGGACCCAGCCACGTTCACTTAGATGGAGGAATATCATTTGGAATAGGGGCGTTTAATCTGGTACGTCCATAAAAGTATCTTTTAAACGCCACCGGCTGACTATGTCGTGTATAATCGTGTGTTTGTACCATACAGTTTAAGAGCTTTCTTTATTCACAGACACTGTCTCTATTTCCTCCACGGATACTCAAAGTTTTGGAGTTTGCGGGCTTCTCTGGCGACAAGGTGTGATGTATAAATTACCTCCATTATGCATTATATCATTATATATATCTGTATCCATTATATTATCATTACCTGACACACTCATGGATTTGATCTATATGTGTGGTCCTGTTTTTAGGAATACGGTGTGTCTCTGCTGCATGCCGGTGCGACGGGGATGAATTTGCGCTCCATGCTGTGCGCTCTGCTACTGCTCTGCTACTACACCTTTCTCACATTCATACTAGGTAGTGCTGTGGCCCCGTCCAAGCAGCGCATGCATCTGAGATTGAGATTATTCTGATTTGTGTGACAATCCCACACATTACGTAGTCCCAAGAAGAGTTCTGTGTGATCATATCTGTTGCATCCTCTCAGGCACAGGTGAGGGAGATGTGGATGAAGCTGAAAGGCTGCTGAAACCTTTCCGGCTCCGCTACCCGCGGGTGAGTGGCAATAAGGATGGAGGTGTGCTACGATGCTGCACATGTGGCATCGCAGACTGATGTCCGAAGTGTAGCTACTCATTATCTCTCACAAATGTATTTTTCAGAGAAACTAGTCATCACAAAAACACATATTTAGCTTTGAATGTAGGCGGTTTTGACTTGGGGTGTCCTGTTTTTTTTAACAAATGACATTAACAGCAGTTGGCAAAATCTTTCAACCAGCATTTAATTGCACTGATTTTTTTTTTTTTGCACATATGTGACTTACATCTGGGGTTTTTTTATCCCATGGAATCAGATTATTTTTTTTTTTTTCAATTCTGATTTGGGCCACTTTCATATGTCGTCCTACATCAGATACAGGTCCAATTTTTATTTTTTTTTGCAATGGAACCTCCGTCTAAACTCTAAACAGTCACAAGTGTGCGCTGGAGGAAGTCACTCTCTTCACGTCGCGCTCACACCACTCCGGGCTCTGCATCCACACACGCCTCCGTACAGAAGCGGCACAAGAGTCGAATGTTCTCTAGCTATAAACTCTCTGTGCCGCACATCAGTTTCATGCTCTGTATTGGATCTATGTTAAATTGCATCGTCCGAAATAATAAAAATCAATTCAATTCAAGCAGCACGTAATAAAGCGCACACAAGGATTAGATTACCAGTCATGATTCTATGGCTCCAACGAAAAAATGCTATTGAGTTGCATTATTATGGAATGTACTCCAACCTTTTTAAAAAAGTGCAATGATGCATCGCTGAAGTAGAGGATAACTCGGAGTTATTTCACAACTTGTTTTCATCTTATTTTTTGTAGTTTGGGCCACCATTTTCTATCGGTTAATAATAGACATTGTGCTCCTCATAAGTAATTGTTGAGATATGGGGACGTGGCTGGCAACGTGGCGGACTGGGCAACTTCCTGGTACAACTTTGACCTACCGTACGTGCCGTTTTCATGCATGCATACCAGTTTTCTTGTACAATGAGGGATAATTAAAGTGCTGCAGATCACCTTGATAAAACAACTCCATTGTTTTCTTGCCCGGTCGGACTTTGCTTCAGCGACGTCGCCATGTTCCCACATCTCTGCAATTAGCTTGAGTACTAAAAGTGAGTACAAATCATAATTGATGGAAAGAAGTCTTCAAAAGAAAAGTCTTACAAATCCCTCCTTTCACTCGCACTGTTTCCAGTCACACGCTGTGACTCATCCCCACCCTGATTACTTTCATCTGATACTTACTCCACCTTCCACTAACGGAGTCCTTTCTGCACCCTGACTCCTCACACCCTCTTTCCTTCATTTTACATGCACTCACATACCTTCACGCTATCACTCCCACCACTCCACCTGACTTGCATTCTTGTAAATTCACAATCCCCGTTTCCACTCCACCTTTTACCTACATGCCTGCCCATCCCAGAGAACAAACTCTGAGCTCTGACACAATGTGTACAAAACCAGAATGGAAATGTCTTAGTTAAACACTGCCAAGAGTAATTGCTATACAGCAGGTTTCCTTTTTAGATGGATGAGAATTTAACAGACAGCAGATTGACATGTAATGAGCAACACTGGTGGCTGAAATCAAATCTTTTTTACATGTCTTTCCAGGGAGCAATATTCCTCTTCTTTGCAGGCAGGACTGAGGAGATCAAGGGGAACATTGATGAGGTGTGTTCCATAAAATGTGTCCGTGACATGGCTTGAAAGAATGATGACTAATGTTATATTTCCTGTGCGTTTTTAATGTTTTTAATAGAGCAGTTTTTGTTCTCCCAAAATGTAAATGATCCATCAAGTCCTCCAAACCCATACGACCCCATAGGTCGTTTCCTAAATGAGCACCGGTAGTAGATCAACACGTCCTCATACTGAAACATGACAGTCGCAGTTTTAAACGTGTGGTTAACGTTGCGGTTTTATGAGGTGTAGGCAAAAAAAACCCAAAACTACTCCGTTCGTTGAAGACGTGACCCTCAACTTTACGTACGTAACTTAAAATAGGTCAACGTTGACTTTTTTTTGTTTCTCCTGGGTGACCGTCCTGTGTTGTTCGACCCGTCCATCCACCCCCACCTTGTCCCGACCTTACTTCCTCCTTTTGCTCCCGCAGCTTGACAATAAACGTAACTATGGGTCTTAATGAACGACTTATACAAACAAGTGTTTTATCCCCTGCTCTTCAGAGGACCAGCGCCTGATGTTAATATTTAACATGTTGCATGTCTTTTTATTGATGCGCTGTGTTGATGGCACTGTTCTACCAGGCTGTGGCACTCTTTGAAGATGGCTGCAAGGCCCAGCATGCATGGAAGCAGTTCCACCACATGTGCTACTGGGAGCTGATGTGGTGCTTCACCTACAAGCGCGCATGGAAGATGGCGTACTTCTACGCAGACCTACTGAGCCAGGAGAGCCGCTGGTCCAAGGTACAGAAGAGGAAACGGGACAGAGAAGATCAGTGAATTTAGTTGGATGATCTCCGGATACTAACCTGGGCATCAATCTGGTCAAACTTCTTGAGGAACAAGAGGATGAACTCTGTCTTATGTTTCTCTCTATAGGCCATGTATGTGTACATGAAAGCTGCTTACCTCAGCATGCTGCCTAAAGACGAGTCCAGGCCTTTTGGGGAGGACGAGGTAGACCTCTTTAGGTAAACGCATTCTTACACACACACGCACACATAAATTGTTTCATGATGTATCTGAGAATCCCACTGTCGTCGTCCTGAGGCTCATGATATAGTTGCATTTCACCAGTGTGTATGCGTAGACGAGCTATGGCCGCCGTCGTTCACATACTTGTCTGTGTACTTTGTGTGAACTCGTAGGATTATGAAGTGTAACGTAACTCTCTAGCGGCACAGACAAAGTTAGCAGTGAGGTGATAATGTCTCTTGTGTTTAGAGCTAGTTAGAATGCACCCCAAAAGGCTGGAGATCATTTAAATGCAGGTTTAAAAGTAAGTGCACCAGAGGATTCAGGCCCTGTTCCACTTAATAAGTAAAATAAGTGGACATTGTTACCCTGGCGTCACCCATTGGTTTGTGGAATACAGTTTTGAAGCCTCGAGTTTGGCATTTTGGCCGTCACCCTGTTGTTTTTCGACCTTCGACAAGAGGGTGCAGCTGTGGTTACCAGTTACCAGCTAACGCTAGCTAGCGTGGTTACCACAGTGCGTCTGTAATTCATGGTAACTGTGATATTAATTGGGGTGTTAATTTTTTTTTAAATGTACTTAACGGATGTGGTTACCCATGGCCTTCTTTCCAAATGTGTCTTTCTTGTTGTCCTGTGTCTGCAGACAAGTGCCCACCTTCAAGCAGAAGATAGCAGGGAAGTCTCCCCCGACTGAGAAGTTTGCTATCCGTAAAGCCAGACGCTACAAGGCTCGCTGCCCAATCAGGCTGCCAGTGCCAGTGCTGGTAAAGCTTCTCACACAAAAACATACGCGGGCGCACACAACGGGCAATATGTTTGGCACACAGAGCCTTCAAACAGTATTCACTGTGTCATTGTAGGAGATGATGTACATGTGGAACGGTTTCAGTATGATCAGCAAACGACCAGAGCTGACTGAAGGCATGATGCAGACCTTGCTTGAGGCAGAGCGCACCCTGCTGGAGTCTCCTGGTAATACAGTGTGCCAGGAAAGAAAAAAAACCCACTCAATGGAAATATAACATTGGACAAAATTAGATCACTTTGACGTGTGTGTGTGTGTGTGCTCCCTCCTCTACAGAAAATGAGTATTTGGTGGATGACCGCTGTGTGATCTACCTGCTGAAGGGTCTGTGTTTGAAGAACCAGGGTCTCCTCCAGGCTGCTGAGGAATGCTTCAACAAAGTGTTTTCCTGGTGAGCTCCAGTGGATCCTTTTCAAGTGTCGGGGGGGAGAGTTATTCCCAGCTCGCACTGCATGCAACTCGACAAACCACATATCTACTGTGAACAGAGAAACCTCAGTCTGCACTGCATGTCAAAATCTGGATGCAGCTCTTGGCAGCATGGATAAACACACACTGGCCATGTGGAATAAGCGCCAGAAGTAGACATGGGAATTGACTTGAAAAGACTTTATTGAGACCAAATCTGTTCTGCTTATTGGTCTGTTTCTTTATCGATCCCCTTATTGATTCATGATGAAGAGTAGGCCTCCACAGGTTGTCAGTGTCAACGCAGCTGTTTTATTATCCAAGTCTGAACCCAGTGTAATGTCTGCCTCATAACAACTGGACATTGTAAGTTTACAGCAGTTCCTTTTGTTAATATCGGAAAAAAACTCAGAGTTTAACGTCAGGACGCATCAGTTTTGCAATATGCACCTGTCAGAAAAACCACGAACCTCGGGAGGCGTACGATTCTGAAAGAGCGGACAGTTTGAAACCCGTTCACAACCGGTTCTCGACTCCCATCCCTAGGCTGAAGCTTTAATAAATTAAGTTTTCTTTTTCTTCCTGTCTGACATTTTGAGAAAATGTCTAAGGACAGCTCTTAACTGGATGCACTGACGATGTAACGTTTGCTTAGCAATTATAAATTCCTCCCGACTCGCCCACCACGACAGTAAATGTTTACGCAGCAGTTAACGTTGCATTATTTCTCGTTGCAACCACACTCACACTGACTGTAATGACTAAGGAGGTTTTCAAGTAGGTCTTCATTTCAAAAGTCATTCCCCCGCCTCGCATGGAATAACCAAACTCTTGTTCTGCATTACAGGATATTGACTTAACCCATGTCTAAGATGTAACTGTATGTGACAGTCACAGTTGATTCGCCTTCTTTGTGTGTGTGCTCAGTGAAAAGAAGATCAGGTTTGACCACTACCTGGTGCCTAACTCTCTGGTGGAGCTCGGTCTGCTCTACATAGCCCAAGGCAGAAGGGACCAGGCTATTCAAATACTGCAAAAGGCCAAGTAAGTTATAGCAGCTTCCCTGGTGCACAGCACGTCAGAGACTTGGTCGATTTCTGCCCCTTAGATCCAGTAAGACGACAAGGTCGACTGTGTAGTTTTTGTTCTTGTGCCCATAGAATACAGGGCTTTTAATCGGAGTTGAAAAGGTGCCAGTACTCTCAAGTTTCCTCACATTTTGGGTGTTTTGGCTGAACTCGACGCCCTTATTCAGCTGCTGTGTGAGGTAGTCACACAGCAGCACATTGTTGCTACCTATTACTTCTTGCTTAAGCAGACAATCTGCCCAACACTTAACAACTACACCATGAGCAACTCTCATTTATTAGAAAGTGAAGGTAGTGACAGAAATGTAATGCACTTTGCTAAAATAGCAAAGCAAAAAATATGAATGACCAGAAATTAGCCCCTGTTTAAAGTCATTTAATTCTAACAGCCTTGCAATACATTTACCTAAAAGAAAAAGACACTTTGGAAAACACACTTATTTGCTTTCTCGCAGATAGTCAGATGAAAAGATGTATACCATTCTCATGTCTGTGCGGGAAAGGTAAGGCAGCAGCTGGCTAGCTTAGCTTAGCATAAAGATAGGAATCAGGTGGAAACATCTAGCCTGGCTCTGTCCAACGGTAACAAAATCCAACTACTGCAGCCAAGAAATAGTTCTGCACAATAACAACCCCCCTGAAAAAACAGCAACTTGTTGCCTTCACACTTTTGTTTTTGTACGCATCACAAACGAAATCCAACGCGCTGAAGACTGAGCTTTTGAGCGCGTTAGTAGGCAGATATCGTTTTATTGCTTTAGCTTCATATAAACGCGCAGACATCAGTGGCATCAATCTTCTCATCTGACTTTTAGCAGGAAAGCTAATAAGTGTGTTTCTCAAAACATTGAACATAAAAATGTTTTTATTGCTACTGAAGATGTACATTGACACATCTATCCTAGTATGGATGTAATATACTGTATATACAAATATCTATTAGTATATTACTGTAAATGTGAACTGTTGGTATGGGACTGTCTTGCCACTAAATGAACACTAGAGGTCGCTCTCTGCCTATTGCACAATAGTCTGAAAGGCAAACACTATGTAATTACAGGGGTAATGATATGGATTTTTGTAGACTCATAATTGTGTATCAACACTCTGCTCCCATTGAATAAAAGGCAACTTTTTGAGGCAGATTTCTACTGTGAAGTTGAAGAAGAGTAATTATGCGTAGGTGCAAGGCTATCAGGAAAACGGCGTCAAGTGGCCTGGATTAAGCGTGCAGGCGTTCTCTTTTTCCTTATTGACACAGATTGCGACTTTGAGCAGAAAAATCATTCACAAATGTAATGTAATATTTAATAAATCACCAACGCTAGCCTATTTCATCTAACACTTGGGATGAGGGCGCAGCGCCCACTTTTTCTGTCAAACTTTAACCTCTTCCATTGTTTTTTGACTTTAGACACAACTACAAAGAATACTCGATGGAGTCTCGTACACAGTTCAGGGTGCACGCCGCGCTGGCTAAACTCAAGGCGGACCCTGGTGACGAGGACACTCACATGTAGGAGGTTTCGTGGAGACTGGATCAGCGCTTCACTGGATTCTGTTTACTCTCTCTGTTATGGCTGTTTTAGCTCGATACCCACTTTTCTTTGAACCTATATCTGTTTTCAACAAGTGAATGTTGGGTTATTTATCCGTGTTCAGATAAAGCTTTTTGTGTCACTGTCTACACCAACATGTCATTGAACACAGGTGAAAGCCTGTTTTACAAGAGCGTAAAAGTGTTTTGACATTTTTGAGCTGAGGGACAGTCAATGTATATACAGTAGACATTTTTATTTTATGGACAATGATTTTATTGTTTTTATAGTGAAAATTAAAGAACACTCAATTTTTAATGATTTGATTGAAAGCCACTATAAATAGAAAATGTAAGAAATTGTATGACTTAATAAAAAGTATAGTAATTACTTTATTTTTACGGTATTAAGAGCGCTGCATAATGATTAAGTAAATTCAGCATACTGTGCTGTTTTTGGAATGAAAACATTTTAATGTGTGGAGATGTTAATGGTATTTTAACGCCAATATTTAATAGGGTTTTAAAACAGAATTTTTAAAAAAAAATGAACTGGCTTGAACAAAATGTGACCCGCAGTCGGGACCTAGTATTTTATGCTTTTCTCATTCTGTATGGTTGCACTGGAAATGCATACCAGTACAAAGTGTGTGTGTTTAGGCATATCTAAGTCACTTTCTAAAAACTTAAATGTATAAAAACAAGTTGTGCATAATTAAATTCCACTCACAAATGTCTGTTTTGTCTTACATTACATTAGCATTCTGTAGCTTGTCAAATTGTAATTATCTTCATTTAAAAAAATAAATAAATTTAAAAAAAAAGTAGATGTGGTCTGTACAGAAATGTATTTATTTCAGTGACAACTAAATACACAGAGGTAATGAAAAAATGTTTAAAGGTTTTTACATAAGAAAAAAAACAAAACATGGATGTTGTTTATAATCACTCTCTAACAAATGTCCCACTGAACTGCAGCACACGCTCATTAAATACAGTTACACCAAGGCCCAGCACTACGAAGAGACGTCCTGAGGCGGGAGGGAGGCCGCCACGTTTTCATCCCTCAGTTGCCGCTTTTGAAGTTTCTTCTTCTTCTTGTCTTCCTTTTCTAGGTTCTCAACCATTTCTAAGAATTTTTTGTTGCGGTGGTCCATTGAGGAGCCAAAACACTCTCTGGCCTCAACCAGCAACTTTTCACGGCGAGCTTTCGCCTCCCTCATCTTCATCTTGGTTTCTTGCTTCTGTGCGCGCCAGTCAGCCATGAGCTTGGGCATTTTGGCCATGCTGTCTGCGATGAGTTTCTCTCTGCGACGGAAATGGAAAAGATTAGCGCTAAAGTGGTGCACGATGCATAGTTGTACAGCGGTCTGTGGGCTCAGATTAGGTCTCTACAACTACAAAGTTGATTGACATGGAATTCAGTTCATATTCCTCACGGGATGAACTGTAATAAATCTTATGATCCGACTCTTCCTCTTCCTTATGCATTCATACACAAACACATCACACACGACTATAAATACCTGAATACCCACATTTATCAATAATCAGTTTGCTTATGAATTATTTATTTGTGACAATGCACTATAACAAACTTTGACGTTAACTTCAATAAATGTGCCAGGGTCAGCTCGACTGCTATATTTTAGTCAAAGTCACATACACAGTATATGATCAAGCAGAGCAACAATTGGCCAATTCATTGATTAGTCAAATCGATTATACCATTTTGCTGATTGGATTTATTATTTAAATCAGAAAAATAAAAAAGGGTCATTTTAAGATAGAGAATATACCAGGGAGCCCCTCACACATCCCTTAGAATACTTTTATGTAGCCTATTATTTTAATACTTTTATAGTCTTAGTTATGTGAATGAACACAAGAGAAATTTATTAGAAAGATTTTAGACATTAAACTTATTTGCAGAGTCTACGAGTTATAGATTTGTTGGATTAGAATGTAATCAAACTATTCTAACATTTTCTATTTACATATACGTTGAACTATGAAGACTTGTTTAAAAATGAATACATTTTACAATATTTTCGCAGAGTGCTTTAAAATCATCCTTTAAGCAAAAGTGAGAATGATCTGTTTGCAGCTTCTCATATGTTAGGATGTTGCTTCTTTTCTCGGTTTTATGTGAACACAAACTGAATCTCTTTGGGACTTGAACTGTTTGTCAGAAGTAATAATAATAAAAAAAAACCACAAGACATTAAAAAGCCCACGCTGGACTGTGGGAAACTGATTCCCCTATTTTTTATTGATAGACTAATTGTGAGGTGCAATCCCACCTATAGCGACAACAGTGCACTAACTACCCAGTTGCATTATTGGTAATGTAGGATACAGCATTATTGGAGCCTGATCTATACTGGAGACTAAAAGTCAGGATCTTCATTTTCCCTTAAAGTGCAGCACTACATTTCAGGAGTAACTCTTTGTTTGCTGTTACCTTCTTTAAATAAAACGTCCCCACAAAAAGGGCCATGGCTCTAAAATTGTATTATTTTATTTTATTTATTTTTTGCAGTAGGTATCTAAAATATCATGATAAATCCATAGCTTGTGCCTCAAATATATTTAGCATTAAATAACGGTATTTAAAGAGAGGCAACACATCCTGACAGGTAATATTAGCTCAAGGGGAGATCAACACAACAGCCCATAGGAGACAGTTTATTTGTCCGATAATTGACGCACTGCCGTTAGCTACATTAGCATTCCTTACTTTTCCAGCCGTTTTTTGGTTTTCTCCGCCTCCTTGGCCTGGATGTTCTTCAGCATGACCTCTAAAGGAGGGTGCCACTCGGCTTCCTCTGCGATAATCTTGTCCAGCTGCTCATGGCTGGGCCAAAGCGAGGCAGGGTCGACACCGACCGCTGAGCCGTACCGACCAAACAGCTTCCGGTCATAGCGGCTCGTCTTCTGCCATTCCGGCGTCTTCTCGCTGTCCTTGGCCGGGACATAGGGCTCGCGGAGGTTCCGCTTTAAAGGTTTCGGGTTATAGGACGCGGTCTGCAATACAAGCCCACTTCGAGAGTTCGCAGAAAGTAACGTTTTTGAACATGATAATCCCTTTAAAGTCCTGCATAACATTGCTGTCCTCCCGCACTGCATGGACGCCGCCATCTTTGTTCTCCCAGAAGAAGGACCCCGGAGTGGAGACAGAGGTGGCTGCCGCGGTGCCTGTTGATCACTTCCGTCCTCCACGTGCTCTGTATGTTTGTGTGAAATGTTTATCTCCAGCGAGGCCGCATGGTTCACCGGTAATTCACATAGCACCTTTCATTACAAAAAGACACTTCAAAGGGCTTTTTACAAGACATTTAAATACATTACATTAGGAAATTAGCATTGAACATTAAACAATTCAAAAGAAATGACAGTTAGTTAGATAGTAGAACTTATTTGAGGATGTGAGAATAATCAATA
>CALSCE010009415.1:2368517-2389339 GCA_943593645.1 Bovichtus variegatus | reverse complement strand
CACAGCGTTTAACGATGACGTCACTATAGACTGACCTTCCCTCAGCACCAACCGCTCTGACTGACTTCCAGCGTCCCGCTCGGCTCCTCCACATTTCCTCCTCTGTCTCTCTGATTTTACAAAAAAAAACAGATGGCTTCACCCCATCCCCAAGTTTTAATCTATCTCCTCTCTGTGCACCCGAGGTTGTGACCGAAATTGAAATCATATTCGTACATTAAAAGACTCCAGGAGACTTGAATGGCTACACCATGCTGTGGTCCTCTTTTCAAGCAACATTTGTAGTTGCATTTTGGCATCATCCTGAATAAAAAAAAATGAAAAAAATGAAGAGAAACAGATTGAGAACACACTCAGAGTTGATTCTAGTGGAGATATTTTCAGCCACAGAGAGCGGGTGGCAGATGGATCGCTGTGTTAAGACTGGACGGTGTATTATTCACCAGTGCAGCCTCTCTGGAGAGCGTCGCTGTCTATTGCATATGGTGCTGAGCTGGATTACGGCAACAAGATCATAACAATATGCTCATTGTCAACCATGCAGGGGTATAATCTCAAGGATTAGTCTCTGATGAAACCTCTCTGGGTGATACGGGAGATTTCATGCAAGCCTCGGCTTGGAGCACCCGTTTATGAGATTCTCTGATCTTTCGGAATCCAGAGTTAAAAAATGTTCAATTGTCCTCCGTCTTTGTTGCCTGCACATGACGCTGGACGCAGCAGTGGAGCGAGGCTTTGCCTCCCACAGCTGCCTCTCCAAAAGAAAATGGCGCGCGCACACGCGAACAGCCCGAGCTCGCCGCCATCTGCTGCAGTGAATGAGCGAGGGTGCTGCTGTCAAGTTAGTTGTGAATTCGAAACAGCAGCTGAGAGGACACACTGTGCCCTGACCACACAGAGTGGCACCGCTGCTGCCCGGCGGCCTGGCACAAGAGGGTCCATCTGACACACTGATCATTGCACACACACACACGCACGCACACACACACCATGAAAGATTGCTGGCCACACTGTGTAGCACGGGCTGGATTTAGATGTAGTGTGAAACAGACTATTTTTAATGGAGATCTTAAATCACCTTTCAACAATCAACATAAAAGCACATAGATTTGAGTAACGTTGAAAGTGAGATAAAACATTTGCACACTGGACTCAATAGATTTCACCGTAGATTTGAACTCCGAAGTTTAAAGTTCCCACATTGTAGTAAAAGCATTGTTTTTATTTATTTATTATAAAGCAGGTCTAGAGTCTGTATAAATACTGTGAAAGTATCAAAACGTGAGAAGAACATTTGGGGAATTTTGAGAATTTGGGCTTTTTGCTTCCATAACTTCTTTCAGACTAGTGGAAAGAAAACAACCGAAATACACATTTAGGTTGTTTATTAGACTGACTTTGTCTATTTGGGCCTGTAAATTTCTCCTAAATTCATCAAAAGTTAGATTTGTGATAATGGCTCATTTGCATATAAACATAACATTTCAGAAAAACTTGTGATACAAAAATGAATTGTAAAAGTAATGAACTGGGGACGTTTCACGGTGATATCTACATTGTTTTACCCAATGTATCCCTAGTGTGTACAAAATGTGTGAATTTTACGATACAATTTAAAGGCCCTGTTCTCAAAATAAGTTTTTTTCTCATATTCTGAGCCAGAAATCTTCACTTTACAAACGCCAAACTCTCCAGTTTCATTCCTGTCTATATTCTGAAGGTTTTTACTGAGGGGTTTGTTCATATTTCATTCATAGCCTGATTTATATCACAAATCACAAATTTTATTCCTAAAAACATGGCAAATCTTTTACATTTTTTCATGGCTGTATTTTCTGGAGTGACACAAAATTCCCTTTGTAAAAACCTTTTGACTTTAATATGTCAACAAAATGAAACAAGAATTTGAAACGATTTCTGTTCCCGGAAATGAAATCACATGAGCACATATTTATTAAGAAAATGCCTCTTTTGCATATTTAACATTTCAGAAAGAAATATACAAAATAATAAACAAATTATACAAAAAAAAAAAAGGATTGTCTTAATGTAAGTACTGGGGAAGTTTCATAGTGATATCTATTAGTTAAAAAATATACCCTTTAATTAATATTCTGCAGATTATTCCATGCAGTCGGGGCAGAAAATCTAAACGTTTTCTTTCCCAATAATATGGAGATTGTAATTTCAATAATTCACATTTAAAAGCGAAGACGCGTCGGTAGGAATTTTACATATTCATAGCTTTGTAAATAAATACAATATACTTTTGAGTGTAAAATACAATGGCATCCAGCATGTGAAGACCGAGCAGAGGCATTCAGGTAAAAAGACTTATTTCCATTTCCCACAGAAATCTAAATTAAAATCCAAAACTTCGTCTTTTTTACAACGACATTTATGCGCTTTGTTGACCGTTTCTGGTGACGTTTCTCTCGCACAATGCTGATCTGACTGCTCTCGAATTAGTATAAAATAATTTAGTTGTTGTAAAGATGGCGTATATATTTACAGCAATGCGCGGTGCATTCTGGACAGGCCACATGACCGTACAAGGCTTGTGAACTTGTAACTAAGTCGTCCCGTTGCTTCTTTTCTTTTTTCTTTCCGTGAATGGAAAAAGTGACCTGTGCTCTTTTGTGAGCAGGTTATATATTTTGGAAAGCCTGACAAGCGTTCTCTGAGAAAATGTGCGCTTAAGTAACAGAAGAAAAGAGGAATAGGTATCAAGCAGGCGGAGACACTGAGCATACAAAAAGGAACCCAAACAAACACCCTGGGAGCTCGACATTCAGCGGCGGCCAAGAAGGGCCTGGCGGAGAGCGCCGCCTTTGAAAAGAGCACCTGCATGCTATAAGAGACTCAAAAACAAAAACTCTAGCCTCAACAACTCTTTACAACGCTGACAGCCACTGGTTTGCAAGTTTGTATTCGTGGACAGAATCTCCATCTAGGCCACTTGATGTTTGCTCATTTGCAATTTGTCACCTGGCTTGTTTACTTTTCTTTCCGCTCATTTAGAACTCACCTTTGTCCTCACAGGCTCATTAGCAGCGGCCTCATTCCAGGAAGAAACCACCAGGTTAAAAGCCCACTTTTTTTTTTTTCTTTTTTAACCCGGCGAGCGACACGGCTCAGGCGCCGCACTTTAAATGAGGCTTGGCCCCGTTTCTCATGGGGAAGCTTGCAAGCGAGAGGAGCCAACAATGTGCTTTCACTTTTATGTATTTTCGTAAGTCATCTAGTGGGCCATTAAAGTTGATATTTTTCATGAGAAATTGCATCTTTTCCAGAAAAAGAAACATGCTCGTGCTAAAATTAAATTCCCTCGCTCTGGGCATAAGAGTTGAACCAACATGCTTACAACACTTTTCTTGCAGCAGCAGGTTTATGTGGGACATCATTTTAAAGTGCTGTCTCTCCTTCTTAGTTTCTTAATATACAGTATCTCTATGTAGTGTGTGTGCATGGCTATCCCCTGCTGACAGACATGTAAAAGTACCTCCCCCACCACACACACACACACACACACACACACACACACAGTGCAGACACATATTGCTATTTTTTATTTATTTTTTTTCCCGTTTTTGCACGTTGTACAGTGAAATAATAATATTTGTGGAGATGAAACTCAAGTCTTATTCTCCATGTCAGCTTATTTTCCAGGTCATATCAAAATGACAAAAGAAATGATCATATATATATATTTTGTTTTTGTTAAGAAATCTACTGACACCCAGTGAAACAACTTTATCTTTTATTTGATTTCCCCATTTAACACATCAAGAGAAAATATGACTGAGAAGCGGTGACAAAAAACATAAACATAATCGTATTTCTTTCAAGGAATGAATTAAGTCAATGGATAGAAATAGATAGATTGATGCCAATATCTTAAAATAGGTTCAGATTTTCAGCAGGTAGTAAAGGACACTTTTCTGTGTAAAAATCCTTTTGAATGATGAAGAAGCATCTTCATGAAGAATCTGAACATCTCCTGTGGAATAGTGTTTTATTTTTAGATGCCCCAACTTTAACGCTTGTTGATGGCAATACGAACAACTCTTTGTCATCAAAAAATAAACCTCTGAATTCTTTAAGCCAAAAATCACACAAGAATAATATGAATCAGCCAATTTGCACCTAACACTGATGGATTTGAAACTGGGAATAACTTTAACCTGAATAAATGTGCTTACTGTTTTAAAGTACAGCACGTTGCAGGTTAACCGTAACTCCGTTGGTGAAAGGAAAACTGTCTAACTCCTTTCCAGAGCTTCAAAAACTGAGCACAGAGGCACAATTCAAAATCTTATAGGAGACTCTTGAAAGATGTTGTGCAAGATTTATTTCCTTAAAGCGCCGCTAGTCTGTCGTCAAACATTGAAGTGACTGTAGTTACTGCAAGAAATAAAATATATCAAAACATAAACCAGGATTGGCAGATACTCAATGTTACAGGATAAATATCAAGAGTGGGCGTTGACTGAAGCCTTTGACGTTACAACAGAATAGTGGATCAGGGAACAGCTTGACCCCTGTGACCCCTGAGCCTGAGCTCAAAACCTGCGTTATTTATTTCTTTGAACCCTCTCCTTGACTTTTGGAAGAAGAAAAAAAAACTAACAGCGCTCTCCCCTAATATCTCAGGACGATACATGTATGGCAAACAAAAGAAAGTGTTGCAAAAAAAGAAGCAGTCCCAGAATGAGGCAAAGTAAAATGATTCATTCAAATATTATGTGTGTGGTTTTTTTGTCTTTTTTACAACAAATCACAGAATCATGAAGGATAAAATAAGAAAACCTTTTTGTTTTGTTTTCGTTTTTTCTCAAACTTGTGCTCTTCCAAACATATTTTACCACCATAACCCTTCAACCAAGAGAAAAACTAGATCCCCTTCTCACCCCCCCCCCCTCCTTTCCCTCCCTAATAATTTGCACACAGTCCCTAATCAGTCCATCTGTGTATATGCATATTCTTTCACATTTAATGCCCAATATTTCCCAAAGATGTCATACCTGATGTTAATGAATTTCCATTTTGATTTGATTCCTCTCCACTTTTAATTTCTTCCAGGTACCTAAAGGGTGCGTGTTGCCAGCACATGATGGGGAGGGTGTCACACTGATCTGATTGGTGAGAGAGGGAGAGAGGGAGAGAGGGAGAGAGGGAGAGGGAGAGAGGGAGAGAGGGAGAGGGAGAGAGGGAGAGGGAGAGAGGGAGAGAGGGAGATGGATGAATCGGGATTGTGGAGAGAGGAGGGGATCGTCTGAGAGCAGACAGAGAGGGAGGTAAAACTGAAAGCAGATGGCAGAGCTGGCACCTGTCTCACACTAAAATCTGTTTGGAGCCGTTTTCCACATGTCTTTAAAAAAAAAAAAAACCAAAAAAAAAAAAAAAAAAAAAAAGCCAATTCTGCATATTATGCCAAAAAAAAGACACTCTCAGGTTTAACCCTTTGTGACCATGCCCTCCCTTTAGCTTTCCACTCATAATAGGATGCCCCCCTCTGAACAGGAGGAGATACAAAAACCCTCTCAAATCCTTCCACACTGTCTCACCCGGGCCTTGTAAGCAAACAGAGGGGGCATTCAGAACAGGAGAGTCTCATTTAAAGCGTTAATCTGCACAACAGCAGAGCACCACAATAACAAACCTGACAACACACACACACACACACACACACACGCACAGCAGCCAGGCTAAACATGGCATGTATTTGGCAAGTGAGGAAGTCTGTTCCAGGTGGCTGCATATATAAGTTGAGATCAGTTCAAACCCTCTGAGGAATCACACTGGTGCTTTAACACGTTCGCGTCTATTAACGCTAATCACCAGTACTCTACGTTATTGTCAAAAGACATTTGCGAAACATACTCCAGTTTGGGGGATTTTACAATATCATTTTCCTTTTTCCCTTCCAGGCAGAAAGTCCACTTGAAAAGACTTCAAAGTTGCACTCAGTGTAATTGTGTTTCTGTCAAAGTTATTTCATTATAATGCTGCTGAAATGCAGACAGTTTTGAAAGGTGCGCAGGTTGATGAATTTTAAAGCCATAAGAATTAATTCAACCAGTATGTGGCCTCCAATACATAATAAAACCATCAAAAAATAAGAAGGATGAAATAAGAAAAAAAAAAAAAACAAACGGTAAAAACTACCAGAATTCACTTGTGTCTGGACACATTTGGTAACTTGGTATAAAAACGGGCATATTCTTAACTAATACATATCTAATGCATGGATATATCATGAATTCCTGTTTTACTGATCAAGTCCCTGTGAGTTTATGGGATGAGTTCACATGTAATGGATCACCACTTCATTAATGTTCAAGGGATTGTTCAGATGTTTTGAAGTACGAGGTGTATTACGAGGTGTATTACTCACAGTAGATTATGATTGACCGAAACAGCTTTTGTGTTATTGTGTGACTTCGGTTAGTTCAGGTTCACCAAAGTCAAACAATAACCAGCAAACATCCGTGTTCCGCAAGGTAAAAATTACTGTTTTCGTCAATGGACTCTGGTGGATTTGAAGAGATCATAACTGTGCCGGTGGTAACTGCAGTTAACGTATGTAAACTGTCAATCAACACATGCATTCATAGTGATCATCCTGCTTTAATTCATGCACTGCCTCATCATAAGTCATTGAGTCATGCATCAAGTCTATATTATTAAGCATGTGTTTTGAAGTGTTACCTCAAAATGCTTCAAACCTTTCCTCCTCGACTTTAGTATTTTGTAATTCTCCAAACTCACCAGCAGAGTGTGCCAGAGCCCCCGCGTCTCGCTCTCCACTGTCTGCTCTTTATTCCATATACTGTACTTTATCTGCATCTCACAAGTCTGGACACACCGAGGCCTCAACTCCTCCCACGCAAAGGTTGCAGCGAGCCAGAGAACTACACCTGTCAAAGATTGTCGTCACCCACGCCTTTCAACTCCCACCAAAACTTTTATAAACTGAAAATAGCTCCTTCCCTTCCCTCCTTGCTTTTTTTTTTTTTTTTTTTTTTTTTTTTCCAAGGGAACCACAAATTGTGTCCAGATTTTCACACATAGTAACTTAGTGTTTTTGGGCTATTTTGAACTGAAACAATTACAAACAAAGCTGTATTATACCCCCTCTCCGCTAATGGAGCTGAGTAGAAAAGACAAGAAAATTAAACGTTTCTGATTTCCCCCCCTCAGGTTATTTTAGATTGCAGGCTCGTTTTATAATTACGGTGGCCATTCTCTAAGCATGCAGTGTGTGTGTGTTTCTCATTCATTTTCTAGCCTTAATGAAAATCTGAACACACCACTTCGAAGTGTGTGTGTGTGTGTGGGGGGGACCCAAACTCCAGCTCGTTCCTGAATTGCTAACCTTTGACAACACATTACTTTTGTGTTTGGGGATGATAAATCATGATCTGAGTAACAATTATGGGATCTCTCGCTTTCTCTCCAGCGTGCTGACAGACTTACAGCTTCGGTGGGAAACAGAAAGAATAAGATAAAGAAGCAGGTAGGGAGGGACACATGGAAAAGACGGGAAAGTTCCTGTTTATGTTGTGTTGCAGGCTGGCACTGCCCCGTGCAAGACTTGAGCTTCTTGCTAGCGCTGGTGGTGCCCAGAGGTTGTTGCCATGCAACTCAATGTGGCACACACACACACACACACACACACACACATGCATACACACAAGCGCCAACAATGGTCTGCTTTATGAGGTGCCCACTGATGCCATGGTAACCTCCTCGTTCTGGGCAAGACGGGCAGAGCGGTGTGCCAAAAAAATGCCATGGTTCCTTTTTTTCCCCCTTTCTCAAACCACGTTGCCCAGAAACCTTTTGAAACTTAATAAGTGAAACCAGTGGGCAGACAAATTACGACGGGAGTGTGTGAGGGAGAGCGGGGGAGAGGGTCAACTTTGGAGTTTTTAGTGTATCCTGTCTCTCAAGCATTAATTCACCCTTGAGTGGAAAAATGATGCCGTTTGATCAGAAATGTGCAGTGACTCGAGAAGGCTGTAGAACTTCATTAGAGCAGATCTTTGCAGACAGTTAAAGGAGTTACTCACCCTGCGTTACCTTGGATTATTGAAGAAAACTTTGTTTTGTTCACATGCCTCCACGTTGAAAGAAGAATTTAAAAAAAACGGAGAAAAGTCTCGATGAATTGCAGTAAACGGGGGCAACAGCAAAACTTTATAAAGACGTTTGCAAACTCTCACACAACTCATGCAGAATAATCCAAGTGTCATGGCTCCTGTTCGCATGCTCACTACATCCCAAACACACGCATTATCGGTAAAACCTCACTATTTAAAACACTTTGGACTCGCATGGACGAGTAGCGTGCCTGCGCAAGTTTATGGCCGTTTGTGCAGAAGTGTTTTTAAATAGTAAAAGTTTTTAGCGAAAACGCACGTGTTTGGGAGGTAGTGAGCGTGCTCGTGGATGAATGACACCGGGATTATAATGCAGCAGTTGTGTGAGAGATGTAAACACATGTTTTGATACAGTTCTGCTGTATTTGCTTCAATTCATCAAGTCCTTTCTCCGCCTTTTTAAATCTCGCTAGAAAAACAAAGTCTTCTTCAAGAATTCGAGGCTACACAGTGAGGAATTGATATACAAATGATCATTTCTGGGGTGACGTACTCCTTTTTAATGACATGCACCACATCTGCTCAGCCGGAGTGCAAAAGTAAAGCGTGCACACAGCTAAGGGTGGTGCAAACTTGTCTGAGTGGTGCACTTCATTAAATATGATCAGTGGCTGTTCAGTGTGAGCTCTTGACCTGTGGTGTGAGCATGCGGGAGGGAAGGAGGGAATCTGGTGCAGTTACATAACGGCAGCCTTTCTGCAGAGCTAGCCGGGGACAAAAGGGCTCCGAAGAGTGTTGCTCTGTTGGCAGGAATATTTCAGGTGAAGCCGCTCTGATGGAAAATCAAGTCGACCGGCTGTATACGTGTGTGTGTGTGTGTGTGAGTGGGTCCGTGGGGGACTGTGAGTGGGGTTGCTCTATCCATTTCCATATAACCGGGGGTCATCTAGGCATTGCGCCCAGTCCCTGTGCTTTTAGGCCCCGCTGAGGCCTGGCGAGATCCGAACAGGGTTGAATCATGACTGGATGGAGGAGGAGGAGGCAGAGAGACGGGGTCACACAATAGAGACCCGTCTAGTGCTTTTAAATTCCCTTAAAATGGGGATCCATGCCAAGCGTGGCCCGTCGAGCAGGCTATCACACTATAACCGGCCCTGTAATTGCCACTCGTCCCCCCCCCTCCTTCACTACGGTCACCCACCACGCATGTAAAACACAGAGACGGCGCGCAGCACTCACTGCAGGATCGCCACTTGGGAATACATGCGATGTTAATGGCACTCTCCTTCACAAGCTGTCAATGCCTGTTAATGAACCCATACATAAACATACAGGTCTGTGCTGCCTGTCTGCACTCAGACAGAAAGAGAGACGTGTGTGCAGACAGACAGCTCTGAGAGACAAAGTGGAGGCAGAAGTAAAAGCGGAGAGACGGATAAATAAAGACGGCATCACATGTTGGCTTGGGGACAGGCAAAGACAGGCGCGCTGATCAAATAGATACAATGCATCAGATAAAATCTGCCGTTCCATTGGATTGAGCACGGAGCTCAAACAAAAGGGCAAACCCAATTTTACTCTCAGACGTTTCTTTTTATTTTCTATAATAGGCGTGACTAAATCAAATCCACAATAATGCTGTCCTCATGTGAAATGACTAACTGTTTATACCACAGACCAAAATGACTTTCGTTTGTTTTTATTATGTTCATCAGCAACAGATTTCCCTCCGGTTTGCATGCGCACACGCAGCGAGGAGAAGAGAAACATTGTGCCCGGTGATGTCCTGAAAACTATTTGGTGGAGAGTTTTTCTTTTCTTTCTTTCTTTCTTTTTTTTAATTCTTTTTTTTAAGTTTTTTTTTATCAAACTCAGTTCAAACAGTCCACTTTTAGCACAGGTGGCCGTAGTAAAAGATGAATCTTAGTCTAGATCTACAACAAACCACTAAATTGGTGCAACACACATTTAATAGATAGTGGAGCAGAAAATACATTTTAGTATTCTATCTCCCAAATGTTTTCAGCTCCAGCCCCAAAAGAGAAATGTGGTGTCTCACCGGGACCTAAACTTACAAAAATACACCATGAATTGCCAAAACATGTACATTTAAAAACTACTGGTAAATAACAGAACAAAACACACATTTACAAATACATATGAAATGTGTTTTTATTTTAATTTTAAAAGCACATCACAGAAACAATTCACATGTCACAGCATTGTCATTGCATTTTACTCCACTAGCCAATAAAAACGGGTCCACAACGCCATTTTGGGTCCCGACCCGATCTTCAGGAAAAGACAGTTGTATAGTTTTCAACTGATGTAAACAAACACTATCGGTGAGAAAGAAGAAGCTGATGAAAAGGGAACACATAACACGCTTTTGTTTCCAGTGTGAGTGTGCAATGGAAGCCCTTCAGTAACCTGGCTCAGACTTCTGAGCTTGGCCCGCGGCCTCCTGGAAAATCTATATCAGCACAGACCACAGCCCATAGACATTATTGCTTTTGACTCACGATGTGACTCATAAAATAAAATTGTTCGGATACTGCGAAGATACGACCATGTACCGCACACGTGCGAGTCTCTGCATGTGTGCAAACACCCGAGCGTGCGCCTCAGTGTTTGGTGCAGAGTCGGTGGTGCAGAGTCGGTGGCTCAGTTTAAGTCTGCACATGGCAGCCGGAGCGGTTGGACTGGCGAGGCGAGAGGCACAGCTGCTTGGAGAGGGCTCCGTGGCATTTTCTGTGTCCCCTCTCCCTCCAAACACACACACAGACACACACACCAGAGCATACATACAGTATATACCCACACATACACACACCCTCTCTATCACACCACATGCAGCAGCATCCTGGTAACAGATAGCTCCTGATTGGTGACTCCATCCGTGTTTTTACCCCTCATTCACTTGCATATTAATATATTTATCAGCAGTCCCGGGAAGAGGATTCTGGCGTGGGAGAGGCGGCGTGGCAGTGTGTGGAATGGCGTGGGAGAGGCAGAGTGACCCCGGGCTCAGGTGGCAGCTGTGTTATGACTTCTCTGCCAGGTCATGGTGGATGGTAGGATGGATGCTCCCCGTCTCTCCCTCATTCTGTGTCCATCCATCGATCCGTCTGTCTCCGTCGTTTGTCACATTCTTCCGCTCTCTTTCGCACTCGACCCATCTTGTTTTTTTTGGGATGAAAGATCCCTCTGCTGCTGCAGAATGTGACATGATGTTTACACGTTGTGCATGTTTCCACACCGTGCATCTGAAGTGTGCTTCGGGTTTCTAAGGCCGAAGAAAAGCCGACCGTCGAGTACTTTTAGCACTCGGAGACGAGCTCTTTGTTGAGATTATGATTGATTGAGTCAAATGTGTGTGAACCTGAATGAAGTGATGTTGGTATGTATTACAATATGTTTACATTTGGCAAATTTCTCCAAGCTGTAACGGAGAAACTTTGCCAAAATTGCACTTTTTATCACAGTTTTTCTTCCTAAATTTTAATTACAAGATAATTTGGGTGATTGACTCCATCGCAGATATCTAGGGCTCGTCCCAAAGGACAGAGGTTTTTAATTAAAACCAGTTTTTGCCACTAGAGGAAATGATTCAGAATTTATTAAGGCCATGATACACTTTTGGGGCAACATGTGCTCTTTTCCTTATAACCAGCAACTTGATTTTCCCTGCCATTCTTAATCTTTACCTGCAGTGCATTGTTGCCTTCAGATTCAGACATTTTCACCAGCAATATATTACAATTACCTTTTGACTTTACAGTATAACTGCAAATCAACTCATCCGAGTTCAACTTGTGTCGCCTGTTAATGAAACATGTGCTGTAGCTGCTGTTTTCTACGCTTTTGACCTTCAGCTTTTTTTTTTTTTGTGTGTGACACAAACATCCACAGTTTGGATCAGATCAGAGAGCTAATTTATTCCAGATTTCACATATTGACAACATCAATCATTCTGATCTCTTGGTAGCAGTTGCTTTATTATTTCCCCTCATGTGGCGTTTGGTGTTGATCACAGAGGTGTCTCGAGGCCTGACACAGTTTGTAAACCCGAGGGTTCCTCTCAGCGCCAGCCTGCTGCGCTCACTGCTATGTAGGGCACGGTAGAGCCGGACCCTCTGCCTGGGTGGGAATGAGGAGGGGGGTGGTGGGTGAGGAGAGAGATGGGGGAGAGAGGCAGGGGGGGGGGGGGGGGAGGATGGCCGGCGGGGATGGGGGCCCCATGCAGGGCCGTAGGAGATGGTGAGCAGGGGGAGGGGTGGAGGGGTTACAGGGTGCTACAGGGGGCAGAAAGAGGGGACCAGGCTGGGCATGGCTGGCAAAGGAGCATTCCCTTCGTCTGTGGACATGCAGTGTCTCAGCTCCGTCACACACAAAGCCCGGAGGGGGGGGGGGGGGGGAGGGGGGTGCTGGGCAGATTTCATTGCGATTGTGATTTACTGAATTTCTTGTCTTAGTTATTTATGATTTTGCTCCTGATGGAATTGCTGCATTTGTTCAGCGACAAAGGCAAAGATGCAGTGGGAGGTAGAGCCGTTTGGTTGCCGTATAAAAAAAAAAAAAAACTTTATTTACTGGACTCCAGTAGAGGCCCAGATAACCAGACTCAAAGTCCCGAGTATGGATAAAACTCCAAAAACACCCGGATCCTACAATTCCCATAATGCAACGGGACAGTGTCTTTTGGTGAACTCTCACGACCTGCGAAATGCGCACTTCTTTCAAACAACACACGTTTGGTGTCGGTCCAAGATGAGTTAACCCTGATGACATCACTATGACGTCATCAGGGTCATTTTGAAAGATAGCTTTAAATGAGCTCTTTTTTTTTTTGTGGTTGTATTGGTGGATATGAGATTCCTCATGATGATCGCCACACAGACGGGACAGTACACACACCTCTGCTCATTTCCCGCCACATTGTTTGGCGTGCATCAGCTGCTGATACCTGCTTCGGACCCCTCATCGTAGGTCGTGTGGAGAGAAGAGTGTGAGCAGTTTAACTAAAGACTCTTTCTTTCAATGAATGAATTATCCGAGCGTTTCATTTGGAGGACTTTGATGAGGTGACAGTATTCAGTGTTTCACAAGAAAAAGCAAACAAATTGAGAAAAGAGGAAATGTGTGGAACAGAGATGTTTTTTCCGTATTTCCTGTAGTCATCTTGTGACCAGCGTGGTCATGTGCTTGGTGGTATTTCTGGGAATCCAGGGGGGGGGGGGGAATTAAGATATGAAGAGGGAGTTTGCATTTTGTGATTACATACACATTAGACACAATTGATTTTTAAAGCTGATTGAGATTTCTTTCTTTTTTTTGTTGCAAAAATATCTTAAAATATAGCTGTTTTAGGCACAGAAAATCTACTTGGAAGTGTAAAGAAGAATTTGAAACAACATTTATAGCAATATAAAATGGAAGGAAATGAAAGTTAAATTAATAAGTAGAATGGGTTTTTTTTTTTTTTTAAATACCCAGAATGTTTTATTAAGTTCGGTTAGTAGCTTGTCAAAAGTTTCTGAGGTGTGTTTGAGACTTTGGACTCCTGGACTCAGTATTTCTACATTTCTGGCCACGACCCTATTTGTGACCCCTCGGGTTTATCGGAAGATCCACTTCTTTTTTATTTTGCATTAAAGTCAGGTGTGACGTCCTTTCATCCTTTAGTCGCTCTCGCTGTCTCTTTACAGGTTTTTGTCTCTAATGTTCAGATGCCCCCTTCTCCCTCCCTCTCTGTCTCACTCTCTCTCATCTTTTTTCAATCTGTCTATCCTCTCCATCCCCAGACAGACCCTCCCATCAGTGCCCATTTCCCTCCGTCTGGCTCGTCCCCTTCCTTTTCACCCAGATGACCCTGCCACCGCCCCGTTCCTTCTGTCTGTCTGGCTGTCCTTTACCCAGATGCCCCCCAACAACTGCCCATTCCATGCCACCCTTACTCTCCCTACATCTTTCTGCCTCTCTCTCTCCCCCCTCCCACTCTTTATCTCCATCCTCTTTATCTGTTTCTAACAGAGTCTCTTGCTCGCTTTCTCCCTCAGTCTCTCTTTTCCTCGTATGCTCCCACTGCACAGATGCCTGGCTTGGTTTGCAACAGCTGTCTCGCCATGTGCCACTACCAAGTGTTGCCTTCGACGGCAGGGCCGAGTTGGGGGGGGGGGGGGGGGGGGTGGGGGGGGGGGGTGGTTTGGGGGTGGAGGGGCGCAGAGTGGATTAGTCATGAATATTCATGTTCCCTTGTATGTACTACCAAACAGAAAATGGCACCACAGAGGGGAGACTCCACCCATGAAGAAAAAAAAAAAAAAAAAAAAGGGTGGGGGTTTGGGTGAGGAAGGAGGGAGGTAGGAAAGGAAGGAGGAAGCAGGGAGGAGGAAGGATAGGGAGAGTCAGGGAAACGTGATGGAAGACTATGGGAAATGGAGGCAGACGGAGGAGGGAAGGGGGAACAGACTGATTGGCATGGATCCATAAAATGCTACCCCACCCCCCCCCACGCCCCACGCCCCATCTCAGAGGTGTGAAAGAGGGAGCGCAACGAGAGGCGTGCATGGGAGGAAGTGGTAAAGGAAAAGAGAAGCGGGGACTGGAAATTTGGGGAAACAAGATGGGAACATTTTGTACTTTGAGGACTTTTCTTTAAATCTCATGATGCATTCAAATATCTATGGAAACGTTGGACAGAGGCTGAACAATGACTTGGCTCTGCAGCCATGCTAGCAGCTCTGTGAGGCCCATCCCATGCTGCGTTCCAGACAACTCGGAACTCGGGAAATTTCGACCTTCTGAACTTCTACTAGAAAAAGGAGTTCCTAATTGTGAACTCGGGGCAAATCCATCTATCCGACTTGCCTGTGTTAAATAAAAATAACACATACTATCATATAGTAAAACATGTTCTGCGTGTAGATTGGTGTCAAAATGTGACTTAAAATAAAATGCTACCTCTGCGTAATTTCTCCTCTTTTTCATCTATATATGCAAGGAGGCTGCACCGCTGAGAGTTCAAGTGTTTGTACACTTGCCAAAGAAACATCCGCTCGTCACGGTCAGCAATGGATTTGTTTACGTCTGGCGTAGTACCTGGAACGCTCGGAGGTCGGAATTTGGGAAATTGAACTGGAACGCAGCATTAGTTTTGCATGTTGCTAACGTTTGCTAATTACCACTAAACACAGAGTAGGCTGATGGGAATGTGATTAGTTTTGTTTTTTTTTTTGGAGGAGATTTAGTCATAAACCAAAGTATGTGATCTGATGGTGGCGCTAGAGCAGGAGTCAGAGATACACAAAGTGATAACAATTCCCGAGAGGAGCTTGAATGTGTGTGGAAAATTTCATCGCGATCTATTCAAACCACAAATTATAAACCAAAGATTCATCCTGTGGGGATCGTGAAAGTCACGGATTTCATCCAGCAGTAGTTGAGATATGACCAAAGTGATGGACAGACATCGCCATCACCCCAGAAAAAAACCCGGACATATAGTTTGTTTGTTTGTACAAGCAGCTTATTACGACCCATATTTAAGCGCGTTGTTAAACGGCGCCCTCTAGTGGCCGTATTAATGACAAACGCAGGACTTTAACCCACGAGACGGAGATGTGTCCCGTGTGGAACAAAAAGCCAACGCGTTGTTATCTTACGCTACAGACGTCATTACGTTAGTGTTTCACTACGTCAAGTTATGTCACGTTCTACTTCACATACGTCACAGAATAACTCTCAATCATGTTGTATTAATAACCCTAACCAAGTCATTTTGTTGCCTCAATCTAACCAAGTTCTTCCGCTTCACAGCGTTAACTAGCGCGGTCACGTGTTTAGTCTTTTCATGAACACAACCACGTCGTTTTATTGCCTAAACATAACCAAGCAGGTCATGTGACTGATGGTCACGTGTTCAAAACTTTAAATAGAACGGCCGTTTATGTCATTTTGGGAGTCACTGAGAATTGACCCATTCTGTCGTCTCTGATATGAGGACGTGTTGCATCATCCCTACAAAAATGACGAAAAACAGGAACGAAAAAGACAAGTGCGAGCACATACTGTAGATGTGAAAAGCAATAACTGGAGCTGTGAGAAATGATACTGAGCAAATTAAATGCTGGAATGATGAGGTGTGGCTATAGGGAGATCCTGGAGGAGGAAGTAAGGAGCAGAAACAAGAGAGGGACAGATAGGCAGAGAAAAAGAGGGGAATGAGGAGATAGAAGATAGACAGCAGGGGTGAGGGGCAGCAGATCTAAGCGGACCGAGGCTCTGGTGGCTCTTCCTCTCTCTTTCATGGAGAGCCAGGAAAAGAGATTATAGCAGCCCTGTTTTCTCCTATGGGGGTGGGAGAGAGAAGGTGGTGCTGGTGGTGGGGGGGCGACCATACTCTTCCCTTTACCGCCTCCCACTCTTTATCCCCCCCCCCCCCCCCCCCCCCCCCCCCCCGCAGACGATGACACTTTCTGGTAGTGCCGGCTGGACCCAAACCAGGACGAATCATATCGCCAAGCTCCACTCTGCTGGGGAGGAGCGTGTGCTCCAATCAGCACGATGACAAATGCTGCAATTTGATATAGATTATACAAAGGGAGATTTCTTTTTTTTTTTTTTTTTTTAAGTTTTGGAGCTTTGTAATGCATCACAGCGAGTTTGCTTTTGAAGCAGCGCTGTGTGTTGTATTTTTTACGCTCCACACTCGACCCCTCGCTCACGACAGAGCCCTTCTTTTACTTCCTGGGTGCGTCTGAAGCCCCGTTTCCCACTGGATGAATAACAAACGCGAACAACCACTTACATCTGGCTTTTGTCTGTAGTGGGAAAGCTTCCAATCGGCATTCATGCCCGTGTCTCCGCAGACGTCACGGTTATTCATCGGCTCCAGCTCCGATCGGCAGCGATGGAAACATGACACAAACTTTGGGGGACAAACTCATTTTCGTCCCTCTTCCGGGGCGACGCTATGTGACGCGTGTTGAAGTGAATATATGTTATGAATAAAATCAACAGGGATTAAGACAATTACAACCCAGTCGGCAGAAAAAAAAAAAAAAGTGGCTTTGTACGTTTCTGCAAAACCAAGGATACGTTGAATGTCAACGTCTCTGAACCAAAAATATGTTTCATAAATACGTTTTTATATCGGCTTCGCATCTCGCTTGCAGAAATGCACAATGCCACATTAGAAAAAAGATCATGTTACTCAGTGACGTAGCGTCACAGGACATGAGTCACATGTCAGTAAAAACCAACTTTTGGTTTCATACGGGACAAGAACAGCGGCCCACTGTGTGAGTCCTGTGCTCCACATCCTTCTCCCCTCCTGCCCACCCTCAAGGGACTGTTATATGCTGTTATACTCGTTATTATACCACATAACTTTCAGTAACGCCTGCTCAACACACTACATCACTCGCTGGGCAGGTGCCTGTTGTAATGTGTCACGTGCCAAAGCATTGACCTTCAACGTGTCCGTGGTTTGCAGAAATGTACGATGCCGACATGTCCGACAATTATTATTATTATCTTTTTTTTACAAACAAAACAAAAAAAGAATGATTATGCTCTCCTCAAAGTCACCAGACTCAATTGACAGAAACTTAAATTTTACCGCGCTGATCATCGAGACAAAAATAAAACTCATTAAAACCGTGTTTGTTGCTCCTGCCGCTGGCCCAGCAATCAAACTCTGGTTTGACAGTTTGGAAGAGCGACTGAATAAGTATTATTCATATAATACTATAATATATATTATCATAACCACTGTTACGGCTGCTTTCTACTGTTTACAAACCGTCCTTCCGGTGCCCGCCTGCATGTCCGAGACGTCGAACGCGACACCACAAATAAAGAAATAGAAAGCCCTACTCGTCTACTGCCAATGGGAGCTCATCGCCTGTTTACACCGTGTTTTCCCGTCTTTAAAAAAAGCTGCATATTCTCGCAAACTCTGGCAGGAAAAGGTCTGAGATCTACGGTTCGTTGAGGGAACAAGAGGTCGTGTGTGTCGTCCTTCACCATGCGCTGGCTGCACTTGAGCAAACACCTTTCTCACTCTGGCGTGCACTCACCCAGCCACATTAGTCTATTTACAATACACAATAATACACCCCAGCTCCCTCTTCTTTTCTCCAATACACAACAAATTCAAACGGTGAGTTAATCAGACCTATAAACCCTCCTTGCCGGTAGAAGATAAGCGCTGTGCTGCTAGCCCTGCCCTCCTGAGAGCAGCACTCCTCTAGCGGTGCCGTGGAGCTGCCTGATAAGGCAGGGGAGTGTGGGATACCCTAAGAGATCCAGACACACACACACACACACACACACTAACTCTGCTCAGCATCAGTTAGCCAGGATCTTCTGCCGAGCCAATCAGCAGCTCGCAGATCCCGAGGCTCCACCAATCATCCTTCTCCATCAGGTATCGTTAATCCCAGCACTCTGCCTGCAGGTGTGTGTGTGTGTGTGTGTGTGTGTGTGTTTAGAAACCACTATGCTGATACAATCGAGTGCATGTTGAGAACATTGTACAAAAAATTTTTTTAAAAAAAGAGTTGCAAGATCTATTTTTTCGGCCCGACAATAAAATCTAAATCTGTATTTCCTGTAGATGTGATTGTTTCTCACTATAAGATTTATTTTTTCAAAAATCCAATCCCTCAGAAAAAAAACCCCCAACTTTGTTCTCCAATGAGTAAACACTTCAATATTTGAAGTAAGTGACTTTAAGTTTAATCCAGGGTTTTCCTACCTTGATGTACAAAGGGCCAACACACTTTCTCAAGGGTCTTTTGGTAATTAAGCACCGCTTCTAATTAAGCTTCAACCTGTATTTCAAAGGCCCGTCGGGACTCCCTGCAGATGAATCGCTCTATATATATACGCTGGGAGACGTGGAAATAGTGCATTTCCACATCAGAAGTTGTTTGAGAAGTCGTGTCAGTGAAGGAACCTATAGAGCGATCCATTTTAATATCAAAGGCCCCGCCTGTCTCCGGAGCTTTCTGAAAAAGATCCCCAGATAAATATATAATTAACTATCCCCATTTGATCCTGCAACCACAGAACCATATTATCTAAATAATAAACCAGTTACAGACTGTAAGTGTGATTACAAAACAACGATTCACTCATATTGTTTTATAACATTTTGCTGTTAACGTCTCTCGGTGTTGTGTAGTTCTTAATATAGGACGACTCATTCTGCCGGTCCAGTGCAAGCATTGACATGAATAAATAATAATAAATCAAGCTTTCCTTCTCTCGTCAGGGGAAATCTTTTGGTTGTGTGTTTTGTAGTTTCTTCCCTCTGGATAAAGGAACACACCTCATGTAGGTTCTTCTGCAGCAGCAGGAACTGACTGTGACCTCGTTTACTTCAGTCCTGTACAACTTTGAGGTACTTTATCTGCTTTTAAGCCACTTTAAACTTTTACTTGACTACATTTTAAAGGGAAATGTTGTACGTTTTACTGCATTTATCTGACGGTTTTAGTTACTTTGAAGATTAAGATTTTACATCCAAAATAACCATAAAAAATGATGTATTGTTATAGATTAAACTCTTCAGTTTTAAAAAAAAAAACCACATAGAACATTAAAATGCACTTTAATACATCATTCTCAATAATAATGTATTGATATGTGGGCCATGTTGCTCATGAGTACTTTTACTTTTGATACTTGGTGAAGCTGTGCTGTTTTATAAATTATAAATCCTTTTTTTTTGACTTGTAAATGATTATTATTATTGATTTTGACTGTGCTCATCACCTGTAATGTAGCATTTTATATTGTGTGGCAATGCTACTGTTACTGAAGTAAAAACACTTCCACTGCTTATTTGACTTTATCTCCAATTATGTGTTTTTTTTAAACTCCGAAGTAAATCTAAAAAGTATGAATTTCATGAAGCTTTACATTTGCTGTTATTGGTGAGAGAAAATACATATATATATATATGTCTGTCTCCATGAGAACATGCCTCTTAAAGGAGCTCATGTGCTTTTTATTCGTCTGCTTGTAAAGCTCAACCAATACACACCAAATGGGTGGCAGGTGAAATGCAGTTTCACAGTGCTCATCACCTGTAATGGACTTTTTTTTTTTTGTGTGTGGTAATGCTACTTTTACTTAAGTAAAAGACCCGGACACTTCTTCCTCTGCTTATTTTACTTTATCTCTATTTTCTAACTTGATTACCATTATTACATTATTGTTATTCATACAGTAAAATGAATGCACTTGATGGTATTTCTTGTTTGTCATTATACTGAACTTAAGAGGGTCATGATGTGCTTTACATGGTGTCACATTGTCCTATAAACTCACTCTTCATCTTCTCTACCCTCTCGTCTTGTTTGGCGTCTTTATCTTGCTCTAATGTTTCTTCTCTTCCAAACTTTAACTAACGAGTGCAGCAGCTTCCCTTTTGCAGTCGCCCGGTGCAGCCTGCAGCCACGTCGTGGCTCCAGCACCACCGTGGCACCTCCTGCAAGTTGGCGCAGGTCAAATGCGTCTTAATTCAAAACCAAAGAGAAATGGGAGAGAATGGCCGCGAGTCGGGCCGGTTCCACTGGCCGTGCCAAGGTCAGCATTCCTCCGACAGGCCGTTGCCTAGTGGAACTTTTGTTTCACGGTCTGTGTAAACCTCCAGGGAGAGAGACGGTATATACTTAGGAGAGGGAGGGAGAGAGGGAGGGAGAG
>CALSCE010009415.1:2353260-2368117 GCA_943593645.1 Bovichtus variegatus | reverse complement strand
TTTTTTTTTTTTTTGGAAGCCGAACTTTTGAGAGTGGAAAATGGGTCTTTGAGAGTGTTTGGCACATTTCCCTACACCACAATGGTACGTGCTATGTAAACCAATAATTTGCTAATTTATGCAGTCAGCTTTCAGATTCATTGTCATAGATTTAATGATACACAGAATGACTTCAAAGTTTATTGGACGGAGTTATAAATATATGTGTGTTACTGTTTACTTGTGTAGCTAATGTGTAACAGTCACCAAATTGATGCCAAGTCCTTCCACCTACCTGTCCATGTTTTCTGTCACAGACTTACATTTGGAGAGGGTGCTGAAATGTTGCATATAGTTAAAATGATGCTTCTGGTAGGAGAATATAATACATCTTATTTTAATAGTTTCACAACGTGCTGCCAAAATGTGTTTCCAACCTTCTGGCCAAATCAGTGTCCAGCCCTGACCGCCCGATGCCCACTGCCTTCTGCCGTTTTATCCACGTGGAGAACACGACTCCCCTCATTGCAGTGGTCACTGCTGTGCGCCTGCCTGAAGACTATTTATAGTTACATATACGATACGTGTTATTGCATATCATATAGTGCAAGCAGCTAATCATGAGGCGCATACAGTTTACTGTAAACGCTACATTGTGACATGTTAAGAGCCGCCCAGAGCCTGAATCGCAACTAAAGGCAAAGTTTAACAGAGTTTGGAAACTTGGCCATGAGAGGATGGAACTTATCCTTTGCGCCAACATTCAATTATGTGTCTATTGGATTTGTGCGTAATTACGCACAGCGGTTTAGACCAATTCCTTCATTACGCAGGTGATTTATATGTGCAATTCAGAGAAAATCCTGTGACATCACAAAGCAAAAAAGTTTACAATGATTGGTCTGGAAATCTGCTCAGCTTTCTGTGATTCAAAAACATGTGAGATTTGATTTGTGGTTTTCTTATAATTTGAATTGGCTTTGAAAGTACTTTTCATAAAAAAAACATTTATTTTTTTAAATAACCTGTTTTGCCCTGAACAGCATATTTGTTTAAATTGGGAAATATTTTTCCCTGTGAGTTTGTGAAAACATGCTTTTCAATGCAGCGCTTGTATGTTTCAAAATGAGTAATTAGAAATCTGTTTTATACAGAATTATGATATAAAGCTCACACATCCTTGACCCTTAGATAGATCCTTTTTTGGCATGAAATGAGTCAAGTCAGGCAATAGTTAGGGAAACCTCCCACATACAACCTTGAAGCTGCTTAGATACCAGGAAAGGGATCTTATTTGCACATGAATATGGAAGCTTATTAGTATAAATAATTATTTGTTTACAAGCATCCTAGCTGACATGGCAGCTGCCCAAGAAGCTCATCAGTAAAAATGATACAGAATTCAGGACAGGCCTCACATGGGATTATCTCGACTTGTTATTCTCCTACTTGTAGCAGCAACTCACCTCGTTTTTTCTTTTTTTTAAAGGAAAGGCTATATTGTGAAATTGTGCCAAATATTTCAGTTGCATCTTAGTCAGAATGCACTGGAGGCATCTGTCAATCAGTGTCAGGATTTCATTAGCTTCCCCCGAGGCTAAGTCTCCATCCATGACACACAAATAAACACTTAAACTCCACTTCTCTGCAGAGACGATCACTATCATTGGTTACAACAGGTTATTGATTTTCCCAAATATGTTGGAAAGCAGAAATGAAATGTGACCCGTCATCGTGAAACTGGAAAATTAGACCTTCATGTTTTAAATATATAGATACACTGAAAGTCTCCACAGCTCCCTCATGGTCAGCACATGTGTGATGTACAGTATACGAGCATGTGAAACAAATAATCATTCAGTGCTGTGTAAATAGTTGGGGTAATTGCATTCCGCAATGTTTGTGTGTGTGTGTGTGTGTGTGTGTGTGTGTGCATGTGTGCGCGCCACATGATCAGACAAGCGGTTTTCCAGTCTTGTGTGAGCTCCCTCTTGGCTGTTGCTGCCAGTGATGTCATCCCGCGCTGTATACAGAATATTAAGCTATTATGTTTGTCCTGGCCTTGACATTTCCCTGGAAAAATAAATAAGGCTTCAAGCAGGCCATGATCGCTCATGTGGTGTGTAAGCTTTTGCCGTAGTTTAAAGATGGAAACTCTGATATACTCTCAAACAGCGTAAATATTAGGACACTGAGCTCAGACGGGTCCGTCAGGTTGATTGGTTGAGCAGAGTGGCTATCAAGGACACATCGTGAGGCCTTCTTTCATGTGACATTCGTGTTGCATTAAACGAATCAAAAGAAAAGGAAAGAAACATTTTAGATAATCAAAGAGTCGTGAGCCGGAGTTGTTTGCGTGTATCATTTTGGAAGCCAAGAAACTGGTGGAGGCGGGAAAAAAAAAACAGACTTAAAGGGATTGTTTGGATGTTTTGAAGTGGGCTTGCATGAGGTACTTATCCATAGTCGGCGCGTCACCCACAGTGGATGGTGCTCGGCACACCCCCAGTTTGGAGAAACAGACAGGCGTTACAGCACGGAAGCTAAGCTATGTGCTGCTGCGGATGGTGGGGGGGGGGGGGGGAGCAAACGTATGTTAGCCATCTTAACAAATCAATATCAGTTTGAGTGTAACAGTGTAACTGAAAATGTTATCTATGCTCTCGCCAAAGTGAATCCAATCTAACCAAAGTCACACAATAACACAAACAAAGTACTGAATCAAGGCAGCGGTAGAGCGGCGGTAGAGCGGCGGTAGAGCGGCGTGTTCTGCGAGGTAAAATAAATGTGTTTTTCAAAGGAGTCTGGTGGCTTTGAAGAGAGCATAGATGGAAAGAGCCGCCTGTCAACAACGTAAAGCGCTGAAAATACTCTAATTATAGCATACAATTAAACTGCTATTGATTTTTTTAAGTGGCTAAAATACGTTTTTGCTGCCCCCCCCCCCCCCCCCCGTCCACAGCAGTACATTGCTTAGCTTCCATAATCCTGTCTGTTTCTCCAAACTGGGGGCGCGACGACCGCCATCTACTGTAGTAACACACTGACTGTGGATAAGTACCTCATACGACTCCACTTCAAAACATCCGAACTATCCCTTTAAAGGGGCACTCCAGTTATTTAGTGTTGCACTTGCATAACGTGGAGTGCTCAGGAGAGACAGATTAAAAATAAGAATGGTTCAAATCCAAGCAGAAGAGGTCGAGATATCCTGACTTTTCACTCACTCCAATGAGTCACACTTCACAAAAAGCTGGATAACTACAATTCCCATAATGCAACTCAATAGCACAATTCTCTTAATCTCTCCCGCTTGTTGAATGTCCTCCTCCTTCAAACTCCACGGCCCAAGTGTGTGACCCAGGCTTTCTGTGAAATAAGTCGAGTTCAAGATGATTTTCTAAGTCTTTAGAAAGACATTACACCTCCGTGTTCCCGTGTGGAGGAGCGCTCTCCAGGATGTACACGCTGAGCTTTACGAGTGTAAGAGTGCTAAAATCTGAAAATGACTCAGCACTTTTTGCACTTCTCGTCTGGAAGTCAATGGGTTTTTTGGTTAGATGCCTGAAATAAGGTCGGTGGTTGACACAAGCTTAAGGGATTTTAATGTTTTCTTCTACAACATAAAACGCGTCAGTTAATACCCCACTCGTGAATTTTAAAGGCTGTCTTAAAAAAGGCGGTTTCTAACTCGTAGCTGGATGAGAGTGCAGAGGTTGTCGGGGACATTAAATATCACTATGTCAAACGCTAGTAGCTCAGTGGTGGTGACGCGAAGTTAGTTTGTTGTCTTTCAACTTCCTGACGATTGCATTTACGCTTCAAAAATCCTAAAAGTGGTGTTCATCTGTGAAGATTAACGTGTCATAAACGTCTGTCTGCCACGAAGGAACCAGGTCAGCGCTAACGTCCGGGTCTGCCTACAGAAACACATGACCCCCGCTGCACCTTTTATCACGTTCAGGTTAGTGAGAGCGGGGGAGTCTATAATGACAGTATTTTAAAGAGCATTAATATCAGTACGCCTGAAAATGATTTACAAGGCCCAGACCAACAGAAACACACGTTTATGGGCAGATTACTTCTCTTCCTGGTTCTTATTCCATGTCAGCTCTCTTCTGGCTCACCTTGAAACATGTGTATAAAAAAATAAATAAATAAAAAAAGAAGTATTTTAGCAAATAAAAACAGACTCACAGAAACGGAGAGCTGTTTTTCCAAGTGGTACCTCTTCTAATGGAGCATTTGCTCTTGACAAAGAGGAACGGTAATTTTAAATAGAAAGTGCTGTGATGAACTTGTTAGCGAGAGAGCACTTTGTGCCAGATGAAAGCAGCAGGGCGCCTTTTTGCAGCCTGTCTTCATGACTTGTTTAAGCATTGACAAATGTACGAAAGTGAAAAAGAAAAAAAAACACTGCGGTGACTAATCTCGAAAGCTCTTGAAACAAGTGACTTTGTCCTGAAAGCCCAGATCAGGACGGGCTTGCTTTGGAAACAACGCTGACACTTTTCTTCAGCTCGTTTTTTAACGAAACTGCGACGCTCAGACTTTGAGACGGACATTTGTTTTGTTGTTGCGGCGTCTCATCAAGCTCCGGCTGATCACTCCTAACTCTTCCATCTCATTTCTAACCCTGCCTCAATTACTTTATCAAGACTTAACCCTCACATTAATTGGTTTCACAAGACACCCCAGACTGCACACCAGCTGTGTAACCGAGTAATTTGAATCTACTTAATTTGGGAAGGTGTTGGTATCTCCTGCCTTCCGAGTTTAATTTGAAAAAAAAAAAAAAAAAGGAGAAAAAAACACGACAACAATACATGTATTTTCTCTCTGCGCTCTCCACTTTAGGGCCTTAATGAGGAATTAGAGCCAATAGCATTATTCATTAAACAGAGCTTGCCAGCTATTTATCACTGTAACAATATTAGCATATTTGTTTAAATTTTCAACACTTTTTTTCCCCCCCGCATTCGTAACCAGGTTTAGCATTTTTAATAATCTGGCATCGAATGCATCGTGCCAAATTGAATGCTGAAAAAGAACCAGTGGCAAGCCCTAGAAACATACTAAAAATCCTTTATAAACACGCGCACACACACACACACACACGCATGCACGCACACTCCTCTAATTACCGCCTCCCCCGCTCCCTGTCTCATTCCTCACCTCCTGAGATGCAGGTGTAAAATATCACATTTTTCCAGCATTTCTCCCTGAGGTGGCGCTGGCTTGGACTCACACAACGTAAATTTCCCCTTTCATATTCCCCCACACATTTTTTTCTACAAACAAGTTCCCCCTCCCATCCCTCCCTCTCTTTGATGTGCTTGCCACATCTGCACAGGTTTGTTAGCTTGTTACCAGGTGAAGAATGAGGATACAATTAAGGCTGAATGAAGTGGGACTGGGTAATGTCAGTTGTGTTTTTGCAGAAGAAGAGAAAAGTCTAGATGCTCTAGAAAGTGTTGAGCTCACAGGGTCGACGCTGCACATGATTAGCGCGCCGCCGTGGAATGATGAGTGCATCACATTGTGAGGATACCTGCCTCTCGTGTATTGTTGTGCATCCAGAAACATGGAAACCCTGGTGGTTTCTGCGTGTCTGTGTATGATGGAGAGACTCGTGAGAGAGACAGGGGAAGGCGGACCATATGTATATGTGCTCTAATATAGCCAGTGCCATTAAAGACAGCCAACTTGAGAACCCCCCCCCCCCCCCCTTTAAATCTGACTTATTGTATAAACATCAGAGAGATGCAGAGTGCAGCTGAGGTACTGCAGAGGTGAAGATTCCTGTTTACGCGCACACAATAGCAGGCTCTGCAGACACCTGAAAGTACAATACACATTGGTTTAACAACCTACAGTGCTCGGAAAATAATAATAATAAAATCAGCTAGGTTAGCCTAGCTTAGCATAAGACTAGAGACGGCGGGAACAGCCTGAAGTTACGTCCAAAGTAGAAAAGACAAGATGCCTACCACTATGTCTAAATGTTACTAATTAACACAGAAATGTGAAAACGACTAGTTGTGCTTTTCACTGTCGTGCCGTCTTCCTAGTGCAGTGGCCCTTGGGGGCGTGGCCGCTGGAGCGCGTGCGGTCATATGTATATATATATATATATACATACATGGGAGTCGACACGTATGGGACAGAGCTAGCTGTGTCCCTCTGCTGCTCGTCTTTAGGTAAAGCTAGCTAAACAACTCTCGCTCTGCACTTTCATTTGTGACCTCAGGACTCCGTATGTCAGTCTGAGATTTAACCAGATAGTATTAACAATGCAAACACTACAGTAAAAAAAATAAAACGTGTTATCTGGCAACATTTTACATCTTTAAACCTGCAAGTAACTGCATTGTTGGCCACTTGGGGGCAGTAGAAACAAGCCCTGAACACAACACTGACATATGAGCACTTTTTAAGTTGATAAGGTGAACTTGTTAGCAAACCGTTTTCTAATTTACACATCCAGCAGTTACGTAGCATTCATTTGGTTTCGTATTTCTGGCCACCTGATTTTTTGGTCTTTAGGGAAATATCTGGCTTTTTAGCTGCTGAATCTTCCAATATCTTCAACAGCTAGTTGCTAACTTACAGTTCAGAGCTGGGCAGGTAGCGTAAGGTGGGTTTTTAGAGCTATTTTGCTGCAAACAGCTGCCTGTTGTGGTCAAAAGCATGACGTGAGCTGTGAGAATGAATCAAATCGGTAAAGTTCTGGACCAGGAAATTAAAACGAGACTAAAAACGCTATTACGCTCCATTGAGCTGCTATATCAGAAGATTATTCTCTGGAGGTTCATCACTACAAGTGACAACTTTTACAACACACACAGTCGTTTGATCCATTGTTCATATAAAAATATTGATTTTAGCTCCTTCACAGGCACTTTTTGTGATTTTATAGTCTCCAAAATACCTTAAATACCTTTGAACGTGTAACGCATGGCTGAAGAATAAGTGAAAAAAAACGACATTTTGATTTCCCCCCTAAGGTTTGTGTTGTGAACACTATGACTAAATAAGATTTATATCTTCTCAGCACACTCGCATGTAATACATCACACGTACATAATATGGAGGCTTTTATGCTGCGACATTAACCAAGAAAACAAATGTTCTCTTCTGTTCTCTCCTGGGCTCCACGTTCTTCATCCTCTGTTCCACTTTGCTCGCAGCTATAAAGACATTGTCTGCGCTCTCCATTGATAAAATCTGACAACCATCTCGGTGTTGTATTACGCTCCATCTCGGTCACCAAAAAAGTCGACATCCTGGACATCAAATGATTTCTAGGGCTTTTTAAGTGTTAATTACACGAGGCTCCGCCTTTATTCTAGCTCTAGGCCGGCCATATGGATTGGGCATATGCTGCATATATATAGAAAAACACATATATATAATTGATACCATGCTCCATAAAAAGTGATAGAGAGGCTGGAAAAGGGGCCAGTGCTGCAGGGAGCGACATCAAACAGACGATAGAAAGATATGGACAGAGATGTTCTTCGTTCATTAACAGACCCACGTTTTTATCCTTTGACTGTTATTGTTTAACCGCTCTCAGCCTGAACTGCAGCGTACAAATCATTTTTCAACTTTAAATGACTTATACCTGTCAGAAAGAGGCAACTAGAACTGCCAGCGTGCCTTGTTCTGTGCTACTCTGTGATTATCAACAGAGAAAAATACATCCTTCAGCTGGACCGGGCAGTTTAAGAGCTTAACAGAAAGCCATGGGAGCTTGACAAGGGCAGCATTTAGTGGGACAAATGGTTTCAAATGGTTTTCCTCCCGCGTTTCCCCACATATTAATGATGACAGGCCAGAGGTTGGATGCCGAGGCTGAACGACATGAGGAGTGTTTTCTCAGTCACTTGGATGACTTGAATTCGAACTTCTTTCTTTTTTTTTTTTTTTTTGTACCAAGTGAACGCTTCACGTGGCCCGAGCTAAACTTATTGCGAGCGAGGCGATGCTAAACAAAACCAATGTTCATTTTATGTTAATCAACGCCGCAAGACCTTTCGCCGCAGAGATGAAGTGAAATCACACACACACACACACAGATGCCCTTCCTGTGTTACAGTAAAAAGGGAAAAGACTCGAGCTGTAACCTCTCATTCTGAAGGATATGAATAGCCTGTGTCTCCAGCCGCAGCTTGGTTAGCCCAAGTCTGGGACTTATTATAGTCCTGTGTGTTTATGCATGTGTCTGCGCATGTATTTCTCCCAAGTGCACTCCCGTGTCACCGTGTGCGTGTGCGTATTTCCGTGCATATGTAAATGCTTTAGTAACTTAATGTCTGTTTGAATTCCCTAGAAGATTGTTTACCTCACATGCCAGTTTAAATAGTATAACTTTACATTTTGTAGCTGGCTACGAGCAATGTTTGTTCCTGTTCTGGGCCCGTGTTTGTTTCTGCTTAAGGTATGTTGAGAGGCGGGAACGTAAAGTTCTGGAAAATAGGATTATTCCCTCTCCTCTATCCAGCAACTGAACTTAAAGCTCCTGGTCTTAAACTTCCCTCCCCTATAACGCACGGAACTAGAGTTATTTTCAATAACCTAGCCCTTTTTAGCCCCTCGCCTAACAGGTTTAGTTGATATCCAAAACAGACATTCAAATTTAGCCTGGCAAAAACCAATTTGTACCAGTTTGGACTAAAAAAAGTCATCGCCACAGGCCAGCTAACCAGGCAGAACTCCCACCCCTGATCCAGATCCTCAGTCTGTGCTTCCCTCCCATCCATGTTGTCTGGCCTGGCTGCCTCAATTGACAGCAGAACTGCAATGGATGCTCATTCAGAGCCCAAGTCTCTGCTGGCGCATCCCACAGCATACAAATGAACGGCGCTGAATAGAAACAAACTTAGAACAAATGCGATGCAGGGCTGGCAGTGTGGCCAAGGCCTTGTGTTTGTGTATACGTGGGCAGACGTATGGCCTCTGTATGTGCGGGTCTGTGCCGAACGTGTGTAGTATGTGAGCGTGCGTGTGAGTGTGTGTGAATGATTTGTGCTGAATCAGTGCGCGCTGACAGAAAAGTGACCATGCAGGTGAAATAGCAGGGACAGGAAATGCCATTGTGTTGGAGTATTGTGTGCGGGCACGGCAGCTAAACACTTTGCTCTCCTATTCAAGTGGTGGTGACTGGCAGGGCCGGGCCTCGGGCCTGCACAGCGCATGGGTCCAGGCAGGCAACACATACCGTGAACTGTGTGTGTGTAGAACGTAACGATGAATCCATTAGTTGTCAACTATTAAATGAATCGATTCATCGGTTTGAGTTGTCTCTAAAAAAAAGAATAAAAAAAGTTTAAATTCTCTGATTCCAGCTTCTTAAAAATGATCCTTTTCTGGTTTCTTTACTCCTCTATGACAGTAAAGGGAATATCTTTAAGTTGAGAACAAAACAAGACATTTCAGGACGTCATCTTGGGCTTTGGGAAACACTGATCGCCTTTTTACCCAATTTTTGGACATTTTCTTGACCGTAACAGCTGACAGATTCATCGAGGAAAATAATCGACACATTAATCGACAATCAAAGCGATCGCAACAGTAGATGAAAGTTCGTCAAGTAGTTTTCTGGTGGTGGGACTTGAGGACGATTGAATATAAGAAGGATTCTCACGTCCGAAATCTGCGTTTACAGCTTTGCAGCCAGCTTTTCTGTGTGTTTTTAAATCCCCTGAACTCAAAGACAGCGTCAACTGATGAATAAAATGACTGTTGTGTTACATTTCAGGCAACCGAAACCTTTCTGTTGAACGAAGAACCCTCCAGAGGTCCTGGGATGCCTGAATGCTTTGTAGTATCAGATTCATACAGGGTATGCATCTATTATTATTTTTATATTATTATTATTATTGTTATTATTAGCCCATTATTTTTTATTATTTTTATTTTTATTATTATTATTTCATGTGTTGTGTTAAATGTGTTATTGGAGTCATTACTCATTACTATGACTGACAGTCTGTTTTCATGCTCTTGGTAATTGCACCACAATCATAATGTCATTCACAGCTCCCTCTACTCAGCTGCAAACCATTACAATCATTATTTCCACACGCACATTCTAGAAAGAAAAAAAAAAAAAAAAAAAAAAAAAAAAAAGGGGGCCTTTGCAAACTTCACCGAAGCGCCCTCGCCTCGCAGGAGCAAAAATGATGACGAGAACGCGCAGCACGCCTCGTTGTATAAAACAGAAAACGAGGATACAAAGTTAAAGAAAGTGAGCAGCTTTTCTGAAAAAAAAAAAAAAAAGAAAAAGAAAAAGAAAAATCCTCCCAGCGAGCGCGGTGGATTTACAACGATCCACGCAGTGATATAGAATGGTAATAAAAACAAAGCAGTGGGGAGAGGAGAGATGGGGTGTGTGTCTGACTGAAAATGTGATTGTTAATGAGGTGGGAGCCAGTTTTCTAGGCTACTCTCTTTGTTTCCCAAAGTTAAGACTTACGCCAAGTCTTACACAGAATCTGGGTTGCTACAGTGTATCGTGTGTCTCGGGGTGCAGAAATGAACCATTATGGCTGTAATCGAGTAGCGCGTCTGGTAGAGGGGAGAGTTTTGGAGAGGGGGAGGAGCGTCGCTGGAGCTGTATTGGATTCCAGGGGCAGCGAGTTCAAGAACATCCACAGGAGGGTGTCCACCTCCAGCTTCTCACCAGGAGGTCTGCTGTTGGGGGCTTAGCTTTGTATAACGGGCACCACAGCTCCCTGCCTTCGCTCTTTATTCCTGTGTGTGTGTGCTCTTGGCTTACATGTCAGGGTTCCTGAGGATGACAATCGCGTTCAAAAAAAAAAAAAGGGGTATTAAAGCCAAACGTAGATGTGAATTTGACACCGTGTTTAGCGGATGGGTACGATCCTGCAGCGTAAGACGTTTCAGCGCCTTAGTTCGGTTCTTTGAGCCCCAACCTTTTTGGGTCGTGGCCCCTCGAAGGGAAGAGACGTGTACATGCGTTTGGCTGTTGTGTGGATGTGAGTTATGAGCGGAGTTCTTTGTCAGATTTGTCAGAGAGAGGCCAGTATTTCACATGAAAAAAAAAAGACGTCTCCATCTTGTCAAGTCGTTTCTGTGACAACATCTGCAGGTTCGGTCAGATTGTAAATGTTTCCAATAGGAATCAACTTGTTTCAAGAACTTCAAGAACTAGAAATGAGCGTCTGTGTCAAGAAGGATTAGGAGGGATTTAATGCAAAATCTTGAAATGGGAAGAAAACAAAGAATCCCGCACACTGTCCTGTATCACTTGTATCGAACCTATTGACAGTGTTTTGATCATCAGACCTCCATCAGACAAAGTTCATATAGACGAAACAGCTCCTACATATACGGGCTACAGGCCCGGGATAATCGGAGGGCGTCAGCAACACTTACGCATACAAATGAGGGTCAATGAGCTCTTCAAATATAAAAACAAATGTGATGCTGAGCTCTTCCAGGTGCAAACAGATGAAGTACATTTAGCAAAATTATAGAAAGTAGGATAATCCAACTAGACGGGCGAGCGCAGACCTCCGCCAAGGCCAAAGTTGAAAAATGATTCGTGCATCCGGCCTGTAATGCGGTTTCATGTAAATTGTAGTTATTCTGATATCCTGCTGACAAAAAGACAGACGAACAGACCGAAATCATGGCGCATAATAAAACCCTCAAGGGACTTTAGGCAGGAAACTTTTTTTTATGTAAATTTTTTATGAGTTCCATATTACACAATGCAGCCTGGAGTGTGGAAACGGTAGAAAAATGGAAGAAGAAAAAAAGCCTAATAATCACGATACTCCAAAATCATTAATAACAAAGATTTAAAAAAAAAAAGTTGTGACCAGAAAATACTTGAAACTAATTGATTTCCGCTGGAAAACAGTGGTAATAATGTTGTGTTTTTAAAGAACATAAGACTTTAACGAGTTAAGTTACATGCAGAATGACTTGGTAAGAAGGAGCCTTTTGAAAGGATTACGCTGATTTATCACCGCTTCCAATGTTATCAGGCGATTAAATGGCCCATAACCAGTTGTTATTGGGAGCGCGTGTTTGAGGTGGTACTCTTCCTCCTATTGACTCAGCAGGCTGTTATCATCTCTTGGTATTCTGGAGCGCCGCGGGGATGTTCAGAGGAGGAAGTCAGGTGACGCAGTAAAGGGAAGAGGTCGGGGTGGATTAATGGGTCAAACTAACGCATGAATTTCACCCAGGAGGCAGCTGTTCACGTCCCGTGTGATGCCAAAAGGCCACGCGTTGACACATTTGAAATGACTCGCGTGACGTACTTAACTTACATGACGTGCGTGACACGCCTCATCCACGTGGGCTACTGAAGTTACGCAACCGACGTACTCGTTTGAACCCAAACTACGCTTCCTCTCTAAACCTGACCGCGTAGTTTTGTTTCATATCAAAAACGTCAACCGCGCGTTTAAAACTGCGACCGTTTCACAACGTGCGAGGAGGTGCAGATGGCCTCGTCTGGGAAAAATCATAATGGTAGTGATAACAACTGAATGTAACAACCCTGAACGACCCTGCATGTAAACCGTGAACGACCAGAGCTGACATCTGCTCAGCACGAACAGCACAAACCACACTTTTTGCTTATCTCTCATGTGCTGCGTCCCGACTCCTCAGACAGGCAGCCAGGTGTGGCACCATCACAGGTTGTGGTGTTCACTTCAGGCAAATTCCCGGTGGCACTCTCGTCCTCGAACGACTCGCTCTGCACGCCGAAAGCTCCCCCGTAATAAACACAGTAATAAATGACACATCGATGTCTCTGATTGTTTATTAGCGAACGCCTCCCGTGTTTGAACGCAACTGTTCAACAGCTCCGAGCTGATGGGTGAAGTCATTACAGCGCTGGCCACTCTGGAGCAGTGGTAAATATGTATATTCTGAGCGTGTGAAAAAGCCGAGCCGCAGCAGACCCACCAACCATAGCATATGGCTCTACCATGTGTTACTTAATGAGAGATTTACTCACACAGACCACTAAATGTGTGGCTCATTTAAGGAGCCACGGCAGAGGAGTGTTTGCCTGTGTTGCATGCAAGTCGGCTCCATAATAGAGGGGGGTTTGATCCCAGTCTAACCGCCCGCTGTAACCTTTCGCACTCGCTGTGCTTTCGATGCAAGAAAAAAAGGGAAGAAGCTAAGAACGAATAATTTGGCTTTAATGCAGCAGGCAATGGAGTCAATCCACCTGCCTGAAGAGAAACCAGAAAGGTGTGTGTTCATGTCTGTGTTTCATATTAGTCATGTATCATATTCACAGAGAGGAATGCTGGTATTCCAACCTTGAGGTCAGGAGGTTAGAGTTTTGTGGCGTACATACACTCCTGACCGCACACTTTCTCCCTCCCTGCCCGCGTCTCTGGCTCGCCTATCTGGCCGTGTGCAGTAATTGGCCACACAGCGCCCAGATCCCTTTGTTTCTCCTGCAGAGGCTTGCGGTGGACATGCACAAGCAGTAGGCCTCGTAAATCTGTGGGACTCCAATGTCAGGCCCAAAATTTCAGCTCCGCTTCTCTACAATGACTTCACTCCCACCCAAATTCCCACTGTACCACACTCAGGACCCAAGCCAAGAAACTTTATTTCATGACTTTTATGTGATATGTGTATCACTGTGTGACAGAGACGTTTCTGTTTCCTCACACATCCAATTTAGCACAATTTTGTATTTTTGATACTGCACAGGCTGTGATTATATGTCTGTTTGCTAGTTTTCTACTTCATAGTGAACACTGTTTGGCTTGGACTCGCTTCACTGGCTTTCAAACTACAGTTGTGGGTTCCAGACTGGGTCAAATCTGGTTCAGTAAATAAATAGTCTTAACTTTACGGCCTGTGATGAGATAATGCGCCGATTCAAACGCCTGCAAATGAATTTAAGTATATAATCCAGTGCAAACTTTAGCTTTTAATGCATGAGATTTAAGAGCTGAAATCCTCACATCAGGAGCTGTAACAGAATATTTTATTCATGCAACTGAATTACATAACCCTGCCCGGCTTAAATACATTATTAACAAAGTCAAATCAGAGATGTTGATGTCGCTCACATTGTAAGATCCCAAAAAGTTTGTGCAGGTCTCATTATATATCTATGAGCTTGTTTGTGCCTTGCAGCTGTTACACCACTCAGCTGTATTCTGATGAGGCGTTTACGTGTTTCCTAACTGTGTGACTGCAAATATTAAACACGCACTGAACCTCGTCTGCCCTCTGATCACTATTTAACCTCCATAACATGGTCAGTAAACGCATCTAAAGCATAACATTACCATGTAAGAGATGTGAAGCCTGTAGTCTGTGCGCAGCGGGTCGCACAGCCGTCGCAGATTCATCAAAAGAAAGATTTATCTCGTTTGGAAAAGCCAAAAGTCGCGCCAGCAACATCTTGGTGAATATCTGCGCGAAAGAAAAAAAAAAAAAAAGAAAAAAAAAATGCCGCCTTTTCGGAGAATTCGTTAGAAAGAGGAGAGCGATAAAAAAAAAAAAAAAAAAAAAAAAAAAAAAAAGAAAAAAAAAAAAAAAAGAAAAAGTCCTGCAAGAGGAGAGGGGAGGGAGACAAAGTTTTTTCCCTCAAAGTTGCTGCAAGCTTTCACTTTCTAGGCGGGGTTACTGTAAGCTGCAGCAGCATGGAGTGAGAGAAACAGGACGGCGAGCGATTGCAATGCAGCACTATACCGAGCTTCCATCCAACTTAAATAAGCTCTCCGATTTCTAAAAATAACCATGTACTCCCCGTACTGCTTGACACAGGTAAATTGTCTTCTCTTCTTTCACTGTTTGGGTAGCTTGTAGTGGGGACGCCGGCTTTTTTTTTTTTTTTTTTTTTTTTTTTTTTTTT
>CALSCE010009415.1:2323069-2353160 GCA_943593645.1 Bovichtus variegatus | reverse complement strand
TCTTCTTTTTTTTTTTTTTTTTTTTTTCTCCTCTTTCCTTTCTGTTGCGCTGCCTCTTGTGTGTGTTATTTGACATGTGTGTGTATTCGCGGTGTCGGAGCGTCTTTCTGAAACTTCACCTCAACTCTCCGACGCTCGCCCCGTCTCCGAGCGCCTTTTCTGCCGCAGGGAACTTTCTTGTGCGTTTCCATCGCACATGGTTTTTTGGAGAGAAAATGGCGCTTCTCCCGAAATGTATTTCATATAAAAAAAAAAAAAAGAAAAAAAAGAAGGAGGGGAGCCTGCAGGAGGGGTAGGGGGGGGGGGGCAGAGCGCAGGGCATAGACAGAATGTGGAGCGGAGGTTAATATTACTGTTAAGATTTCTCCAAGTGTTCGAGGCTCGCAGGAGTTTTGGGTCGGTGAGAGGAGTTGCCGCCGCCTTTAGCGCTGCTTTCATGTGGAGCTGAGACCGGGAGAGGCGAGACATTGGAGCTGGTGTGTGTGTGTGTGTGTGTGTGTGTCATAATAAACTGTGAAGAACAGCACACTGTTTGCATCTGCTGAGATGAGTGTTTTTTAATCTGGATCTTTGTTGACTATTTTTTTTTTTTTACACGTTTTTGCACTTGAATGCAACACGTGCTCACATGTGTTGCAGGTTAACGTGAACGTTCATTTTATATATTTATATTTCAGCCTCTGTATCTTCAATGTCCTGCCCCCACCCCCCCACCCCCCACTCTATTTCCTTTACTGAGTGTAGGCAGCAGTTCTTATACTTAGGCAAACTTTACAAAATAAGTGTCTGCTTTGTTTTTTTGTTTTTACATAAAATTGCCTCTAACATGTAATACCTCACTTGTAGACACTAAGCCTTTTCCAAGGCATTCATATTAAAAAAAAAAAAAAAAGAAAATAGTGCTGCCAGTTTTTGGGAAATGATTGCTCCAACATCATATTTAACACATTTGTTACTTTGTTGTTGTTGTTGTTGTTGTTGTTGTTGTGGAGGAAATGTCAGAAAAACTTCCCCAAATGATATAGCCGTGTCTTTAAGTGTGATACAATGTGGTGAAATAAGTCTGTTCAGGTGTGAGGCATCTGTAATAAATGTTTCCTTTTGACCCATTTCAATTGCTTTTCAGACATATTGCAACTTTTCTTTCCTTTTCTCTGCTCTGGTTAGTGAATAATCATGTAAAAAAAAACAAAAATTTTTTTTAAAATCATAAATTGTAACCTAAAAACACCCCCAGTGAGAGAGTGCACAGAAAAAATATAACACGGCTGCTTGCAGAACTTTTTCAGCGAGCCTTTTTGCAGCGTTGGTGCAAGAACCACCGGCGTACAACGATATTACATTACAGAATATAAAATCCAACAACCCCTCTCACACTCAATAAAATCCTAAACTTCTAAGTTTTAAATGTTTCCCATCAGCACCTTTTGTTTTTCAGACAAAGCCTTTTTTCCCCCCCCAGGTCCATAAGGTTTTGGAAGGTTTCATTAACCGGTGGCATCGACTTGCCCACAGCTGCTGGAAGTCTTTACTCTTATAAAGCAGACTTGTTTATCCCTCATTGGCTTCGTCTGACAGTGAACTGCCAGGGCCCTGCATGATGTGTAATTCAATCCTGATTTTTACAGTGGTTTTATTAAAAGAGTTTTCCTCCTCTGACGACTGCTACCAGAGGCTGGGAGGATGTTCTCGGCTCCTCTCGTGCGGGCACAAGTCGTGTCTGGTTTCCATTTAAAAACATTAGCAGCCAGGATCATAATGTCGTCCTCTCGCTGACACCAGAGAGGGGAAGGAGATTTTTTTTTATTATTTTCCCTTAATTCTTCATTTTATTGAAGGAATTATTACATGCTACTCAGTGTGTTGATTTAAGACTCAATGGGATTGAATATAACTTAGAAACAGGCAGAAAATAGAATTGCAAATGCGCCTACAGCGTCCCACATATTGCCTATAGATGAGGATGTGTGTGTGAGATACTCACTTGTAGATTTTTATTCTCCGAGTTCTCCGGCCTTGTATTTCCAAACAGGCCTTGAGAGATGATGACTTTATCTGTAATTGATAAAAAATTCTTTCACAGCAGATAATCTCTGAACAAAAGGAGCTTTTATTTAGCTACATAAATTTCCCCTCAATTAAAAGTAATTGACAACAGAAGCTCACACAGTGTAATGCAGTACACATGTTGCACATGATGGTAACTTACAGTGTGCCATTGGCTGGGTGGCAAAAAGAAGGAATAATATGTGTTTCTTTTCATTTTTAAAAATGTTGTACCTTATGTGTTGTGCAGAGAAGAAACAACTTCACACACACTCACACACACACACACACACACACACTCACACAGCATTCCCTTGCAGACGGAGAGGCACATTTTGTTTATTTAATTGCTGTTAATAATTAAGAATTCGAGCTTGGACCTCAGATATGGCAACAATTATAAACAATTGAATAAATTATTAACTGTGATTTAAAAAAAAAAAAAAGAAAAAAAAAAAAAAGAAGCCATGCTGGAGAGCTGCAGCATGATAAGATGAGACGGTAATAGAGGCCCAGTGTGTGCGCGTGCGTGCGCGTGCGTGCGCGTGTTTCATGTTGATCTAATTTAGGTATAAAATCCCATCGACATTTAGGCATTTTTAATGTAATACAGCTTCCATAGGTTCATAGGTTCACTCTCTCATATTTATAATTTCCCATTCATTTTTCATTTATTTTTTAAATACATTTGAAGCCTATAACGCATATAATACACTTTTCCTATCAATTTCCAACTAATAATCCTGTTTATTTGACTTTCTTTGTCCGTTTTTGTTGCTTTCTCCAAAGTGTCCGTTTCCCTTGCAGACCACAATGACGCTGCACAAATCTGCAACCTTAAAAAAAAAAAAAAAAAACACTTCTTTTTGTTTCATTGCATTTTCTAAATGTGTTCAGTGGTTCTACTATGCAGCTCGTGATGTTTTAATCTCAGACTGTTTTCACATGGTGCGACATTTTAACTGATTCCTTCCCTCTGCCCCCTGTGCCCGCCTGGACGCTGACCCCTGCTCTCCTCGCCTCTTTACACCCTCTCAACACTAAAGTATTACCCTACTCACCTTCTAAACAATGCCTTAGTGGTAAGTCCTATTTAGTCCCTATTTATTCCGCATTAGGTGTTTGTGTTTTTATATATTCCATCTTGAGAAAATGTTTTTTTTTTTTTTTTTTTTTTTGTGATGCTCCTGCAGGGCCGCTCTCGCTGACCCGCAGCTGGAGTTATAACAGGCTCGTGCAGGAAAGAGCAACACATATTTGATTATTTTGCACACACTCCATGAAAAGTTGTATCTCTGTTTTATTGGCTGTATGGTTTAACCAGACGACTTAATCCCCCCCCCCCCAAAAAAAGTGGCTGCAGCTCCGACCACGTTGTGTTTTAATGTGTGCAAAGGAAAATATTTGGAAAAGAAATAGATGTATTATGTTACAGATACAAGCTACATTTTACGTGGTATTTGCATAACAAAATACCATTTATTTTAAAATACCAGTCTTCAATTCTTGTCCTTTTTTTTTCTTCTTTTTTTTTAATTGCATCAGCGCAAACTCTTAAGTTGCGCTGCACTTTTCCTCCAGGCCTTGCGTCTTTCTCATGCTGCTGCAAGTTTCTGTTTGTTGGAGGCTTATTATCGGACTCTTCATTTTCTTCATGTCTTGGAAGAGGAAGACGAATGTTTTTTTTCTTCTTTCCGTGCTCTGTTTTCTCTGTCCGTCAGAAGTCACCTCAGCCTTGAGGTCACCGTCTTCATGCTTTGTCCTCCGAGGCTGCAGCGCCGCAACTTTCTTTATCAGCTCCGTGTGTCGCTCCGAGAGGATGTATTATATTCTCCTGACGTCACCACCACGCGTTATCTGCCGTTATCAGAGCAGTGTTTTCAATGAAAATATCAAAGCATGAGATCGTTTGTTTTAATTTGAAAATCCGATTAAAAATAATGTAATCAATATCTGGACTTTGAAGCATTAACTTTACATTTATTTGATGAGGTGGCTCTTACATTATACCGCCCCCCCCCCCTCCTCCACCTACCCCCTGCCCCACCTCTCTGTCTCTTCCCAAGGCCTGCAGAATGAGTTGGAACAGCTGTTCCGAGGATTAAAATCTGATGGAGCCACAGTCTGAATAAACAGTGAATGTTGGATTTTTCACAATTAAAGACACGTAGACATGCATGCGTGTGCAACAAACGTGCACACGGACCGTGCAAACATGCACCTAAAACCTTTTGGTGTCTTCATGCCAATTAGGCCTGTGAGTGGTTATCGCTGGATTAGCCGGGACGCCAGTTTCCAGGCGACTGTGTCTCACCTTTATCCTTTTAACAGAATACTTTTCAAGCCAATCACTGCAGTTTCATGTCGAAAGCAAGCGCCAAAGTCACAGTGCGAGGACTGAAGAATTGCTCTTATGGCCTGTATTGCATTTCTCAGATTGAATGATGCTATCACTGTGGGTTTTGGTTCAGTTGCGCATAAGTTTAATTGTCCTAATTCTATATACATGCAGCCTCAGTGTAACTCACTGATGCCAAACAGCAAGAAAAAGTGGATAAAAGTGACGCTGCGGCCAGTAAAGCACTCTGCTTTTGGACAGCGCACAGGAGAATGAACTCATAGTACACTTGATTGACAGGTATAGGATGATTTATTGTGCTCCCTTGTAACTGAGTTGTGTGCACGCACGACGTGTAAGGGAAGACAGGCAGGGAGTGTGGGGTGAGATCGGAGTCCCTGATTGGTGCTGTCCTGTGCTGTGCCGGAGCTTTCCCCCTCATCCAGGACAGCAGCAGGTCATGATGCCAGACGCTCGCTGGGACACCGTGTTCCTTTTACTTATTCATAGTTCCAGGCCAATCCACCGCGAAAAACACATCAATGAAATACACTGGAGTATTTTGCACATTGAACTCTGGCTTGGCTCATTTAAAGGTCTAATGTGTAACACATCCGCATTACAATGCCTAAAAGTGACCAGAGCTATATTTTGCTTGGTTGTGTACTCGCATTAGCTCAAACGTTTCCAACAATGTTCAAACCCAGAGCAATCTGCTGTTTTAATCAAAGTTTCTACGTTTCATTGGGTCGCCTGTAATGAGCTTCATATCCCCTCTGTGCATGCGTCAGCGATGTGGTCGTCTTCCATAAGCTGTCATAGATTGAATTTTTATCCAGTTTTAAGCCACATTTTCTTTTTACGATACACTTTTTAAGATCTTGGTCGTTTTTTTTAACTACTTGCTTTAACCCAGTGACTAATTTTAGTCATCGGACATCTGGAACTTAAGTTATCAGAGAAACAAGCAAAGCCAATGTTAGCGGCGGGCGAACGTTAGCGGAGAAAAAAAAGTGACTTTTAACGTGAAACTGCTAAATGCAGTGTTTTTACCGCTTTTAGTCACTGGCTCTGCTTGTTTTGGAGAGGAGGAGATAATTCGGCTCCTGGTGAAAACCTCCGGAGCGTCTGGACGCTGCGTTATCAGAGAAACAAGCTGAGCAAACAGTGGCTACTCGTCGTGCGGCCCCTCCATCCTACGTCCGCTGAACTGTGTCAGAGAGACACAGATTTTTAACGTTAAACTGCTTTATTCAGTGGTTTTAGCGGTTTTAATCATCGGGTTTGTTTGTTTTGGAGAGGAGGCCGATAATTCTGCTCCTGAACGATTAACAATGAAGGAATCCTAAGCGGGAGACGCTGACTGCAATAAGGCCAACTGAAGCCGCCGAACTCTGTCTTCTGTTATAGTTTTGATTGAGAGACCCCCAGTGGCAGGAAAATTACATATTGTGCGTTCAAGGTGGCTTTTTTTGTGTCATTTTCTCCCTCCTTCCGTTGGCGCCAGCAGCCTAAAACAAAGAGGTAGCCCTGCTAAGACATCCCAGAGCTTCAAATGTCAGCTATTTTTTGTTATATTCGCTTCAAAATTGGTAGCATGTTGTGGATTATTTGCATTCTAAGCACATAACGGAGAGGCTTATGAAAGGTTTCTGTGATGGATGTCTTTGTCAGTGATATAAATTGTCTGTGTTTATTATCAGCTGTTGACTGGGGGCCACCGTGCGTCAGCAGGAGCAAATTTACAGCAATTCTTTTGCAAAGAAATTCGGAGCTCTCTTTGGTGGCGAAAGACAAAGACGAGATGAGCTGCATTTTGGCAGCAGGCGATATAGATTTGAATTAAGTAGCATGTAGTTTTTATCTCGAGCCGCATGCAGAGAGAGAGGCAGAACCAACTGTGTCTCATTCAATATCAGCACAGCTGTCCCAGCATCCGTGGAGAATGGATTCCTACTGCTATTGCCATGGGAGGCTCCAGCCAAGAAGAATGGGAGGATATCCAGTGTGTGCACTTGTGTTTTAAAAGGAAGGAGTGAGAAGAGAGAGGAGAGTATGCTGCTGGTGTGTCTGCGTGTACACGTCCGTCTGTGTGTGTGTGTGTGTGTGATTTTTGCATGTGTGTGTCATGTTGTCTCCCCCCCGCCTCACTTTTCCTTTGCTCATGTCACCTCTGGCATGGATTAGTCGTTGGCACAACCCTGGCAGTGCCCGCGGCCCCAGTGCGGTTCTGTGGTAGCCGATATGTTGTGCTGTTGCCATGGCTACTGAACACACACACACATTGGTGCTAAATTACATAATTGAGCTAGAATATACAGAGGAACACAAAATACTTAGCGTACGATATGAGAGTGGAGAACGGGGGCAAAGGCAGGGTGTGTGAACACAGAGACAAAGTGTGCCTTTACCAGAACAACTGAAATGCATTGGTGAATATTTGAGAGCTTTGTCATCGCTGAGCTTTACACATGAGTACATCATGTTCTTTTCTCTGATTCTCCAGTCTTAACTCAAATAACAAAGCCGCCATTATGTGGGTATTTGGAACGTTGTGACAAGCTGACTGACAGGGCGATTGAGGCAAAGGTGTTTGTGGCTACACACAAGTGGTGTGTGTGTGTGTGTGTGTGTGGAAGAATGAGAGAGAGAAATCCACGGCATTTGTGTGAGAGAGGGTGTGGCACCGTAGGTTTACACAGATACACCACGAGGCACACACACACACACACACACATGCATATTTCTTTGTTTTACGAGCCTCCTCCTGGGCTCCAGTGTGTTTTGAATAGATCTTATATCTGCCAGAGTATCAGCGATATGTCACGTTTCAGCCGCCATTTCTGTCACACTTGGCGAACACTTCAAGGGCAAAACCTTTGAACTGCAAAGTGGCGTGTTGTAGTAACTCAAAGACCCCCCCCCCCCTCAAATTCCCCCCTGCAGAATTGTTAGACATCTACAAATACTCGGCTTTGAATAACAATTTGTAGAGTTGTAATAATTCAAAAAAATGTTCTTGCAAAAATGGCGGGAAAATACCGTATTGTGGAGATTTCCTACTTTTAGTAGTTTTATATCTTATTAAAGTGAATATCGTTGGACTATCGTTTCGGACTGACAGCAACAAGACATTTGAGTACATCACCTTGGACTTTCACAAACTGGGATGGCTATAATTTCATTATCGGAATAATACATAATAAGAGAAAAATCCCATTTTTGGCCCTTGATTTATCGGCACCGATATATATTGTGTAACCCTGATGGTTTTCCACCAAAAAATTAAATAACCTTGTTAAAAATTCCTAAAATGACACCTACTTGCTCTCTCCCAGTTGCATATGATTGGCTCCCAGACTGACTGTGATGTCACAAAATCCTGAGATTCAAGCTTTCCACCAGCAGATCAGTGTGAAAACAGCCTTTAAAACTCAAGATAAAATAATCTGTAGAAGAAGCTCCACTGTGTTAATCTGATATTATCTAGTAATTCCCACCAAATTAATAGAAGAATCGCTCATTTATTTTTCGCCAAAGCTAGTGTTAAGCCAGTAGCACAAAACTGTCATTGCATTGGATTTCAGTCAATAAAGTCATGTTGCGGAGGTTGTAAAATGAATTATTGTCGTACATTTCGCAGTGTTTAGTTAGTTTTGCTCCGTGTCTAGTGCTGCAGAAGACAGACTGAGAAATGTCTCTGAGTGTGCTTTGTTCTTGCATTGAATAGATTTGAGCTAATGCCAGTATCAACACACGGAGCGAACGCTCACAGTAATTCATTCTCCGTTCGCTCTTTTTAATCAACCAGTAACGTTTCCGTAAAGACAAGCTGCGTGATATTGAATTTCCAAGATCTTTTGTGTTCCACGAAGAGGGCTCACACTGGTGACCGGGCAAAACACAGAGCGTGCAAAGCCATTGTATCAGTCTGCCACAGGTCAACAGAAATAGATAGAGAGTTGTTGTTGCGGATCATTGACGGCCCACTCAAGGTCACCTCAGTGTGGGCAATCTGGGCATGTTGTTTGGCCTGCCCTGCCTGTCTGTCTGACCTACATCTCACTGCACTGGCTAAATATATACAGTAGACTCCTCATTACAAAGCTCAGATTAATCTGGATGAAATCTGAGCGCCGCTTCACTCTCTCTCTCTTCACAAACTTCCCCCGGCTGACTTTCCATCTCAGTCTCTCAGACAGGCGCTCGCTATCCAAAGAAAAATAAAAATAAAGACAGATGCAGGAATTTCCACAAACATGGCATACGCATTATCATTCTGTGAATAAGACGGGAGCTGCAGCCGCAATACATCTACCCATTGAGAAACAAATCCTCTGTACATTCAGTATACAGTGTGTCTGTTTGAATCCAAGCCTGCATGTGTGTATGAGCTGTATTTTGTGGCGCCTCATGCATAACGCACCTGCACATACTTAATCACACGAGGCACAGGTGTGCATTCTTTTAGATTTAAAAAAAAAAAGAATTGCTATACTTTAAGCTATCTACTGTATGTCTACCAACTGTAAGAGTATATAGAAAATAATATTGTTGCCTGAGTTGCTTGCAGTAGTTAAGAAATTAGAGAAAGAATAAAAAAAAGCAAAAAGGCAGGTGACATTAAAGTTCCATAAAAGCTTATATTCAACTCTACGAAAGAGTTTGGTATTACAATTATTTATATTACTTTTAGCTCACATTTTCAATTATTTATCCATTAGCCCAGGGGTCCCCAACCACCGGCCCGCGGACCAGTACCGGGCTGTCGATCATTTGGTGCCGGGCCACACAGAAAGAATAAAACTTTTTGTTTTTTTTGTGTTGCTAATATTTATTGTCAATTTTTTATGTATTATAATATATATATATATATTACCATGTGATAATAATATAAATAAAGTGCATAATATAAAATGGAATAATCACATTTACATTATATATGTAATAATTAAATATGTTTTGCACTTTATTGTGTGTTTTCTTACGCCTGCAGAAAGGTTGGGGACTGTTTTATTAGCCTACTTTTCGCTAACTGTTTCAACCATTTATCCATTCATTTTAGCAAACAATTTCAGTAATTACCATACTTTATTTAGCTAAAACAGTTACTTTTAACCCACTGTTTCAGCTAACTCTCCTGAGAACCATGCAGTGGAATTAGTGTTCTGACCCCGGAGTCTTTTTTTTTTCTTTTTCTCGCACTCCGTATTTTTAATATAAGTTAAGGTGCTCTGCAAACGTCCAAGCCCCCAACCTGGTGAAGCGTGCAGAGGCTAATAACAATCCTTTGGACGCAACGGACAAAGACTTGCATCAAGGCTGCGGTTAATTGACAAATGGCGGCGGTGTCGGGGATTTTTCAGGCGTCAAGGGATGACATCACACAGTGACGCCACTCGGTGATGTCATAGCATTCATCATCTTTTCACCGCTTCTTTGGCTTTGCTTTAAGTAGACGAGGGATAAAGAGGCATTGATTGGCTCGTTGATTGCACCTCAAATTTCCCGAGGCTTTCTCTCCTCGTCACACCGCATTACCTCATGCTGTAGCGGAGGCAAAGTAGTTCCAAGTAGAGTCCTGGATATGTTGATCCAGTGCAGGAGGTGAAAACAGTGACCAGGCAGGAGTATAATCCACATGGCTATTTAGCAGAAGAGTATGAGCTCAGCAATGATTATATCCATGAGTTAAAGTTAGCATCAACATGAGAAGTCTGCTTTTATTCTGTTTCCCGGGAACATGGCTTAAAGGTTGTGGTTGGGCTTAATAGGCATTTATTGGGTTAATGTTGGAGGGAAAATCTTTTCCTGTCTTGGGGGTGGGTGGAGGAACGTTGAGGCTCGGAGGCTTATGAACCTGCAAGTCAAACAGTAATGAAAACAGTTGTGACCTGATTTCAAGAGCTGGGGAAAAAGACAGAGTAGACGGGGATTTTTAAGTACAGACAAAGCAGCACGGACGACAATATCTTAGGAAGACAAAGCTGCGTGCTTTTTCTTTCCTGCTTTATTTCTTTCCCTTGTCCTTGCTTGCTTTCTTACTTGCTTGCTTGATTGTGTTGCCTTTCATTTCTTCCTGTTACCTTCCCTCTCCGTTTCTGTCTGTGTATCTAAGACGGCCACCCCGTCCGGCAAGGAATAGCAGTCACCCCAGGGAACAAAGGGCTTGAGCTCGCTCTTCGGAGCAGGAAGTTGGCACCTTGCCAAGGGTGGAAAATCTATACTTGGTTGCATAATATAACATATCTTTACCTCAGATGAACTCTGAGGAGGCCTGGCAGCTGTGAGCAAACAGAGCTGGAGGGCGGGAGTTTGTGTGTTATTAACTGACTCTGTTTGTGTGGAAGTGTCTGTGTATGTGTTGGGCTATGAGTGCGCGCTCTATGCTTCTTGTGACTTGTGTTTGCTGGCGGGTAGCTGCAGGCCCGAGGCTCTTTGAAACCCCCTTGACAGTGGAGCAGAGTACAGTAGAGTCACATAGGTCCTTGTTGTAAAAAAGAAAAGCAAGGATCAGAGTAAAGTTGAGCAGAGGAGGCCGAGGCCAAGCAGGGCTCTGGGTTAGACTCAAACACGACTCTGTGGCTTCTCCTTTTGGCCCAGTCAGCCAGCAACTACTATCCCAACTACAGCTGCACCTAGTCCGTGATATAAACTTTCTGCTCTGTTTAGGCTCAGAGAAATAGCTGCAGGATTAGTGTGCGTTACATGGAAAGTTGTATATTTGACTGGAAAATTCAGCACAGGGTGAGGATTTCATGTCACTGCTAAAATATGAAACATAGATTGTGCCAGATTTTACTCGCCGAGGATCACGGAGCGGGACCGTCCCTGCTCCTCGCACACGCTTAATTCACTTCCACGCCGCACTCAACTCTCCTGTTATTAAGACGTCGAGCTGGTCGAGCTGGTCTCTGAATAAAAATTCCCCCTAGGAGCCCTTGTTGTGATGTGATCGCCTGCAACCGTAATGGAGAAACAGTGTGTGTGCCGCTCCTCTTTTGTGGCTGGACTTTTTTCTCGAACTCCGCTGCAACGGCGGAGGGAACGGGCCCCGAAAAGCGGTCGGCTGTCTGACGTGTCAAGCTGCTGTCAGTCTCTTCAGCACGCACAACGTCCTGAGAAAAGCCCTGTGAAATTCAAACTGGGCTCATTATGGTCATCATCTGGAATAAAGCGCAATCACCTCCGCCACCTGCGGCAAGCTGAGGTGGAGAAATAGACTCTTGTAGGCCTTATGGACCTGTCTGTTAGAGTCGCAGTTCACACACATTTACTCTATTCATCATGTTGTTTTTTTAATTTTTTTATATATATCCCTCTGTCTTGTTTTTCCTCTCCATCCGCACACCTGAATAAAAGTATTTCCAAGCTGGAGTTAGAAGTCATATGGCCACAAAGTGACTGTGTGTTGCGGCCAGGCTGTGGAGATTTACGGTGGTCGTGAATGGGGACGGTGTGGGCGAGTATTCAGAGGTGCATATTATGGCGCCTTCTTTTGTTTTTTAATACTTGGAGGAGCTGAACGCCTTGAGAACGGCGTGGATGAGTGAAACAACAGTTCAGAGAGATTACAGAAAGAAGAAGAAAGAAAAAAAAAAAAAAGAGCGCGCAGAGAAAAAAGAAGAGAGGGAAAAGGGCGGGAATGAAAGAGGCCATAGTCTGTGCATTGTAAATACAGTAGACTGGGGAGCACTCCGCGTCCTTTTATTTTTTCTAGCAGCATGATTTGTTTGATTTACTCTCTATCAATCAGCGGAGGGATGTATTTAAACGAACTTGAAGTATATTTGAGAAAGCTTCTTTATAGCTGTGGCTGTTTGTATTCTCCTTTTACTTTCCTTGGAAGCCGACCGTGATTAAAACACACGATATAGGCGTATTGTATTTCCTAGGGGATTGGAAGGAATGCAAAATGCATCATAACCATATTATACTAGTTAGGAGCGGTGTGTGTTGCCAAGCCTCTGGATACAGGAGAGAGTAGACGCAGTAACACTAAAGGGAACCGAGTCCCACAAAGAGCCAGAATCCCACAACTGCAACAACACTAGAGGACATCTGACACTGTTGGACTATATTTGACATTTCATAGGATACACACAGTACCGAAAGCCACTGCTGCGTAAAAAGTCCGCTTTTTCCTCCCTGTGAGAAACTTAACGGAGGAAACCCCAAAAAAAAGGGTTTTTCTGTCCGTGTGTGTGGATGTGCGTCCGAGCGCTGCAGAATCCGTTTGGCATTTTTTGTTGTGAGGGAAGCATGTTGCTGGTGGGACTTTGGCCTGCACAATCCCTCCTCTGTTAAAACAATGCAGCAGTTGTCCTCCCTAACCTAATTACTCCCTCCCGGGGGAGAAAGGCAACAGCACCAAATCCCATAGTTAGGAGCTCTGATCTGGGCCCTGCTGTAAAAAAAAAAAAGAAAAAAAAAGAGGCCTCTTTCATTTCCCTCCCTCCGTCCACCACACACGAACACACACACACACTTTGGATTTTTCTCTGCGCGTGAGTTTGCCCTGATAGAAGCTCTAATACATCTTGATATTTCTCTCGATACCTGTTGTTCTCAATGTTTCATTATTGTGGTTCATTTATTGATGCCAAGGACGTAATTGCATCCAAAGTTTGGGGTAATGTAATCAAGACGTTCTGCCATGAGTTCAGTTCACTGATGCACGTGTACATTACAGAATTGAGTAAGTTTGGACCAATATACCTGTAGTACCGACGCAAAACGTTTTGAACCAGTTCTTTTTTACATTATTGTTGGGTTATTTTACCCAAACTAAAATACAATTATTTTGTCGCAACGAGCTCAAGTTTTACCTTAAAACTGTGACAAATATATTGTTCATTGCACAAAACAATGTGCATATGACAATCAAAACTGTAACATATTATTAACAATCCGTAACATGTAAGTTAAAAAAAAAAAAAAAAGCAACAGTATGTTACAACCACCATAAATAACCCTAAAGTAAAGTAAAGATAAAGTAAAGGGGTCGGTTGGGACACGATAAGTAACTCACAGTAAAGGAAACTGTTACAGGTGTCTACTCACAATTTACACGTTTTTTTTAAGAGCCCAACCCAAACGTGAAAGGCACAATTTTGTTAAATGTGCAAGGAGTGTATTTTTTTCCACAATGACGCCTCCCCGGGACTGTTGGGACATCTTGTTCTGGAGTAAAAAAAAAAAAGATCATTTAAATAAAAAAAAAACTGCAGTCTAAATTTGAACACCTTATATATGTACAATGTCAAATTTTCTTGCATTTCTTTGCAAAAAAAATAAAACATTTGTAAGATGATTATATTTTCATAAATAACTGAGATGTGCGCTGTTTTTTTTTTTTTTTTTTTTTTTTTTTTTTGAAGGGGGCAAAAAAAGGGTTTCTGACTGGCTGCCCCTTGAGTAAACATTCACTCAGTGACTTCACAGTGGGTCTCATTCAATTAGAAAAAGCCTTTGTCTTGTTTTTGTCTGCTTTTTGTTGATTTGTAACATGGTAGGAACGATAAACAATACTGTCCCAACCGTCCCAGGGAGCGCAGACACACTTTGGTGCCAGCTACTAACTAAAAATTCAAATTTCTTTACACACTGCGGGCATGAGAAATCAACAGCACGGAAATTTTAACTTCATACCTGCAGCAATGTTAATTCGCGACAGTTCCAACACCGGAAAAGGTTAGAAAATATTTGCCCAGGCAGAGGATCATATTGACCCAGAGCAGTGCCTGGCAGGCTGTCTGAAGTAAATTGTTGTATAGCCCAAGCTACAAACTATGTTACTGAATGAAAGTAGGTTCCCTCTGGTTAACACAGTGTACTCTATGTGTTTAGAGCTTTTATTGTGAAAGGTAAGAACGTAAGGAAGTGGATTTGGTATACGTTGCCTTTGTCAAAGTTGAAAGGAGTAATAAAGTTTTCCCATAATGTTTGGATTATGTTTGTTACGACCAACGTGATTGGTTGATGCCTTTTATTGGCAGTGCAAAAGCTAAAAAAAAATAAATAAAAATTAATTTGTTTTGTCAATTTAGTTTGAAAAAGTATATTGAGATGCAAATTAATAGCACGAGGGGGGGGGGGGGGGGCATCGACTGACACCAGAAAATAAGCTTTACAACAAATTAGCCAAACATGCACTTACAAGCTGTGGATTTTAAAACAGGGAAAGAAAACGTGAGGGTCAGAAGGTCTCAAGAGTGCGGCTCAATGTCAGCACGGTAAATGACACAGCTGTTTTATAACTCGCTAAACGGGCATTGTCCCAACCGACCCTGGTCTCCCCTCCTAAAGTTAACCCAATATTGAGTCGTTGCTATACTGACCCATCGTTAGTGTTATTTCCTACGTGACAGTCGAGTTATTCACCCAAACTGAAATATGGTTAATATGTAACAATTATACAATTAGAGCTATATTGGCCCACAGCCGGTGATTTTTTTTTTAAGGATGTTTTGTCTGTGCAAACTGGTAAGACACCCAAAGTACAACTTGTGCTTTGCACTTCATCTTATTATCTAATTATGTGTAAAAATAGACAGAACCACACAATCGTATTTCTGTTGGTGATGCATTCATCAGCGTAGTCAGAGTAATTTGTTGGAGGTGACTTTAAATATTTAATTAGGCATTTAATGCTTTTAGATTTTTAGCTTCATGCCTCTCCTTTGTTTCGCCTCCCTCCACCTCCCCATCCTTCATCGCTGCCCTTCGTCATTTACTGGCACGGCGTGGGGTTTTGAAAACTTTATTACTGTAACTTCAGACAAGGAAGTCCGCATAGGAAGAGGCGAAAGGGGACGTGTGTGTAGTGGCATTCACTGAAAAAAGGAAACGGTGTTAATGTCTTAATTCTCCCTCGACCAACCTGTTTGGTTTTGTTTATTTGTCTATCCCCTCTCGGGAAGATTAGAACAGCCATTGTGTTGGAGGCTTGGGAAATAAAGCTCGAAGTTTATATTTGGAGATTGTTGCGGTGCTGCGCTGTTGGTCTAGACTGTTTGGGCTTGAGACGTCTTTGTTTGTTTATCTGGAAAAAGAAAATTCCATTTGTTGACACTGAGATCGAGATTTCTTTAGTAAGGGAGACCTGTTCACGTATAGTCCAGCAAACACACACAAAAAAAATACATATTTTACATTTCAGAACATTTTGCAATTTCCTACAGGACATTTCAAACGGTTTAATTCGACTTTGTGGCCATTTTTCGTTCAGTCTGTTGCACAATTGGAAGAATAACAGAGCACATGTCCTGGTACTCGGGGCATATAAGGAGACAGTAGTGTTTGTGTATATATGCGTGGATGTGTGTGTGTCTGGTCGTGCAGTGTTTGTCTTAGGCCGAGCTCCTTTCCTGTGGCGTGTGTGTGTGTGGGCTCGAAAGTGTCCGGCTTGTGTGGACCCTGCGCCCTGTTTGTGCGGCTCGACGCTCGCCCTACGGCACAAGCGGAAGCTCTGCTTCAACCGCATTAAGCAGGGCTCTTCCATCAGCGCTCACCCTGTCGCTGTCCTCGCATTACGCACTCCCTTCTGTGGCCTCCACATCTCCTCTTTACACTTTAACTTTTCTGCTTCTCCTTCTACTACAAATTTATTAACTTCTCCTGTTTATTCAGCCGCTGTGCCAACTTGTGAAACCCGCCTGTCAGTGGCGGCCATGATTGACTTTCTCTTCAGTGGCATTATTAACCCCTTCTTTGCCATTTTACGCAGGCAGGAAGTTTATTAACTCCTCACGATGCTTTAGTTCAGCACTTCCACAGGCCCTAAAAATGGATTACAGGGGATTTTAATTTGATTTTGAACTCACTCTGTACTTGTGCGTTGCTGTTATGTGACCCTGCTAGTTAAAGTACGCCTTATCTCGCAATTATGAGTTACGATCTTGTAATTACAAGAAAAGTAATTATGTAAATGTAATTATGTATGTAATTATGACAAAAGATCTCGTAATTATCAGAGAAAAGAAGAATGTAATTATGTTAAAAGTTAAGGTTGTTTCCTACTAAATCTTTTCTCATGACTCTGCGCCTTTTTCTCATAATTACAAGATTACGAGATCTTTTTTCTCATTATTCCAAGATCTTTTCTCATTATTACCAGAGTGTAACTAATAAGGTGTCAACATGTTTCCCCATGTGAGTGCAATTCACTTCCCTATTAAAAGGAGCAGCCATCACTTAATATGTTTTTAACACGTTTTGAAGAATACAAATGTGTTCTTTTATTCTTACACTTTCTTTCCCCTTCCCCCTCTTCCCTGCCATTCCTCCTGCTCTTTGTCTTTACTCTAATATTTTTGCCAGGAGATGTCTCCTTTATCAGGGCTCGTACAGACACATACAACCACACCTCTGTCAAATATTCGCCCCTGGTTAGTGCTTTTTGCCCATGGAGGGCACCACACAAAGTACAGGCCTATTGGCTGCGCACGGAGCTTTTCGCTTCATTCATACAGGCAGGACGTCAGATCATCAGGGTTTAATTAATAACTTATGGCTATGATTTAAGCTCAGTTACTTGGCTAATTTAAATGGAAAAGGTATAAAGATAAAAAAAAAATTAAAAAAAAAAAGGATATACAGACAGGAGGCCGTAAGGGGGGTGTGCACAGACGAGGAGGTTGAGACAGTGGGGGTTGTGAGTTTGGGATTGCGGCAATGCATTTGCATAAAGGGCAGGGCAGCATGCCCAATGGTGGAAAAGGTTGGCATCACGCCTTTCAGACTGGCAGCGAGGGAAGACTGGAGAGAGAGACAGAGAGAGAGAGGGGGGTATAGTCAATAGTGCATCCCTTGTTCAGAAAGAGGAGGTCCCTAGCTGTTGGCAGGAGAGCAGGCTAAATCTCTAGTTTGATTGTGTGCTAGATTGCCCCTTTATTTGTCTGATTGCAAAGCGTTCAACACTGCATTAGTAGTGGGCTTTACTTTCCTGGAGCCTTTATGCAGGAGGGAGTTTTTCTGTCTTGGCCTGGCCTGTGATTGTGGCTGCACATATGTCTCAGAGTTTATATTGTGTGCAATCAGCACATCAGGCAGTTTGGGGAAGTTTTATCATGTCTGCGTTGGTCTCCACCCTTTATCCGCGAGCATACAGCTAAGGTTAACGGGCGTGTTGACTTAGCTTGATGATGATTCAGATGTGTTCTCAGCAATTTACAATTTGTACAGGGCGCATAGACAAATACAGGCCTGAAGTGTATCTGTGTGTGCGTCTCCTACACTCTGTCTCTCAGAGCCACAGCGCTGCTGTTCCCCTCATGCCGGCTGTGGTTGTGGTGATGTCATGGTCGTAGGGAGTGAAAGGGCCGATTATTTAGCGCGGGCCTGTTATTTCTGGCCCTGGCTCCGTAAGCACTGTATATACTGTAGAGTTTTGGCGCTCCCCACATCGCCGGCCACCCGTGGTCATAATGGCCGCTCAGAGTGTGATGCCTGCAATCGCGTTGTGACCACAGACCTCGATAGCCCTTTTCATTTCAACGCCGCGGAGGCTAATTAACTGTGGCGATGTGAGGTTGCTGTGTATTTCGGTATAGAGATGTTAGCAGGAATAAAGAGATTTTTTTAAATCTCACACTGAACACTTTTTAATGATAACTTCTGTCAGATAATTAGTCAAAAAATACAGGTTTTCACCAGAGTTTCCCAACAGGCATATGAACAAGTGTGTGGTTAAACATATGGGTGATTAAATATTGGTTAAAGTGAGGTTAATTGGGTGGCTACGTGTGTAATGCCTCAGATAAACAGAACCCAAATCAGATTTCTGTTATGTGATCTATGTATCAAGTTTGTATGTTCACTTCTAAATCACTTCTATTCAATTAGCACGGGTATGAAATGGAGACGGAGATCATAGACAAATAACTAAATAAGATTATACCTTCATCTTTTTGCTCAGTGATGCTCCAGCTCATCGTGTGCAGCCAGATATTCTTCCAGTGGCGATCTCAAAATGTCCAATGGTCACAAATCAGGCTGAATTTTTGGGGAACTTCATGCAAAATGATGCACAAGACACGAAGAATATTTTCCATTTGATGGAACATTGCAGCCATAAAGAAAAACATGGTGCGTTGAGTTGTGTTCAGAACCTTTGCTTAAGTAAAAGTAGCAATAAAACAATGTACAAATACTGTATTTCTATCAAAATCATCATAAATGAAAGATAAAGATTATCAGCACCATAAGTATTTATCAGCAAACGGTCTCCTGTGACTGATATATTATTATATATGACATTATTACATTATTAGATTATTAATAGGGAAGTGGAAAGGGTCACCGGATGCATCTAAATTTCTCTAATTGTTGCTTTTTTTTTTTTATATTGGAGAATATGACTGAAATGAAACCATCTGCTAATAATTTAGACATCTGAATCATGGAGACACAGCTGCACGCTGCAAGCAACCTCATCATCTTTAACAATGCACTGTACTTTATAGGCTTATAAAATGTTTTGTAATGCGAAATAATTACCTGCAAAATAGTTACTATACCTGTCAAACAAATAAAGTAAAGAATGGAGTAAAAAGTCAAATGTTTCCCTCTGACATGTAATGATGTAGAAGTATAAAGTAGCATAAAACAGAATAATCAAATAATAAAAAAAGTAGTAAATGTAATTGAAATGAATCAAAATAATGAGAAATATATCACAAAAGAGGTCAAAATGTGCATGGTTTTCCTCATGCCTTGTGATGTATTATAACGCTTTATAGCGACATGTAATCTGACAGCGACTTTAAGGAGTGTTAACAAAGTGCGTGTGCTCGCCTGTGAATCACTGGGAACCCAGACGTCATGCATCTGGTGAGTGGATGGGTGGACACAAAGCGCTTATTACTCATTAACTACACAAAACCGTGCAGGAACAAGTGTTCATTTTCCAAACGACCAATAGAATTCATTGTGGTGTAGGTGTCAGATAATCAGGAGGAAGTTTCAAATCTCCTTTGGTGCAGCAGCACCTTCAAACGGGCAACAGACAGCGCGCCGCGTTCCGCTCGAGTGCGCCGCTTGTCTCGGGTTTGAAAACTCAATTGTGTAGTTTCAGCTCACTTTGCTCTTCCAGCGGTGTGTGAAAGGCTGACTTTGGCATTTCACACTTGTCTCTTTGAAAAGAGGAGCAAAGCCCTACAGCTTTGTTAAGCGGCAAGTTAACACACGCACCTGAAGATCCTTTTCATTTCACGGTGTGTTGAAATTCTAATTCCAAACGCAAAAAGGATCTTTTCATTAGAGGGGTTATGGTGTAACATCCCTCTGCTTTGAGCCTATTGATGAATCAACGCACTTGTAATTCTCTGTGATGTGTGTCAACCAGCGTCTAGATCAAAGGTAACAGTGAAGGTTACCAGGCACTGGCTGCTTATATGCCGTTATGATGACATGATATCTCTCTTCTATTATGATAAAATGTTTCTGACGTGTTCATCAAAAATGAATCACCTCCCGTCAAACCAAAATAGGAATGCAGGATCAAAGAGAATGCATTTGCTAAATGCATTTCTTTGTTGCAGGCCAGCCGCGTCATGTTTACCGATTACAGAACTGGTTTTTACCAGGGTAGAAAATTAACACCTGCCACCAGCCAAATGCTGCTAAAAGCTGGCTGTGGTTTGTAAGTTCGTCTCCTCTACCAGCCACTTTGGCAGGCTCATTATTTGGATCTTGGTTGATGAAATTGTGGGAATCGCCTTGTTTAGTTTTTCGCCGTATGAGTTTTAATTGTTGTATTTTAAAGATTTGATCAGATTTTTTTTATTAGGATCACTTTTAACTGTTCTATTCTTCCAAGAGCTCTCAAACATAAAAAAACATCACTTTAATAGATACGAACAGAAAGTAACAATATTTATTCAAGTGAAACAATTAAAACCTACAATTAACCCTACACATTGTACAGCATACAAAATAACATTAAAACATTAAGCACATGCCCTGTATGCAGCAAGAACCCACCTTATATAAACTTAACTATAATATCATTAACTACATATTTCTATAGTCTCACAGACATTTGTTGTGCTAACAACATTACCACAGCGAGCTAACGTTAGCTAATGTAACCAGACTCTTAAGGTTAGCACAAGTTATTTGCTGCTTAATGTTACCGAACTTAATAAGTGACAGTTGTATTGAAATATCAAGGTTGTATTGATTACCTTGATATTATTGGTGGAGGTTATGATGCATGGACGTGATATAATGTATTAAACATACACTATAGGCTTCTTTATTTATTAACTATAAGCAAGTGATAAAGCATTACACTGTGCAATATAATACAGCTGCGTTTAAACATTATGTGTTGATAGGGAATTGATTTTACACCTTAACACGTGTGATTTTCCTGCCATGGCTCCTGGAGCTCTGCAGCAGGACGCCATTGAGATTATCCCAGTTTTGACAAGCCTGATAAGAGAATGCTCCTCTACCAGGCTCTACTTTTGGCTTCGGCGTGACCTGTTTTGTGCCTGTGGTCGTTCTCGTATTAACAGCGTGCCTTATCTTTCACCGAATGGAGTCAGTCATAAAAAGCTCTTGGTTTCTCCGTATGATGTACGTTACAGCACGAACTCAAAGAGATTTGTCAAAGACAACAGAAAGCACACGACACGTCGGTCCAGTCAGTAGTATCACCGTTGCTCAGTGTGCACTGGCAGCAGTGTGAGCAGCAGCAGTGTGTTGGCTGGCACAGTGAGAAAACACTCAGTCATGGCGGTTGTGGTGCTGAGTCGGCCTGCCCGGGCACGGCCAGTCACACACACGTTGGTGAGGCGACGCAGGGCGGCTCCTTCGCCCAACAGCACATTCTTTCTAGACAGCGGCAGAGGTTGAGTGTGTGTTTGTGTGCAAAAACAGACAATGTGTGTCATGATGCGTGAGCCTTTCGTGCAACAGTATCATGATCCATGTCAATAAGCAGCTCATCAATACTGTCATCTGCATCTCTGAAGATCTGCACGTCTCGACATGCGTTATGCCTCCTGGGGGAGATGTTGTTTTCTTAAATCTCTATCGCAAAAAAACAAAATAGCCTTGAGTGGTCTCGAGTTTCTTGTTGCTTTTGGAGAAGTTAAAGATGATCTTTTTTTCCTTTTTCCTTTTCAGCGCACAAACCGCTCAGTGTGTCCCTCGTGTGAATCCGTGTGTGTGTGTGTTGCGTAGTTTCATTTGAAAAGAGTAATCTCCATGGATTGAACCAGGCCTCCGTGGAGTCGCAGGTTTGATAAAGCAGGAGCTCCAGAGCCAGAGGTCGGAAGGGCCCAGTTGGTTTTGCTGTGCAGCCAGGCAGCGGAGCCCCTTTGTGGGACTTGAATGTGCCGTGCGTGCCTCTTCCTCAGCTGGTCCCCCCACACCCCAACCCCCCACCCCCCGACCCCCCACGGCCCAACCCGGGCACGTTAGCACGCAGCCACCGCAAATTGCTTGCAGATTTTTCACACATAGTAACGTGCTGGTTTGTAAACTTGGAGAAGTGCAACCAACGCGAGGCGCTGAGCTCCGTGGATCTTCATGCATCACTTACCCCCCACAGTGACTCAGAGTGTGGGGTGTCCTGATGTACCCCCCCCCACCCTATCTTTAAAATGTAATCCTGTGTCTCCCCCACAAATGTTTCTAATGATTCCCAGGCATGATTACTGTGTGTGAAAACAATGGAGGGTCATGCAGCAGGCACTGTAGCTTGTTCTGATTACAGTATAAAACCACATCAAACTAAAGAAGACTTTCTTTTGCATCAGGAAACACTTTGGGTAGTTTTGGATGAAGCGAGGGAGCACACCTGCCACCCTGTGATATATAATCCCCTAAATGGCTATTTCATAAGGTAGAAACTTGAGCTTTAAAATGATGTGAAAACAGTTTGGAATAAAATATCCACGCACACCAACCATTAAATGTCATAAGCGAATGATTGAATCCGCATCCTCTCCGTCCCTCCTAACCCCCGTCTCCTCCGCCGCCTCCCTCCCTGCTCTGGCTCTCCTTCAGTGGTCCGAGCCGGGGTCATAGGGAGCTGTGTCAGGCTCTGTCCAGGGTCAGGGACACTCAGCTGGGCAGGAGAGGACAGAGCGGAGCCCCAGCAGCACAGAGCTGCGCTAATGAAGGGCCAGGCGGCTGGGAGGCCCTCGGGTCACGCAGACCACTGTTTAATTGGTCTAATGAGATGCAGGGTAGCTTCTGCAAGGTCAGGAACCACAGGGCGGAGCAGGACCAAGCAGGACGGGGAGGTACACTGCTGGGCATTATGGGCCGGGAAGGACTTTTATTGCTGTCTGAGTTTGTTGAACTTTTCTTGAAGTTAAAGATATTTACAAGTGAAACTGTGGGCATTCAGAAGGGTTGACTCATGTAGATGAAACATTTTAACGTTGGTTGGAAAACAAAACATTCGGGCCAGGGATTTATCAAGACAAAAAAATTATGCATTTCACTGTGCCAGAGTTTTGATTATTTGGCTTTAGGATTTGGACTTTAGAGCAAAGCTCACTTTTACCTAAATTGTTTCTTCGAATGTCAGACAAGGTTGCCTGAATAAAAACTAAACAGATACTTCTGATTGCTCTGTCATTTTAATTTGCCTTCATTTTACATGCATTCATCGAGAGGAATTTACTTTGTATGCAAGCAGGACTGTTAGCTGGTTTATCAAGTCTTAATATTTAATTATTTATTTGAACCATTGCAGTATTTTAAAGCAACATACAAACATGTAAAACATTTTTTAATTAGTATATGAGTGCATTCATGTAGAGTGTGTTGTGAGTGTTCCACAATGAAGTGGCTGAATAAATAGAAAAATCTGATTTTATTTAGCTATTATTATTATTATATCTAAATTAAATTGTTTCTAGATCATGTTTTATTAAAAAAACAAAACATAAAATAGAAATGATTGAGGAGTTAAATAATGGCAAACAATACAATAGGCTCGTTTTAAGGCAATGCATGCAAAGTGGGGGAAAAAGCAGCCCATAATATTAACTATTTTAAAGATGGACCCTCCTCTGTTTCGCAGGGTTTTTCCAGAGCAAAGAGCCTTTTCTCTCCTCACTGAAACAGTTAATCTGAAGTTGGCAGCCAACTCACAGTCTCGGTCAGACGTGCTGGGAATTAAAAAACTAAAGGACTTCAAAATCATTTCTTTTGTCTCGTCATAGACTGTTTAAATTGAGCTGAGGGTTTTTTATGCAGCACAATTTTGAAATTGAAATCGACGCTTTTTGCAAGGGAACTCGGTTTTAAGCGTTTAAATATCAATAATTATCAAATCATCACAACAGCCATTTTTGATATTTAGGCCCACGTTTATTTAGGGTTTAGGCTATTTATTTAAAATAGGCACGCAACTTGATTGTTTGGATTATTATTTAAATTAGAGAGAAAAAAAAAAAAAAGGGTCCAGGCTTCAACATCCATGATATTTAATATCTTCAGCCGTAATCCGGGTCATTCAGGGCCTTTACAGGAAAGCTCATTCATTCCCTCGATAGACAACATTTATAATACATATTTCCATGTGTTTCGGGTCTCCTCTCCCCGTTTTAATTGACGTCGGGTTTTAGTAACGGTGTAGCAGCACAAATGTGTCACTTGCGGGGATGCCAGCCCGTCTTTTTTCTCTCCAGCTTTTTTTCATTCCCATGTTATTCCTGGCACACTCCGTCGATGATGTCTTCACTCTTCTTTCTTTTTTTTAATTTATTTATTTATTTTTTTTAAAGTAGTATTCATATTTCAAGTGCCCTACGAGAACAGAGAGACGGGGAAACAAGAAGTGATGGTGCATTTTTAATTGTTTTGGCTGAGTTTTTCCCCCGTTTTATTAACAGAGTCTGGATGATATTTGAGGGAATTAGCCAGAGAAACATGTTGGTGGAAAATAATCCAGGACTTTAATTGGGTGAATGTTGGTCTATTAGAGAAACTCGCGCAGGGATTGTTTTGTCATTTTTAATTTTTTTTTGTCTCCAGGCCTGAAATAGTGACCCCAAATGCCTCACGTGCCTCCTGGGACCGGAAACGCGCGCTCACCTTTTGTTTGCGCGTGAACATGTATTTCGCAACACTGTAAAACGCACATCCGGAGAAGGAAACACCGACAGCTCCGACTGCTAATTAACAATAAACCCGAATTACAGATAAAGGCCAAGCCCGTTTGGCCGTAATTTAATTTCCAGGTAAGCACATTAACCCAGAGACCCTTCCCGGGATGAGTGTGTGGCCTCGTTAAGCTTAATAAACGCACATTTCACTGCAGCAGCACCGAGCCTGAACGTTACACAGGCCTCGTGTGACGCAGCAGATAGTGGAGACATGCAAATGTACACTCGAGCTCACCCACGGAGACTTTGAAGGATCCTTTTTCTCCCTCCAGATTTGGCAGTTTGAAAGAATCTGCATAACAGTTATCCCTGGATGGATTTATTCCCTTTTTTTTTTTTTGCAGCCCGTGGAAAGGCAAATAGCATAGCTAAGGAAAATGACTTAAACCCCCTTGTAGTCAAATTCCAGTGACATTTGAATGGCGGTTTATTTGCATTTTGGCAGGGTCACCCAGAAAGACTTAATTTGTACTGAAAAGCAGACACACAGGAAACGCATTCAAGTGCCAGTTAAGTTTCCTGATTTGTGTATCGCAGGTGGTGATGGGAGCAGAAATATATTCTACTCTGATGCTATATTTGTCTCTCACACACACACACAGTCTCTCACACACACACACACATCACAATAAGTCTTGTGAGCTCCTCGGCGTGCTCCTCTTGCTTTATCCAGCCATGGTCACTGACACACAAAGGATGAGCGTGGTGGAGGTGTGCGGTCCTTCGCTGGTGACAGATGATGGCTGGGAGTCAGAGTTTCATTAGGCTGGAAGATGAAGCTGTTTGTAATGAGAGCGAGAGGCCGGGATGTTTATTAGCGCGTTGGAGTACCTCCACCTTTTCCTTCTACGAGAAGGTCAATAACCTCGGGCCGTTATTTTACAGATTTACACTTCCTTCTTAAAGAGTTGGCAGAATTTATTTATTTTTTTGGCACTTAGTTATTTTCTTTGAACAAGGAGAGACGTTTCTGAATTCACATTTGCGCACACAGCTTAAATGTTCATTTAGAGTTGTAGCTCGCGATCATTAAGGTTTAGTCTGTCGCTTCGTATCCCCATTTCATCATTTTCTCTGTAAAATGCCAGACAGCTGTGAAAAATGGCTGTGATGATTTATTTCAGAGCCCAAGGTGACAGCTTTGAATAGTTTGTTTTGTGCGAGCGTCAGTCCAAAACTCAACAGATACTCTCTTTTGTATCATAAATGGCGAAGGGGAAACAATCAAATCCTCATTGTTGAGAAGCTGGAACCAGGAAACCAGTTTGGTATTTATTTTTTTTTTGCTTAAAAATGAGTAACGATTGGTCGATAAGCAAAATAGTTGCAGGTGAATTTTCTGTTGATCTACTAATAGGTCTTCTAATTTTTATTTTCGATTATTCTGTCCATTATGTCTATAAAATGTCAAAAAAATGGTGAAAAATGTTCGATCAGCGTTTCCCAAATGTCCTGTTTTGTCCACCACTCTGATATATTCAGTTTACTGTCATAAAGGAGCAAAGAAACCAGAAAATATTCACATTTTTTTTTTCTTTTAAAAATAACTCAAACCAATAAATCAATTATGAAAATAGTTGACGATAATAATCGATTAATCTTTGCGGCTCTACCAAGTCGACATCTTATGAATTGCTTGTTTTGCGTGTCCGTCAGTCCACAACTCGATAGATTACCATGCTTGTATCATACATGGCGAAGGAAAGCATCATATTCTCACTGTTGAGAAGTTGGAACCAACTAACCAGTTTGGCATTTTAGTTAAAAAAAATGACTAACTATTAGTCAATAATCCAAATAGTAGTTAAATTTTCTGTGGATTGACGAATTGTGTCCGCTCTACACATATTCCTTGCATCAGTGGTTGTCTATGTGAGTCTTAGTGCAGCACGTCCGAGGTGATATTGCAGAGGTTTGGTGTCTAAAATAGGATTTCTGCACACGGCAAATTTTCCTCTTTTTGTTTTGGAGTCCCAACCCTCCATTCCCAGCCTATGATTCAGCAGCACTACTGCCTCCAGACTCGCTGTCTGCGGAGCAGGTGCAACCCTGAATGACATGCTATCACGATGAGGCACCATGGCAGCCGTCGCCACTCACAGACCCAACGCCAAACCCTCCCGGGAGTTCAGGAGGAAGGCGCAGAGCAAATTTTGGGTTCGGGGATTTCGTGGGAGACGTCAACACTCCCGCTGACCGTTTATCTGCTGCTCGCAGCGCTGTTCAATACAGCTGGGGCAAATTCAGTTCCCTCTGCCTGCTGCCTTCCCCTTGAAATTCTGTAACCATTTCTGTATTCAGCCTCTAAATCATCTCGTCATTGATTTGTGTGTGTGCAGTAGTCGGAGGAGTGTGGCTGCCTGGGTTTGTTTCTCCCTCTTTGTTTGCTGTGGTAAACCCATGAGCAGCTGCCGGTGGTGGGGTCTGGAGGGATTCTGAAGCTGTGTGTCCTCTCTTTGCCATCCTCTGCCAAGGTGGCATTATGCAAGCAGAGAGAGGGGTAGAGAGAGAGACAGGAGGGCGGGGGTTTGTGCGGGGGGCGAGGGAGACGAGGCGATGGCGGCCATAGTAAAGATTGAGGCAGGCTGAGGGCTGCGGGGATTGGTGCAGGAGAGGACTTGCTCCCTTGAACTTTGCCTCCGTGTCAGAGTGGAACTTGTCGATTTGGCAAATTGTGCAGCGTCGGACAAGGCTGCGCGCTCTCTTGCACTCCCACCTGCTCCCTCCTGCTCTCTCTCTCCCTCTCTCTCTCTCTCTCTCTCTCTCTCTCTCTCTATCTCCTGCGCGCTCTCCCTCTCATTGCCACTACACCCCCCTCCCCACCCTCTCCTCTTTCTCTTTTCCCTCCCTTTCAGCTCTTGAAGCTAACGCATTGGCTGGGCTACAGGCATCTTGTTGCCAAATAGGTGGGCCCTACTCGTGTTGGCAAAGGCTCAAGCAATGGTTAGGGAAAGAACGCGGAGAGGACGAGAGACGGCGAGCGAGAAACAGAAAGAGAAAGAGAGAGAGTTGGAGAGAAAAGGGGAAAAAAGAAGCAGCACTCGGCTTTGCCAGCGGTCGTATGCGCTCGTCCAACATTGATTCGGCTCTCTATTTTTTTTTCCCCTATTCTGTGCTCTGCGCTCCCTGGCCCCCCCATCTGTGTGTGTGAGTGTGTGTGTGTGTGTGTGTTTGTGTGAGTCTTGCGCCGGGCCCAGGGATCAGAACAGACACCACTTACACTTTGCCAAGGATTTTTTTTTTTTTTTTTTTTTTTTTTTTTTTTTTTTATTGGTTCTTTTTTTTAATTTTTTTTTTGGAAAGCACAAAGGACTTTTTTTTTTAAGTGCAACTATCCCTGTTGTTGAATTTCTTTTTTTTTTTTTTTTTTTTCTAAGTGCAATACCGTTAACATTTCTATTTTTACTTGACAATATTTGTTGCTACAAGTTTTTATCTGTCTTTTTTGTAATTTTTGGCTTTTGTGTAATGAGCTGCTGGCCGTGATCCTATTGCAGTGAATTTCCTCCTTCCTATAATCTTGTTTTTTTTTTGTTTTGGTTTTAAACTTTGGCCCACTGTTTTTAGTGAGCAGCATATTCTGCTAATTATTTTTTACAACCCCCCCCCCCCCTCAAGTTTTTTTTCATCCACTATTTCTCCACACCCTGCCAAACCAGCGTTTGCTTTACATTGGGGAGCGCGGGAGAAAAAAAAAAAACTGGTGCAGGAGATTTTTTTTTTTTTCACTTTAAACGCTGTGCCAAATTTATGATGAGAGTGCAAAATGGTAACTACCAGGCCGTCTGTCTTCCTCTAGCAGTGTGGTTTTCTGTGGTGATTTCTGTCTGCTTTCAGTTTGTTGTGGAAATGTGAGTCTGGTTGGAGCTCCCTTGCATGGTAGCAGAGATAGGAAATGGTATGGCTGATCTTTTAGCTGCACATTTCAACAGTGGTCTTGTGGCGGCAAAGCTTGGCGGTGGGGAGCGACCGGTGTGTGGCAACCCTGGCACAGGAGCGCTGTGGCGAGATCTGGGCTTTGTTGCCCAGAGATATGTAGTGAAGGTATTATGGTACAGCAGAATAACTTTTCTTTTAACAGCAGAAAACTGGGAGCGCAACTTGGCTCAGCTTTTCAGTTGCTTTTGAATTCATGCATTTTGTTGTCTTGAATAATTCTGTGTTTATTCATGAAAAAGGAGGTTTTTGCATTTTACATTTAAGCTCAATTTTCTTGTTTATTGTTGCATACTTATTTGCTTTTTACTTGATCGGTAATAATGATAAAATGTTTTGACATTTTAGACAAGAATATTTATTTGAATTGCTTTTTTGGAATTTAGATTTAAGTTAACTTTAATTTTAAATTAACAAGTAATTATAATCATTTAGATTTTTTACTAACAATAACAATATAATCACTTTATTATTATCACATATTTTGTAAAATTTTCTCTATTGCCTCTTATTCTTTTAAATTATGTATTGTTTTAACTGCTTCATTTTAGAGATTTGCATGCTCCCTTTCAAACTAAAAGCCTTTTTTTGCAGCCTCCTAACACCACATGTCTCTCTCTCTCATCAGGATGAATTTCATCCCTTCATTGAGGCCCTCCTCCCCCATGTCCGTGCCTTCTCCTACACCTGGTTCAACCTGCAGGCCCGTAAGCGCAAGTACTTCAAGAAGCACGAAAAGAGGATGACCAAGGACGAAGAGCGCGCGGTGAAGGACGAGCTGCTGGGGGAGAAGCCAGAGATCAAGCAGAAGTGGGCCTCGCGCCTGCTGGCCAAGCTTCGCAAGGACATCCGGCCTGAGTTCCGCGAGGACTTTGTGCTCACCATCACGGGGAAGAAGCCCCCCTGCTGCGTGCTGTCCAACCCCGACCAGAAGGGCAAGATCCGCCGCATCGACTGCCTCCGCCAGGCCGACAAGGTGTGGCGGCTGGACCTGGTGATGGTCATCCTGTTCAAGGGCAGCCCCCTGGAGAGCACGGACGGGGAGCGGCTGGTCAAGTCGCCCCAGTGCTCCAACCACGGCCTGTGTGTCCAGCCGCACCACATTGGAGTGGCGGTCAAGGAGCTGGACCTCTACCTGGCCTACTTCGTCCACTCACCAGGTATGTGTGTATTACTGTAGCCACCTGCATAACAAACACACACGCACATCAAATACATTTTCTTCCTCGTGTGTTGATTTGTCACACACACTTTGGCATGCAAATCACAGATTAGACCTTGCCCCTCACTATGTACCAAGCTGAGCCAACGCCAGGCTTTGATAAAACACCATCAGGACGAAGATAACTAAGATGACATTTTAAAGGGACAGTCTGCGCAGGATTGAAACAAAAAAAACGTTTTTCAGATGGACTTTTCTATCCGGTTTAACGAGATTCTGAGAATTTGACAGTCGGGGCTTAAAACCTGTGTTTACCTCGAGATATGTTTGCGTTAGTACATTTGTTCAAGTATTTTGTGTGCAAATTTGTCTAAATCCAAATGTGCATGTTTTCCGGTGCCATCAGTAAACAAAAGCATCTGCAAACGTGTGTGTGTGTGTGTGTGTGTGTGTGTGTGTGTGTGTGTGTGTGTG
>CALSCE010009415.1:2301007-2323059 GCA_943593645.1 Bovichtus variegatus | reverse complement strand
TGTGTGTGTGTGTGTGTGTGTGTGTGTGTGTGTGTGTGTGTGTGTGTAATCCATGTGTATGTTATTGTGAGATTGGTGTGTATCAGTAACAGTGTGTGTCTGTGGGTTCTTTTGTGTGTGTGTGTGTGTGTGTGTGTTGGTCTGCAGTGACAGCTGGCCCAGTCCCAGGTAGTTTAGGAGGCAGTGAGAGTCGGCCTGTCTGCAGCCGCCTCAGCCTTACGCCGCTCTGCACACACACACACACACACACACACGCTCACAAGTGGACACACTCATACGCTGACACACACAGGAGCTTTCCCAAAGTTGAGACTTGTCTGTATTCGGCAGCGTGGCTCTGCCTCGGTTTGTCTGTGAGATGTTTTATTTCCCCCAGATTTGGCACACGTGTTTCCTGCTGTGACCATAAAGTTAAAATAGTGGTCGTGAAAATATTTGAGTGTCATGTGTATACAAACCTGCTTGCATTCTCTGAGGGCAATTTGACACTGTCAAATGGAATAGAGTTTGTCGATAAAAATAGAGACTTTTATTTAAAATTATTTAGCAAGGATGATTCTTTTGTCTTACTAAATATCAATACTAAAATGTCAACATTAAAATAACATAATATTGAATTATTTTTTAATTCTTAAGCCAAATGAAGCAAAGAAACAAGAAGATTATGTTTTTGTTTTAGTCATTTTAATTAATCTAAATGTTATATTAATTAATGGTATCACTGCGTTGACCCTGGGAGAGAAGAGCTGCTATTCTTGGCAAATTATCCACTTTTTCTTGTTTGAGGTGTGCAGATATGACTCTGTTTTTAAAATTAATTAAAAAAATAAAAAAAGGCTTTAATCCAGTGAAAACAGCTATTGATGGTGGGTCAGTGGTATTGCAGGTGGTGCTGTATGTCAGACACTCGACACTCATGTGCTGTCCGATATGTGACTTAATAGTGAAATTTATCATATTTACAATTTTAGCCCAGCTGTAGCACACATACTTTGAATAATCTGTGACTACAGTTATAGCAGTATTAATTTACAATTTGGTATAATATAGAAATGTATGTTTTGTCTTTTCAGCGTGAAGCTACTTTACAGTTACAGCCCAGTCGTCTGTTTGCATGATTCAGGTGTCTGCAGGTAGAGTCAGGTGGCTGCTTCACTATTGTCCTGGGTCTCCAGTAAAGGCTTCTTTTACCCCAGACTGGTGTACAGTTACAGGCCCTTAATTCTCCTCCTTGGCAGGGAGGTGCAGCGTTCCTCTGTGACAGAGTACCCCATGCCAGGCTCCTTTCAGCCCAGTGTGTAACTCTGCTTGAGTTAGCGGGGCCTCCGTGAGCGCCTCTTCCTGTTCCACAATGCGCCGTGGCGAACCGCGGCTCAGATTAGCTCCAAGCGCAGCCTGGTGCCCCTCGGAGTAAAGCCTCTTTTTTACTCTGTGCCAGAATCCAGCAGCCACTCACCCCCATACGAACACTGCACCGGCCTTACGGACATTTAGATTTTCTTTTGTACATATATGAACATTATAAATCTGTTTTTAAATACGTTTTCCCAGCTGAGCGCATACTCTTCCTTTAACCTTCCATAAGCATGTCTTAAAATTGTGGTTCATCATAAATGAAGTAGTGCTAGTTTTTGTTTTTCCTGCTCACTTAAAAAAAAAAGCCAAAGTCCGGTGCTGTGAGAGGGAGACGGTTTCTTTTAATCTGATCGTGCTCCGCTTTTCCACAGCAACCTCACGCGCAGTCTGTGCAGCACCTTGCACATACGACTAGAATGGAGCAGAGAAAAATAAGGAAATAAGTCAAATAAAAAACATCCACTTGTATAATTGCTCCAGGAGGCTGTGTGGGGTTAACCAGAGTTTACAGAAGGACAGACAGACAGTGGCTCCATTCTAACCTTTGGGGTGGCAGCGTTACAGTTTTATTCTTAGCTCCCCATTCCAGGGTGTCTGTGTCTTTGCGGAAGCTATCAGTTGCCAGGCCTGATGATTGGACCACAGCCGTCTCACCCGCCCGTCCCCGCTGCCGCGGTGTTTCAGTTCTCTTGTCCCACTGATGTCACTGTCGCCAGCTGCAAGGGGGGAGGGGCTCCGCTTTGAAGCAGCGTGATTGACAGAACATAAGATACACCCCCCCCCCCCCCCCCCCCGCACTAACCCCCCTCCTCTGTTTCTGCTTCCCCACAGTACCGTATGTGTCTCTGCTTTAGTCCAATTATAGTCTTGGGCCCTTCCAGGCAGTGAGAGCTGGGACAGAACACAGCCGCTGTACTTCTGCTCTGCAGCTGCAAAGCAAGGTTCCACTAGCAAAATGTTCTTTTGACAAATGCCTGGCCACACACACACACACACGCACACACACACACACACATGCGCGCCGTGGACTGATGAGTTGACCCCAAAGGTGCTTAATTTTCTTCGCGCTGATTCCGCTGCATCTGATGATGATAACGATAATGGTTCAGGGATGTGGAGGAAGTGAGGGAGAGAGGGAGAGAGGGGATCTGATCTCATCTTTGATCACATGTCTGTCGAAAATAAAGTCTGGCTCGCCAGTTGGGCGCTGTGGGCCTTCCTCCACCTCGAGACCCCGGATCCGGTCATGTTTTTTCGAGCGTCATGTTCCATATTTGTCAGCCTGACGAAGCCGAACGGTTCCAGCATTAGTCATGTTTGGAGCCGGAGCCGCCTCATACAGCTTTCATTACTCGAGCTGTTTTGATTAAAAAGATGTTTCTGAGAGTGTGGCCTCCGTATCTGCTCCCCGTGCTGGAGGCAGACGGACCAGAGAGGTGCCGGAGCCAGGTCCGAAAAAGCCAACAAACATGTGTGCGTACGCCAGACTGCACCGCATCTCCACGCTGCTGTGGTGCCACTGCGAACCTGAGATGTTCATTTACCCATCAGTGTTTGTCTGTGCGTAGTCTCGACATTACAAATGGCCAGGAGAATATCTTTTTAATAGAGGCGAACAAAGAGAGGAATGGACAGGGAGACAGACTGAGAGACTTAACGTCACGCTAATCCATCAAACACATCTTATCTGCTCTGCCCAATATCCTGAGCTTCAAAGGAAGGTAACGTTATCAGATGCAGTTGCATAATGAAGAGGAGGCCAGACTGAGTGGGATTTGTTCTTTTTTACACACCAAGATATATGCGTGTGTGGTGCTTTATAGAGGCTAAACATTATGGCTCTGTTTTAGCAGAATGCGTGCGGTATTATACAGCAGAAATGCTCCTGTGCAGACGTTGTCAGTTGTTGTGTGTTTGCAGAAGAAGAAAGAGGGAATAAAAAATGATTTAAAAGTAAAATAAATAAAAATAAAACATCCCTCTCAGTCTCTTCTTGTCCTCGGCCGAGCGTGTTGTGCAGAGCAGGGATTTCTGGACGGAGAGCAGAATTGTGCTCCAGTGTTCTGGCACCGGTCCGTAACCCGGGCCGACAGAGAAATAGAGAGTGTCGGCGCCGAGGGAGCCACATTCATCTGGTGTGAAAAACACTGCTGCTCCGACACTTTCAACGGAAACTTTCTTACGCTTTGTTGTCATTTAAAATAATGTGCCCAATAAAGTTTGAGCTCCGGTGAGCCCCTCTCCTGACGGGACAGCGTCAGTGACACTGGTGTTTTTAATATGCACTGAGGCAAAGGCTTGGCCCGTTTTCAGAGCCCCTAGTTTTTTCCAGTTGCTTTTTTGCTGTGCGTGTGTGTGTCTGTGTGTGTGTGTGTGTGTGTGTTGTAGAAGGAGGGAAAGAGAAAAGGATAGTGGTGTGTAAGGAATTGCTGGTAAACAGATTATTCCAATATGATCGAGGCTTCCAAATAAGTCTGTGAAAAGCCCGTCGCTCGGCCCGATCCGGTGACCTCCTTTAACCGATCTCTCACAACTTTTCCAGCACTCCATAGGTCCGACTGCTGATTAGCTCTACGGGCTTGGTAACGGGCCAACCTGCTTCATATTCACTGTAATTATCCAGTTTAGTGAATAATACTGGAAAAGATATACAAAAGACTGAGTATATGATTGAATTAAGTCTAATTTGAAGCAAAGGTCAGGTCTTAGCTTAGCAAATAGAAAAATTCCTTGTACCAGAAAGTGCCTATTGTGGGCAACATGGATTAGCTTTATTTCCCAATTTCACTGTACAGTGATTTTTAATTATTTGTGTAATTAAGGTTAATAAATAAATGTTATGGTGTCTCTTTTAGCAATTAAGCTGCTCAGCTCAGTTGACTTTTTTTTTTTTTTTATACTTGCTAAGCAAGATTTACCAAACGGAAATGTATTTTATTTCTGAAGAAATTAAATTACTTAATTATAGGTATTAAAACAACATTAATGAATAGAGTAAACACATGCAATAAAATGAATAAGCTTTGTATCTATTGGTCAATTACGGCATTTATTCTTTTCCTGAATGGATTTTCTCCTTTTTCAAAAGAAAAGAACAAAACGACTATATCGGCGCATATTTTCCCTCTAGTTTTTCGGTGTATTATTTTTGGTCTCTAACCCGTCTCGTTTCAGCGTGTGAGTAGTCCCTCTCTTTCTCTGTACAGGCGCCAGGCTTGAAATCTGTCTGTCCCTTAAAAACATACGTATCTCAGCACAGGAGGGGTGGCTTGGCTCCTCAGCTGCCTGAGCCGAGGGGCAAAGAGCAGGCGGAGAGGAGAGGTGAAGACAGCAGTGAAAGGAGAGCGTCTTTTCTGGGCCGCTTCCCAGCAGCACAGATTCTGATCAGTCCGCCTCGCGCCTTGTTCCCTCGGTCCAGTGGAGCAGAGCACGGGGAGACTGCCCTGTAATTGGGACAGCTCTTTCCATACGGAAAACGGGACCGGAACACCGCGACGCCGCCGAGCACAGATCCCCCGCCCCCCCCCCGTCTCTGTTTTAGATTTTATTTAAAGCCGTCTCACATTTAGAATTTTTTTTTTTTTTTTGCAATTATACACAAACAAAATCCTCTTACGTAAAAAAAAAACACCTAAATAAAACCCTTAATGAACACTAATAATGAATACATTAATAAATATCTCCCATTTAATTTTCCTCCTCGCTTTATTTATTCTCATTTAATGGTAATAAATGTCAGTCACTGCTGTTAAGGATGATATTGAGCGCTGATATAAAGTAAAAAGAAAAGCGTAGAATAAAGATGATGCAAAATGCCATGCTGAAAACAAAGAGAGAGGGAGGGCAGATATTCAGGCTAGTGGGGCTGGTTGGCAGCATTTGGCACCCAGAGCTGCAGCTCTGTTTAGAAGGTGCCAGCTTTTCAAACCGACACAGTCTCTGCCAACTTCTCTCCTTCTGATCCTTTTCTTTCTCTCTCATTTTAACATTTTTCCCCCCATATCCTTGTTTTCGCTTAACACTTCTTCCCCTCTGCGCGTCCCCTTACGCCCCTACCACCTCTCCTATGGATGCTTTATTACATCTTATTTTTATGGCGTTGAATAAAATGGCTATCGTGTTACCAGACTTTTCTTTTTTTTTTTTTTTTTTTTTTTTTCTTCCTTCAAAAATATTTTCCACCGGCATTTAGCAGAGCGAATATTGTTACTCGGTGTGATGGTGCTGCTGTGGATTCAGGTCCAAAACAAAATGGAGGATAAAGCGCCGCTCCTCTCCAATCAGAGGAGAGAATGATTCCATATGTGGAGGGGACATTTTTTTTTTTTTTTTACTGTCAAATGAACAATGCTGAATGATTTCTCTTTATGTGTGATTTCTCCCTTTTTGCATATTTTTTGCTAAATGTCTTCAGGTGTCTTCATAGATGTCTTTATGGGCAAAGCAGGAAACGGTAGTCGAGGTTAAGCACTGATGGGTTTTTAGAGGAAATGAACAACATGTATTGTACATCATTCGGGGGCCCTTTGGAGACACGAACGAGGTGCCGTGAGTGATTGAGGAAAGCGTTAAACGCTGGGTGTGGGGGTGGATGGAATTACTCAATAATGATCAGAAAATTAGAGCCATTATTGAGGGAGAGTAAACAGGCCTCTCTAAGTGTGAAAGGGCCCTATTCAGGCAGGAGCAGGAGCAGGACTCCTTTCTTCCTTTCATGATCCACCCATGGCCTCGAGAGCCCCGCTTTTGTTCCCTGAAATAACAGAGTGGATATATGGGGTCGCAGGGGTGGGGGTCCTGCTCCCAGTGCGCAGCACAATATGGAATAAAGCCACTGGCTGTAAGTTACACTCCATCCTCCATACTTGCAGTTTTATAATCGGACTAACTTGTCTGATTAACTCGTCTGTCTAATGTGTTTTTAATACGTCGGTGTCGCTGAGTTCAGACATTCTGGCAGCTCGTGTGCGCGTGTGTTTCCGTGTGTCTAAAAGTATACCTGGGTGTCTCTTCTCTCCATTATCAGCACTTATAAACGCAGCGGCGACTTTGGCATCCTGAGAGTCAAGAGTCAGGGGAAGGCAGGTGTAAATGAGGCGCTAATGCAACTACATCCGCGTTTGTCAGCGCAAATGTTCTAATTAATGGGAAATGGATAAATAAATAAACTCGCAACGTCCCTGAGCAGCTGAACTGCAAATGCGCTGCTCAGACGGGGACAAAGAAGCGAGGAGAGGGATTTACACTTTGAACGAGCTGTTGGAGAGAATAAAGGAGACTGTGTTTTCAGGTTGTTTTTTTTTTTTTCCTCTCATCGCTTTTAAGCACTAAATTTGCAGCTCTGCACTCAGATTAGGCAGATTCGACGATAATAATAACTAACTAATAACTATTACTAACACTGTTGACAATGATGACTGCAGTTAAGTCTTTTATGTGAGTGCAAAATGTTAGACTCAGTGATTTCCGTAGCATTTCTTTGCCCCTCTGTCACAGCTAATTTGGACTTTCCATAGCAACATAATTTATCTCCGTCTCATATTTGATTTTAATAGTTCCCCCTTCCTCGCTCAGGTCTCCCTCCTCCATACGTCCTCTGAGGACACTCTCTGTCCAGCTCCGGGCTCCCGCTCAAAAGAATCACCTGACACGTTCACTCACTTTCTCCGTCTGTTTGCTTTTCTTATGGACGGCCAGGTCCATTTCACAAGGCATAATTTTGGATGGCAACGTTCTCATTATACCCGTCAACTGTCAGCGCTCAACTCTCTCGTCTATAATTTCAGACTCATTTGAATTCTTATTGGCAGCAGCGATGCATAAATTTCATAAAAAGATAGGAAAACAACATTGTGTTTTTTTTTTTTTTTCCCTTTCTCCCTGGTGAGCAATAGAAATATGGAAGAGATTACGGGGAAAGAAGTTTATGATATTGCATTGTTTTTGTTTGCCATTTATCTATCAGAATAACACGTGTCCGGTATTATAGTTTTATAAGTTTATGTCCTGGAGGGGAAAAAAAAAAGCTGCGCGTCGACTTAAGCCTCGCAACGAAAACGCTAAACTATGACGCTCCGGTGCGTAAATGTCCTAGCTGTATCTGTGCATTGCATAGCTGTCCAGAAAGGCAGATGAATAGAGTTGCCATGGCCACGTAGCTTCTTTTTTTTTTTTTACCTTTCCTGGGTGACGTCCAAGGAGTGTCAGCAACTGGTCTGGCTGGCACGGTGAGTGGCCATGCAGTGCCGGGCCGATCCTGTGGCTCTCCAGCCCTCTGTGTGGGCAACCAGAGCGCGGAGCCCTGCCAGAGGAATCCACTCGGATCACTTTCACTCTATAGAGGGCATCCCCGCATGCAATTATGCAAATGGTTAAGGAGATACCTATACAGGGCAGTTGAGTGTGACTGTGCATAAACAAAGTGCCGTCACGTGTAGCAGCTGCGTTCTAACTGTAAGTCAACATGAGGGATTTAACAGTCGAGACGGGATTTCAGTTTCAAAGGAATCATTTGTATCCCTCTGAGAAAAAGAAGGAATATTAGATTTTCTTGGCTATACTGTTGATGTACTGTTTCTTGATGTATAAAACACTTGTTGTTGGACGTCGACCAAGTTAGACATATGAAAATGTCAAACTAATTTCAGAGCAGTTTTTTTTTTTTTTTTCTTCTTCTTCTTCCCCTTTTAATGTTATTCACACATTTTGTCGGGCTTAGTTCAGTCCAGGGGGCTTACACAGTTTTATCCTCTAAGAAGCGCTAAGTACCCTAATTCATCATTTAATCAACCATTTGTTTTCTCCGAATGCTTTTTATGCTTTTATTTTGAAACCCAACGTGTAAAATAATATTAAAGTGGTTACCCGTTCATTTCAGATGGTGACAAAATACAGAAATGACCATAATGCATTGTTCGGATGGAAACATTTCACGTTTAATGTTGTATTGGCTGTGCATTAAGTAATACATATTAGACAAATGTATAGCGTGTTATCCAACATAATAGTGATGATGATCAGTCAGACCACACAAGCGTCAAACTTCCCGTTTGACCTCGTATAAAGAATTTTTTATAAAAAAATCAGAAATCCAAACACACTTATTTGGGATTTTTTGAAGGGTAGCGCCGCATAAAAGTCAACACCAATCACAGATACAGAGCATTATGAAAGTTCATTGTATTGTAACAGCTGGGGTCTCTGAGGCCCCTAACAGAAAAATTGTTTTATTTTCCGGTAAAGACTTCTGAAACACGTCAGTATGTTCTCATATAATGAGGAAAAGTCATGAACAGTCTCTCAGTGCAGTCTTAGTTGGGCGTGACGAGGGCAAAGCCTTGACGCCAAACATGAAGTAAATGTACGTAAATACTCTGTGTTCGCATAATAATAATACAACCGTTGCGTGTGAGTTGGCCGTCTGAATTGTTATCGTTCATAAACATGAGCCTGCGTCCCGTTCCCCTTTTTAATTTTTAAAATGCAATCTGCTTTTCCCCTAAAAGGATTAAGCATACAACCCCCCAGTGGCTCTCTTTAAGTGCATAGGAGTGAAGTAGGTTTTTAGGTGTTGTTTGTGTATGTACGCTGAGAGTGTAAGTGTGCCTCCATGCATATGCTCATGTGCGCCATAGAAGCAGGCCGAACAACAACAAACGCTGTCTGCAGCGGAGCATATGAGTGTCCTCTCCGCACTTACCCGGCACCTGAACCCCCCCCCCCCTTCACACCTGATGCCTGTGGGCCTTGTATGTACACATGAAGAGATACGACCACATTTAGAAGCAAACGTGCACAAAAATGTACATGCACTGATATGACGCAGCTGTCCTGCGGCAGGAGTGGGACCTGGGATTAGACTGCGGGGTGCGCAGGCCTCGGAGACTAGGTAAACCAGGCCCCAACTGAGCCCCCCTCGCTGGTCCTTGACCGGGTGCAATCTGTCACAGCAAAACTAGGAAGTTATAAAACCATGTGATATTTAACTCCGCCAAGGAGGTTATGTTTTCAGTTTGGTTTGTTTGTTGGCAGGATTACGGAAACACTACTGGCCTAATTTTCCTGAAAATTGGCGGAAGGGTACTGTCAGCCAAGGTAAAACCCACTACGTTTTGGTGCTTATCCAAATCACGGAGCGGATACACAAAATAATTTCTCTCTTTCGTTAGCGTTGCGAGATGGGGCACGGCCTTGGCGGAGGTCTGTGATCTCCGAGTGCTCTTCTACTTATTCTTGAATTTTTTTATCAGAATCCTGCTCTAGATATCATCTGCAAATGATTTGGAATTGGGAAGATGTCAGGGCTGGATACAACAATTAGACTTATTAGTAGGTATTTTTCAGTCTCTCTGGTATCCCTCTCAGCAGCAGCAACAGACTTGATCTACTCTGTTATTTGCCCATTGTGCGGTAACATTTGAGTGGTGTATTATTAGACACGGGACCACCCGGCTTCTGAGCCCTACTTGAGTTTCCATTCTTCTGCTGCTCAGCTTAAATGCGAGGCTCTCCTCCAGCAACCCAAACATACAGGGGAGCACACACACACACACACACACACACACACACACACACCCAGAGAGTTAACGTAAAGACGGAAGGAGAGGAGCGGAGCGAGGGCCGGTCGCTGCAAGTGTGTTCCGCCTCAGCGGAATGGTGATAGAGAAGGTAATCCAAGCCTCTGTGTTTATTTTAAGAGCTGTTGATCTAGAGATGGCCATTAAAAGCAGAGGGCAAACAATTTAAGAGCAGTAAATCTGAATGGAGGAGAGGAATGGGTGTGGGCGGACGTGGAAGGAAGGAGGGAGGATGGGGGTTTACTGCCGCTCTCTGTCCCGCTCTCTCCCTCGACTTGAGAAAAAAAAAATACTTGAGATGACAGTGAATTAGGGCAATCTGGCCTTCATTCTGCGGTTAGATTTTTATTCCCTTCTTTTATTGTTGTTTCTGTTCTTTTCATCCGAGTTTACTTTCCCCTCTGGCCTGGCTGTAAAACAGAGCCTAACCAGATACCTTTCACACCAAAAGGCATCAGGAATGGTCCCATTTCCCCACTACCTGGTGGACTGAAAGATTGTGTCTTTGTGCATGTATTCAAACTACACAATCCTGGCAGCTGCATAGGGAAATCCTTATAGTAAGAACCACGACGATCCCAGTAAACTAAAGACGGCTTACACAGAAAACTGCTGTTTTACGGTCTTTCGGCAAATTCCACGACCAGTATGCATAAAATCTTCGAGCGATATGCTGCTTACTGTGTGTGACCGATGTCTCCAGTTACCTGCATACGTGGAAAGATTGTGGAGTTTATTTGATTGTGAAAACTATTTTATTTTATAAGCGAGCAGATAAGTTGCAAGAGTTGGCTAAAAGTAGTGGATATATGGTTGATATAGCTAGTTAGCTTTAAGTAATGACTAGAAATCATTTAAAAGTTATGGATAAACAATTGTAAAAGTTAGCTAAAAGTAATTGCTAAAGGCTGAAATAGCTAGTAATTGATGCACAGTGGAAATAATTGACAAAGCGTTGGACTAGTTATCTAAAAGCTAGTAGTGTGGATAACCTGAAAGTAGTGGTTTAACGGGTGGAGTAAATGGTGATATTGATGGAGTATTTGAGTTCGTCTGACAGGGCTGTGGGGGTACTTCTGAAAAAAGCGTTTGGGAACCACTGTCCTGTGTCTTCTTGCCAAATAGTTCGCTGTAACCGGTGATTGATGTTGATTGAGGCTGTCTTTTTGGCACCGTAGCGCTTTTTTCGGGCTCACATTTTTTCACCGTGCTTTGCTGAAGCCGCTGTCCCAGTGAGACACATTTGATACGATACCCAAAACCCAACTTACAAAAAGCTGTGGTTCCCCTTCTAGACTCTCACCCATCTCCTTTTCCGTGGGCTTAAAATGTGTGATGAAGTAATCCCAACATATTTTATATACTAATGCAAAACAAACAGGGCCAAATTATACACATTCTTCCCGCACATTTGTGGAAGTTGTTAACCAAATAAAGCTCCCTTTTCTCTTTCTCGCTTTCCATCTCACTTGTGCTCTCAGTGGAGCTGTCCTGGCTGGAACTCTTAACTGAAATAGCCTCAAGCACAGAGCCTCTTTTGTGGTCAGGCTTTTTTTTTTTTTTTTTCTACAAGGTGTTTGTGAAAAAGAACAGGATTTTCTCTCCTGGGCTCAGGTCCCTCCATGGCTCCACTGCTGCCTGTCTGGCTTTCTTTGTCCAGGTCTGCTCTGGTAAACAGCCGTGTCCTACACACACTGTTTATCACACTCCAGGGTGACACTTTGCTGATTTTATTTAAAGAAACGCTCAAGTTTTGCTTGGAATACATTTGAACTGTTCCTGGGCTTCTTTCTTTAAATGCTCCTGTTTTATTTCGTGCTCTTTATGTAGCTGGACCACAGATTATACATGCTAGCTGCACTGGACGCGTCAACGACCTCGCTAGTATGTTTGCGTCCCGGCTAAATGTGAAGCCGTGACTAGACAACGCAAAGTAGAAAACATCTGTTGAGCCGCTCTCTATGGGCAGAAACTCGCGGGATTGTTAGTAGAATAAAATGTTTCATTCCGTCTTTTTTAAGGCACTATGTAGTGGATGGATACCTTTCAATAGGCCTGCTCAAATGTCACTCCGACCGTCTTGTTTACCATGCTTTGTGGGTATGTCATCACATCACATTACATTACAGCTCATTCAGCAGACGCTCTTATCCAGAGCGACTAACAGTGAACTAACCACAGGGTTAAGTGCCGTGTCAGCCGGGTGTCGAACTCGCACACTTCCTGTGTTCTATTTGAAATCCACTATACCACCACCACTACTAAATGTATGATTTATTTCTCTATTTACCTCCATTTAACACTTTTAATTCCTGTATTAATTTATTGAAACATGTAGCTCTTTGTCCTCCTTACACATGTTTACCATATTTTATAGATTTTACGTCACAGAGCTCGTTCAGCTCTTTGTAGAGCAGAATTCAGACAGTAAGCATATATGAGCAGAGAGGATAGGGTTAAAAGTCCTCTGGAGAATGCAGGCATCGATCCCTGCATGCTAAGTGAGCGCTCTACTATTTGAGCTAACACCCCTATGAATCACTTTCCATATATTATATGATTCATATATATATATATATATATATATATTTCGACTCGTCCACTTTCAAGGGGCAGCCCTACATTTCTCCCATACAAAGTTCATAAGCAATGGCACCCTCTCACTTCTTCTGCCGCAGCCTTACTTGGTCTTGAACGATCAGTAGCTAATGGTGGCTAATGTTAGCAACCTTTAGATAGATAATGCTGTGTGACGCACATTGCTAGTCCCTTTCGCTGCCATGAAAAAGATTTACTGCTCTACACTCAGCTGATTTTGCTGTCATGGGTCTGACCGTGGAGCCTGGACTGAAACACACAGTCTTGGACTTGTTGTGAGCTTTAATGAAAGTGATTGAGAGATTGAACTGGTGCAGTCGAGGCTGGTAAATAAGCAACCATCGACCTATAGAGAGCACTGCTCCGTAGGCATCATGCTAATTAAGTATGCTCTATAACGGACTTAGTGGTGGATCATGGCCCCCAAAGGACATTTTTGAGGGACCTACAGTTGATTAAATCGATTTCTTCTCCAGAAAAATTAGGTTTATTATTTTTTTTCTTTCAATTTGTTGTGAAATTCCAGATACTTTTACCTCTTCGAGAAGAAAAAAATCTATCATTGGTTGAAATGCTCTCACTGACAGACAGACAGACATTGCTGCTTTTTAAACATAAAAGGTTCAGAACCACGGGGTTATACATGCAGTAAGAGTATTTTTCACTCCATGTGCTATGATCAGTAAAGTACACATGCACCTACGATGCCTTTGGAGTGCAGAGCGTCGTGCAGTCTAAATTAAAGGCTGCATGTGTACGCTCTGTGCCCGAGTGTTGCTTTGTGGTACGAGTGATGTACTGTGCATGTGTCCATGCTGAGAATAATATTACTTGGTTAACTAAACCATTTTTTTTAGCACTGACAGAATCACACACACACACACACACACACACACACACACTCCCTCACTCAGGCGGACATGTGTTCTGCACAGCCTGTCATTACAGAAGCCTTGATGTGGTCACTGGGTGGCACTGAGGCCTCTTATTATTGTCGTTTTATGACAACTTTCACTCTCTTGCGCTACACTCCCTCCTCCCTCCCTGCCTCCCTCCCTCCCTCCCTCCCTCCTTCCTTCTCCTCTTCATGCGTACCCTGATCCTGCCTCCATCCCTCCTTCTTTCCATTCCATCCCTCCCTCCCACCTCGTCCAAACCCACATCCATTTCTCTTGCTGTTGCAATGGGACGCCTGTTTGTTTTTAGTGTGTAAACCATCCTGACACACATCCCCAGGGCAAAGGGCGGATATAGGAGTGCTTTTTGGGGAGGGGGAGAGCGAGAGGGGGGGGGTTTGGACAGTGTGGTCTCCATTTGCAGAGGTATTAGCTGGGTCCAGTCGTTGTTCCCAGCTCTGTCGACTGTGGCTGACAGTTATTGTTGTTTGGTTTCTTGAATAATAGGGTTGGTAACTGCAGGGTGACATCCCGCCATGACCCGCTGATGAGTGTGCTTCTGCGTATGTTTACATGTCGAGGCCTGTGTTGTAACTTGTAAATTCAAAAAGACTAGCTTGCCCGGGGGCAGCCCTGACATTTGCTAGAACATTCCCCCTTTTGCCACCTCTCCACCTGTCACCCGGCTGTTTTGCTTTGAGGATTTATGGCATTATGGTTTGTTTATTATAGTTTGTAATTTATTATTCCACTGACTGAAGTTGAATAAACTGGATGGAGTGAATAGCAAGCATTCCCCCCCCCCCCCCCCCCCCCCCCCCCCCCGCCCCCCCCCCCTTAGGCATACAGTATAGGGTGATTGGGTTCGTGTTGCTGTTACAGAGACGCCTCTGTTAGAGTAATGTATACATTTGAGAATATTTTAAAAATTAACTTTGCGTTTATGGGAGTTCATGAGACGCTGATTAAAGGTGAGAGTGTCAGATAATTCAATAGAAGAACCCAAATGGAATGAGTTGTGTACAAGGAGATCAAGGTCGCACACACACACACACACACACACACACACACACACACACAGAGAGTTTGTGTTTTGCATGTCTGCACCTTAATTAACGAGGTCTTTGGGAGTTTAGGCCCTGCGGTTGTGTTAGGTAAATGAGTGAAGCGAGTCACCTGGGGACAGCAACAGGTAAATCCTGTTTAGATCAGCCCCAAGGCACTACTTGTTCCTTAATTTCCCTACGAACACCTCCTGCCTCCCTCCTCTCACCCTTAATCACCTCGGCGCCTCCATCTAATCTTGTGCGTGCACCATCTCGTAATTTCTTCACTTGCCCCCGTTCTCTCTTTATCTGAGTCTTACTCACTGCTCACCTTAAACTCTTCTCATTGCACAGACTATACTATGCACCGTGCATGTTTTGCTATTCCCCCTCATGCTGCTAAACAGCCTGTTAGGTCAACCAAGGTGACGGATGTGGAGCAGTAGGGCACGGTGACACTGGCACTGTTATGTCAACATACACAATCTGCTTGTATAGTCAATGGACTGTGTTCAGGCATTGGACAGGCTGTCATATTTGGTCATAGCATATTACATTAAGATATAGAACAGATCTTTATTGTCATTGTGCCTAGAAAAATGAAAATGTGTTTCTCTTTAGCAGCGTGCAACATATGAATAAGAACGGCAAGTAAATAAGTAGTAGCACATAAAAGCAAATAAAAATTAAAGCAAAACATGAATCGGTCTCTTTCCCTTTTCCTGACCAGGCAGTTAGCATTAGTCTGTGATTAGCACCTCTAACTTTGTTAGCTCATAATTTCATTTTCTTTGGAAGCCCCATGACTGCTACCATTGTGTTGCATCCAAAGATACAGCCCACATGGGTCGTTACAGACTCAGGGACACACAGTAGCCCACTGATTGATTTTATTTGTTAATATAAGGAGAAGCAGGTGATCCTCAGTAGCTGTACTTAAGCGATCCATATGTTCAGGAATAACATATTAACTTATTGGCTTTATTTCCATAATGTTCCCATGCGTGAAATCTCCTCTTCCTCAAACTATAGCAGACGTTCCTTGACTTTCTTAAAAAACAGAGAGGCTAATGATCATCATTTTAGAAAATTTACAGGACTCATTAACTCATGTTTCAGAATGAAAGTTGATTTGCTGTGGCAGCTGCGGCGTGGCCTGCATTTTTCATTACATGTGCCTTTAGAAAGCAGCCAAGCACCAATAGGATGTCAGCGTTCCTTCTTGATCCATCTGTGCTCCTGGTGTGAGTATAACTTACAGTAGCGTGGAGGGTCTCCTGAGGTCAGGGAGCTGAAAATCACAAAGACATGTGGAATGCTGAAAGTTGGCCAATACAAACAGGCAGGCCTGGCTCTCCATCCGTGCAGAGCTCCACCACCCGCTACCCTACCACCATCCTCTCGCTCCAGAAGCAACCAAAAGCTGCAAAAAGGGGATTTTGGCCACTAGGGGTAAAAAGTACCCAAAAACAAAACACAGTTCTAAAATAGCCTCTTCTCAGCTAATCAAGTGTAGCTTACATTTAAAGTGGCAATATATTTTTATATTCACAATATTTATTTTATAATATTTATATTGTTGTCTGCAAAAAAAAGCGTGGGTCGGTGACCCGCCGGCCGACCTGCAAAACAAGAATCTGCGCGGTGCGGATCTGGGTAAAATAAAGAACATGCGGGTCAGATCAATGGGTGTTGGATAATAAATATAGTAAAATGTAATTAAAATAATAATAATCTACTGTTTTAATCCTATCTACTGCATCAATTCCTTTCCAGTTCTTTCTAAATTTCTCCCAGTTCTGCGCCTGTGAAATTCACAGAGAATTTATTGAATGGAGAATAAATAAGTTTTGCGGTTTCGGGTCTGGCGGCGAGTCTTGTGTCGGCGGGTCGTGTTGCTTAACTTATCGGTCATATGTGCGGGTGGCGGGTCGGCACTGTATACGTCACGGGGCGGATCAGGCCCGCGTAGGACTCTGTGGCACACTCATGGCGAGCTGCAGCTGATGAACGGATGACTCATTGTGACTGGTAACTATTGAAAACAGCTGAATTGGGTGTTACACTGTCCATGTGGCCAGAACTGCGGCTTGATTTGTGCATTGTCTGCATACATGGCAAACAAAGAAAGCAAATATAAACGCTACATTTTTAAAGGTTTACAAGATGGTTTCATGAAAAGTTACAGGCACACCTTCGCCTTTACCCACAAAGTCCAAAGGTTTGGATTTAGAAACCAAACCAGACTTCACAAGGATCTGACTCGGGTTTTCTTCCCCTCTTTTCTAATCAAAACCATTATAAGCTTCACCCGCAGAGGGACGATCCATGAGGCTCAGTTTCTCTCCCCGGCACACATCCATAACAATAGAGGGCATTTTGGTCCAGCAGAACTCGTTTGGCTGCATCAAAATGAAGGGAGCAGTTAGGGTTTCACTTACAGAGAAAGGGAGCGAAAGAGGGGGAAGAGAGAGGCATAAAGAGAAAACAAACACACAGGGATTGTTGAATTATGGGTAAAGACAGCTGAGGCTAACCAGGTTTGGTTTCCACGGTGCAGTGGGGGGGCTTATTGAAAAACAAAAAGTCTATGACTCAGTTCTGCTCTCAAGGAGACTCTCAGGCTGTAGACTTTCTCTCCCCAGAAATTCAACAAAAACACATGCAGTTGAATAAAAAGGGGAACACCTTCAAAAACATAAAACCCAAGGGTTCAATATGGTCACGAAAATGTTCCACGTATCCTCACTGTTAATGCCAAAAAAAAGGGAGGGGGTGGAGGAATGGAGGGAGGGAAAAGCGAACGAGAGGAGGGATCTGTCCTCACATTTGCTATCAATTTAGGGCACTGAAAATAAGCACCAGGTTTCACTGGAGCCGAGTAGAACACCAGGAATGTTTTTCCATATAAAACCGAGGGGTGGGGGGTGGGGGGGGAGGGAGAAATCGAGAGAATTGGGGCTGGGAAGAGGGTGAGAAAAAGAGAGCTATAAGGTTAAAAAAAAAAAGAAGAAGTGAGAGACGAGCAAAAAAAAAAGCTGGAAGAGGAAGATTGCAGTTTGACAATAGCACCTTGGGTCCAGATGTGAAGCTGTAGTTTGACAGCTGAGGAGGCAAAAGTGAGGTAGTTTGTGAGTCATGGTGACCGGAGTGACCCGGGTGTAAAGGACAGGAGAGCGTCTCATAATTGAACCTTGAAGTGAGTCTGATATTCGCTGTGTTATTGTGGGGATGAAGATGACGCACGTGCACAAATAGAGATTCGCGAAAAACACGTAAAGATGTAAATGTTTATTATGCACATCTGCTACAATCACCCGAATACAGACGTCAAAGCCGTTCTTTTTTTACATTTTTTATTTTTTTTGAAACTTGCTCTGCACACTTGCAGTTCCATTTGTGTGTGTGAGGGTGTCAGTGGGCTCGGTGGAGACCGGAGACTCCCAGAGGGCTCTGACTCGGCACAGCGGATGAAGGTTCTCTTTTGAGAAGATAAATCAATATTTCTAAATTTGAGCAGCGACTTGTTTCCAATTTCTGCGCTTGTGACACAGTTTAAACAGATGTAGCCAGTGTTGAAGTTCCACTTTTCACATGCTTTCTGCACCAGCAAGAGGTTTTGAAAAGCCTGTATTTCAGTGATACCCCAGGGGGGGGGGGCTCGTCTGCAGGATGTTTGTAGAGAAGCTCGGCTAATTTGAAAATATACAAATTATGATTTGTAGAAAATATATATCTGGTTAAAAGTGTAGCAAACGGTTAAAACGGTGAACAGAGAGTAACAGAAACAGTTGAAATAGTAGCTCCTGCCCCTCCGAGGACGTAGTACGAGCGCAAAGTTGACCACACGGAAATAAAAGTATTACAACAATATCCGCTTTTAAAATCCACGTTTGAAATCCGTTCAAGTGAGCACGTCAGGAACATGACAACGCGTGTTGATGAGGGGTCACTTACACACATACACAAAATGTGCTGTAGTTTACTAACTCTACAAAGGCAGATTAATACACAGGCGGTTAGGAGTTTATATACATGAGGTTTTGGGATACAGTGGTCGTCTTTCACAGCAAATCGGACTCCAGCGACAGCCTCCAGTCTAGTGGTTGACCCTCTAACAAAGCCCCTTCACCCGGCTCTCCCCACCAACAAAGTGCTGCTCTTACGCTGATAGAAACAGTTGAAAAAGACTCGGAGAAGAAACAAGGAGGGAGTTAAAGAGAAAGAAAGCGAGAGGGGAGAAAAGGGGGTGTGGGGGTGGGGGGGGGGGGGGTAAGAGACAGACCAGATGTGTCTTTTGTTTAGATTTGAACGGAGCGGAAAGGAAGGGTGTAGGAGTTAGGAGGCGACCTTGCGAGGAAGAGAAAGAGAGAGGGGAGAGCAAGTGGGAGTGAGTGGATTTTGCTTTTTTTTTTTTTTTTTTTTGAGAGGAGGACTGTAATGAAACCAAAGCATTCATAGCCGAGAGCCTGTATGTGGGGAGAGGGGGCTGCGCCATACAGTATGTGATTACCTACCAGCAAAACCACATTCATTATACTAATTGCTACAATGGTCCCGGCGGTTGGGGGCTGAAAAGGGGGCGACGGCGAGAGGGGCTGCATTGTTAACATTTGTTAGGCTCATTGACTCCAGAATTCATGGTGTCTGTCATTATAGGTCGCTGGGATGTTCTCCAGGGCCCGCATTCACAGAGAAACTGATAATCTGGAGGTCGTAGCTGAAGACCCGTTTCCCCGTTTCCCCTTTTTTTTTTTTTTTTTTTTTTTTTTGTTTAAATCTCACAGAGCCTACATCAGCATCCCCACGAGCTTAATGCGTGCATAACAACATACTGCGCCTCTGTTTAGATTGCCTTGCATTATCATGAGTGCACACGTTCAGCATGTGTTATGCATTCGGGCCCTCGAAAGCAGTAAGACATTAACCAAAACAGAGCCAGAGGGGCCAAGATTTGAATGATTGAAAAACGAGGCCTTTCCTGCATTTTGCTGCACTAAACAGCCAGACTTCCAGCAGCTTGTGTCAATATTTCACTCTCTGTCTCTGTGTGTGCGTGCACGTGCGTGCGTGTGTGTGCGTGTGTGTGTGTGCCCAGTGTATGCAGACAGCTCCGAGCAGATGACTGGTATGACAGTTAGAACATGTGCGATGGTGAGCACACAGAGACCCGAACAGCTCAATCTGTTGAGTGTCGAGCGCAAATCAACCCAGTTGGGGAATGGTGCCAGTTGTGATCACCAATATGGCCAGCAGTTGTTTGTGAAAATGTGCCGCACATTGCTGATTTTCTTTTGCGTGCCTTCACAGGAAATGAAAGACTAAGTGACTTAGCTCTTTTTCTCCCGCCCCCTCCTCCGAACACACTATCGCCTCTTGCTTACACACTCTCGCTGCGTTTCCTCCTGTCTCCGACGCTCAGCGCGATAACATCATTACGACCATATATTGTCAAGAACCTTCCCAACTTTTCCCGTTTGTTGCTCAGCTCTTGTATCGGGCGGCCTAAAGTCATGATCTGCATCATGTGTTTTTACTCTTTGGCTGGAAGAACCGGTGCTTTTCAAACTAAACTACGAGCAGGGACACGGCCCACTGGGTGGTTGGCTTCTCTTTGTCTTCTGCGCTCTCTCCTTCTCTTTATCTGAACCCTTCAGTGGTGAAAGGAATACTCACAACTATTATTGAAGTAAAAGAAGGGATCTCTTCAAAATACTTAAAGTCCTGCACTCAAAATCCTAGAAAAGTACAGAAGTATTATCAGCTGAATATGCAGTAAAATGTCCCCGTGACTGATTATTCTATATGATATTATTAGATTGTTTAAACTGATCAGTGTAACCAGCTTGTTACTGTTGGAGCTAGTTTTATGACCGTCCTCAAAATTGTTAGTTTACTAACGGATCTGTAAAACAAAGAATCAGGCAAAAGCACGACTTCAAATCTTGTGTTTCTTGGAAATAAGTCATTCAGCATAAAAAATAATCAGTAATCGTCTTAAGAAATCTTTCGGCGAAGACCAAAACGACCAATTAGTCGTCGACTAACAGGGCCTTACTAGTTTTAACTACTATATATATACAGCTAGTTTAGCCCTAATGGTTCCTAACATAGGGGTCGGGACCCTTCAAATGGTCACAGCATGAATCTGGGAGTCAAGGTTATGATCTGTGGTAGGAAAAGTGTAGTGATAGGTAAATATAGTGGAGTTAATAACTTCCTAGCACTGCCACAATGTAAATAACCTCGATTTCATTCAATTGCATTAACAACTGCACGCAAAAGAAAAAAGAACAATTACACAAAACCACTTTAATGTTGTAGCTGGTGGACGTGGAGCAGCTAAATGTATATATCTCATGTAATTGCATATTTTGATGTATACAGTACGATGCATGCAGTTTTTTTTAGTAACTAGTAACTAAAGCTGTCAAATAAGATTCCATTTTTTTTGTACAATCTTCCCTTTTCTGCTCCGGGTTTCTCTGTCTCGCTGTAGCCGTTACTTTGCTCCTGCTCTGTGCCAGCAGAGACCCAGGAAGAGTGTGTCTGGCCAGGGTGGCCGCTGCCTGCTGACGCAGCCAAAGCAAATGAGCAGTCCGCCCTCCGTCTCCTGGACGTGTGTGTGCTACTGTTGTAGGAGGCTAAAGTTGGACGGGAAATTACCTTTTGTGTGATGGATCAATTTATGCGTGTGCATGTGTGTGTGTGTGTGTGTGTGTGCGCTCATGCCATCAGTCAAGAAGATTGATGATGGATTCCTGTCAACTGTCAGGTGGTTTTTACATAGGTCAGAAATAGCCGCGGGGCTATGGGAAGAATTGGGGGATCAACTGGGGCAGGACGTGGTTGTCATGACAGCGCGGCTCTGGGTCTGCTTTCTCACTGGAGGTTGACAGCTCACGGATGATATCGCGTTTCCTCGCGCTGGCACATCACCCTCATCGAACTGCCTCCCCGCCCACCGCACTTGCATACTCCCCGGGTCAGAGCTAAACCACAGGGGCCTGACTAATCGGACCACACACGCTCCGGCCAAAAGGAGAGGAGGGAGACGGCGAGATGGGAGTTTGTTGTTTGACGTATATTGCTCTGCAGGGCAGCGAGGAGGAAAGGGGAGCTGGGCTGAGGTTTGTTGTGTGGAAATAAGTGGGGAGTTAAAACATTTTGCAGGGAGTGGAAGACAGGAAAGCCAGTAAAAAAGTAAAAGTAAACACTGATTAGGGTTACGACCTCAGGGATAGTGCACGGCAGGACTGTTTCAGGTGGAATTAACTTCTTACACCCCTCTGACCTGCCACTGGGGCAGTCATTATAAACTCATCAAACTTTGTCTCCAAAGTAGCAGAACTTTATTTAAATCTCTTGTTGAGATCGCACATTTTCCAAAGCTGCCAAATGTGTCGCGCTAAACTGGAGGAAAACGTGTAAGAACATTCGTCATGAGGAACTACAGAGCACGAACTAATCAGAAAGTTTCAGCAATCACAGGTGGCAGCAATGGTAATGCAAAACAATACGATTTTTTTATATCCTTATTTAAAATGATTATTATTATTATTTCTTTTTTTTACGATGTT
>CALSCE010009415.1:2282828-2300607 GCA_943593645.1 Bovichtus variegatus | reverse complement strand
TGTGTGTGTGTGTGTGTGTGTGTGTGTGTGTGTGTGTGTGTGTTCTGCATGTGCGCGGCTTCTCAGGAGGATGTTTTGTTCTCCTCCTCGCAAACACACAAGAATCTGTCGTTCGCTCGGCGAGGTGTGAAATTGCACTGTCATCCGCTTCACCTGCCAGAGGGGGGGTGGGGGGGGTGGGGCAAAGTGACTCGGATCCTTTTGGAACATTCCTCTACTCTTATTCTGTCCCCCTCTCCTCTTCTGGAGATCTGTATCTGGGTTTTGCTCAGCAGCGTTCGCCCTATCACCCTCCTCCACCACCACCACCCCTTTCCCCTCCCGAGCAGCTTAACATCTGACATCTGTTTCTAGTGAGGCCCAGAAAAAAAAGGGGTGGGGGGGTGGGGTGGGATGTCGAACTCTTAAAATTAATTAGCGCATTACCAAATGCTTGAGTTGGAAGAGGCCTCTTCGGACCCCCGTTACTCTCCCTGCTCCGCAACTCCTCGCTCCTCCCTGCTCCACCAAGTCCACATCTCCCCGAGTCCCAGGGGGCCGGTTTATCACCCAGACCCAATTAGAGTAGGAAGTGAGGTCGCTGACCCTCTGTCAGGCCTCATCAGCTCCTGTGTCACCTGACAGGGGCCATGCCACCACAAGGAGGGATATACAGAGAGAGGGGAGGGGAGGAAAACAGGGATTGTTCAGTTATTCATTTCCTACTTATTTAATCCTTTTAACCTTGTCGGGGCTTTCCTAGCTTACGCTAGGGTCGATTTTAGGGGTTGGCCGATATGTTAAAACATATCCAACCCGGCTACTCTGAGTCCAAAAAAATGTAATAAAAATAAACACCTTTTTTTTTAATTAAAAGTAAAAAATACAACCATGACTTTCTGAATTCAAGTTTCTCTCTTTCACCGAACTGAAACGAGCTTAATTGCCTTGATAATTTACTTAATAAAAATAATTAAAAAAGAAGAAATCCGTCTTGGTTAGTCTTTCCAGTGTTCCAACAATCACTGACTCTAATTTTGGTCCAAAATAAACCATTAATTCAGTCAGATGTGAGGGAAAGCTGGCTCTATGCAGCCCTGTGTGCTGCTGCTAGGAACCATAGCATTTATTTCTACATTTACCTGAACCAGAAGAAGTAAATCACAAAGTCTTTTTCCCTTTTTGTGGTTACAAACAGGGAAGAAAGTTTTAAAGCTTTGACCTTAGATCGGCCATGTCACCAGACGTATATTAGGCTGAAGTGTAAAATAAAACCATGATGCTAATTGAAGTCTTTTTCTTTCTTCCTCATGTTTCTGCTGCTGCCTCAACTAAAGGTAAGATACCATGGTATTAATACGTGTCTGAACAAGTGTTTCCAAAACTCCTTTCGCTTCCCTGTCTCCACCTGAATATGTCCTCGACCATATATTCATTTACTCATTGTTGAATTTAGAAAAAGACAACCTAACTCCCACTAAACTCGCCTCTTTTCAAGATCACCGCACAGAGACGGACGCGTCTTACAGTTCAGACTTACGTTCATATTGGGCGATACTGCCACATTGTTGAAGTATTTCAAATCCTACATGGTTTCCTGCTTTTGTTTGTTCGCTAGCAGTCTTCTTTTTCGCCTGTTTCCTTGTTGTACAAACAAAACGCGGAGCCGCTAGTAAAAACATCGCTCTGCAGAGCTACCAGTCGCCAAAAAACTCCACACGGCGCCTTCTTTCAACCACAGCGTATTTGCCATAACGACAATGTTTCCCTAACCGCTGCCGCGTGCAGATATTCTAGTAATGATCTTAAATATCAACGCTGAATGTTGAAAAATGTCACCATAAGTTTTTGCAGAATAGTCGGTGGAATAACAGCACATGCTCTGAGCCAAACGCTTGAAATGTAAACGCTATGAAATTCAAATAAATAAGCTCCACATGATGTAATTTTAATTAGACATATTTAATAAATGGAACAGTGTTACAATTACTGTGAGCGAACCTTCTGAATTCAGAATGGGTTTATGGCCTTTTTTGGAACGCAGCCCTCCTATTGTCCCGTCTTCTGTAATAATGGAACGACACAAAAGAGTGTTTGAAGCTCCCACTCCTCCTCTCCTTCTGTCAAGTCTCGACTGCAACACCTTCATTCGTTCCCAGACTACATTTTTATCACCCTCTCCACCCCCCTCCCTTCCCAATCATCCGTCTCTCCGCCTCCTCCTCTTTATCCTCCACATTTCCCCTCTCTCGCACATCCACGTTCTCCACTTTTATTTCTCCCCACCAGCTCCATCTCCCATTACTCCAACTCCTCCCTTCCGTAACTTTCGGCTTATCTCACCCCATCTCCCCTCTCAAAGATCTCTGCTTCTTTTTTTTCCCTCCCTCTCTAACCCCCTCCTCTTCCTCCCAGCCCGGCTCTGTTTGCGCCTGTTTACCTCCATCGTTCCACCAGATGGTTTGTGTTAAAACTCTACGTTTGACAGCTCGTATGATTTTTTTTGATTTTTTATTTTTTTTTCCCTTTCTCCCTGATATTATTTTAACATCGGGGGGATTGCTCAAACCTGGAGGAACACAGAAGAAGGACAAGCAGGGGGTAAAAGGAAATTAAAATATAAAAACCCTGATGTATTAAAAGCAATTATTCCGTCAAGCGAAGGGCAGCAGTCATCACAGGGCTCTTTTTTTGGTTTAGTTCCCTGTTACTGTACTTTTTTTTTTTTTTTTTTTTTAAATAAATAAAGCCACATATAATGTAATATTGATTTAAATCACATCTGTTAGGGTGATTTCATCCACCCCCTCTCCCTCTGCTCCATGTCTTTTGGAAGAGAGAAGGGGCCCGACTGCCAGAAATAATTGCTTGTTTGCTGGTATTTACTTGAAATCTGTCAAAGACTGAGAGAGGAAACGAATAAGTGCAAGAGTTAGTGAGAGAGAAAGAGGGACCACCACTCGGGGCCCTGCACAGATCATTATCTGCTGGATGTCTTCCTACTATATGTGTGCGTCGCTTTCCAGGACCATCGTCCCCAACCAGGACATTTCAGGACGTCTTTTTCACTAAAATGTCTAAAATACAAACGCACTGGGTGCAATCTTCTTAGCGAATTTTAAGGTGAATGAAAAAAAAAGTAAAAGCGGATGTCAAGCTGCCCAAAAGAACGAGACAGTTTCATCTGCTGATGAAGACCTTCGGATGAGGTTGAAAGCTCCAAATAAGCTAGTAAGGGGACCTTGATAAGTTTTGTCCAACAGCAAAAACACTTAACAGCAAATTCCAACAAAGACAGGCGTCTTCCATCAATGTCAATACAAACCAAAGCTGTTGGAATAATAATAATAATAATAATAATAATAATAATCTATCAAAGGAGGCATTGCATTGTGGGATATGTTATAGACCTTGGTTCCATTATAGGAATTTTGAAGTCATTATATAGTGCATACAATCCCCATTCAACCTTTTTTTTTTATTTTTTATAAATTATTATTATTTTTTTTAAAGGGACAGTAAATGTAGTGAATAGAAAGTGATTTTGGACACAGCTCAGTGCTGCCACTGGTGGCCAGAAGATGTATTGCAGTACAACCAGTGATTTTAAAACGGCGCTGTCCTTAATCCGTATCTGTTCCGGACATCTTTCCAGTCGGAGAGAGAGCAGGAAATCATTTGATTATACACGGTTGTATTGACTTTGGAAGATATCTTTATTTCCAAGAATGAATCATATTTTTTTTACATCACCTGCCCAATGTTGCTGTTTTTTCCACTATAAAAGAATAGTTTGACATTTTTGAGAATTTGCTCGCTTGTTGAAAGTTCGGCGAGCAGATGGAGGTGCTCTCAGGTCCGTGGGTCGAGAGCTAGGGGGTCTGTTAGCCTACATGTAGCTTAGCATAAAGGCTGGAAACAGGGAGGCAAGTTGTGGCTTTACCGGGTGTCACGCGCTCTAACTATTTCTTCACCTAACTCGACAAATATTCCACAACTTTTACAAAATAGTTATATTATTTTCACTTGAAATAAACGTGTTAATTAGAGAGCTTTAAAGGTGCGGTAGGCAGATTTTCCAACGTTGCACGGAGCCAGACTAGCTGTTTTCCCTATTTCTAGTCTTCATGCTAAGTTAGGCTAATCGCCTCCTGGCTCTTGCTCCATATGCACAGACATGAAAGTGGGTTTATCGAACTCTCTGCAAGTAAAAGTGTGTTATTCAGATGAATGTAAGTAAGTGTGTTTCCAAAATGTAGAACTATTCCCTTACTTCAACACTCTTCCAGCCCGTGAGACTGAAATGTCCGAGTTTCGTAAGATGTCTATCCAGCACCAAATGTCCCGCGCGTTGCCTGGCACGCTACTCTTGTGTGTTTTATGTGTAGTCTGTGGGCGACCTGACAGTGTGTGGAAAGCCTCCTTATTGCACAGTGTTTAATCTTGTGCCATAGCAGTTTGGTTTCCAGTGTGCTGGCCGTCTCCTGAGCAGCATTAGTCTGATTATAGCGCTGCTTATTTGGTAGGGAGGCCTCAGTCTGCAGGTCTGCCTGACGTTCTGGCCTCTGCCAACGCGCCGTTCCCACTGTCTCCCTCCTCCTCGTCTCCTCCCCTATTCCTGCTCCCTTTCCCTCCTTTGCTCGCTGCGTTCCCTCCCCAAAGAACCACAAACAATAAACCCTCTGTTACATTTAACCTCCTCACGTGTTTCCCTTTCTCCCTCCCTCCCTCCCGAGTTCAGTCTCTTACTCACTTGTTGCTTTTTCTCCTTCCCTCTCATAACATTATAGCTTTTTGGGGTCTGTTACTCATCTCTCTTGGGTGTTTGGGGACTTGTTTGTGGGCTTGGAGCATACAGTAGAACAAAGACGAACACACACACTTGGTCAGGCCACCGCTAACTCTCCCACTCAAAGTCAGTGACAGCGGCGATTAGTATCTCATAACAACTTAGATTGTGTGGAAAGTGGGTGTGTTTGTGTGCATGTTAGCTGGTACAATACCCTGACAGTAGCATTACCACTCATCATAGCTCCACAGCTGCAGCAGCAGCAGCAGCGGGACAGCAAACAGATTTGGCGTAATCTTCCCCTAATGAGATTGGTCCCTCATTCCTACGTCTTTATGGGAGCAGCAGGCTGGCTGACACTCTGCAGCTCTTTATGGGAGAACCACCACTAAGACAGAGTGGGGCTGATGTCTGGTAGTCAGTAAGTGAGAGAAGTGGAGAGTTAGGCAGGTTAGAATTAGGGGAGGGGGGGGGAAGATTCTAAATTAAATCACAATGTCCAAAACTTTTTTTTATCTTAGATATTGCTGCTGATGGACAGTTATTCTACACACAGAGTCAAAGTTGATTCAAGCATTATTGTGTGATTTGTTAAAAAAAAAAAAAAAAAATTGCCCCAGGGTTTACATTTAATTTGTGTACGGTTTATTAAAAAAATGTCAAGTGTGTGTGAGAATTGTTTGTATAACTTCAACCTATTATACTTGAAGTCACTGAGGACTGAGAAATACTAAAACCGGTAGTAAAAGTGTAGCATTAATACATGTTACCTTTAGTCTTTGATTGCCTTTGTGTGTTTTACAGTATTGCAATCAGTTTATATAACCATTTCAGATATAAAAACTCCATAATCTCATACACTTAACTCTGCTTTCAGGCTATAATTGATGTACTGAACGGAGAATCGATTTTGAATCAGGATATACCGAAAGATTCACATCCTTAGTTGTAATGTAGAGAAGAGGCTGTGGATGTAACAGGCAGGAGGTTTGTCAGGCGACGCGTGTGTGAGGTGGGCAGTAAGTGAGTGGAATGGGTGAATAGCAGGCAGGTAGGATGGCGGGCAGACGGCCGCTGACTCACAGGATGTGCACGCCGCACAGGACGGGCCTTTTATCTGATGGCCTTCGCTGGTCAATTAGATTAGAGCACAGTACAGCAAAGAACAGTTAATTCTCCGGATTAACATCATCGCTGCTTTCTCAGACCTCTAAACCAATTCGGTGAATTTCATTACACAGTGTATCAAGATCCAAGGCTGTTTTCCATAACAACAACTGAGGTTGTGTGAGCGGTTTCGATGGTAAGAATAGTTCCTTTTCTTTAAGTCTGCTTTCCGGAGCAGACGCACGGGTTCGCTCTGTAGCTCAGGTGTGTTGCCTCTCTACCTGTGATGTATGGGGCCACCTGCTGGTCTTGGGCTGATTTACTTTGCTCTACCCTCACATGTATTTATATATATACTTAGTCGTGGAAGAACATTTGAACGTTTCTAGTTCTGGGCTACACACCCGACAACGCCATCCTCTCTGGTTTTACCGTTTTTTTTTTTTTCCCCCTAGTTGCCATCTCTCGTCCTGTTTTTCTTTCTCTTCCTTTGCTCTTTCTGTAACAGGAACACACACGCACACACACAGCAGTCATAATAGCAGGGTTAGAGTGCAGAGCCGACCACTGGACAGTGTTTGTACAGAATGCTAGCATATGTCAAACCTGGCTTATTGAACTTAGACCGCAGCCTGAAACAGCCCACTGCTCCGCTCCGAGCTGCACAGGATCGCTCTGGGCCCACACGAGAAATGCACACACACGCACACTTACTCACACACTTTTATGCATGCACAGGCACATACAGTGTGTGTATATATGCATACATATGCAAAGACGCACACACTGTAGGGGTTACTCGGTACATTCGCAAAGAAAAAAAAAGAAGAAAGAATTACCTCACTTGAGCCATTAGGAGGCTACAGGCAGAATGAAAAGCAGACAGAGAGAGAGGGGTGGGGGGGTGGAGAAAGACAAAATGTCACATGAGAGTTTTGTGACGCATATTAATTTTCATGTAAGCTGATAGTCCCACTGATGATCAGCTTTCATCTGGTGTATTGTACACTAATGACCTTAGCAAACGTATTTAACACACGTTGTTACACATGATTACACAGGCTGAGAGGCGCTGCCTTTGTGCACGCGTGTGCTCGACACAGACAGAGTGTGGGCACGTCCCGGCCGAAGTTTTATTCAAGACTTACTGCTTGAGACGCGTGTGTGTGTGTGTGTGTGTGTGTGTTTACAGTATCAGCACTGTTGGGCAGTAACGCTTTACTTGGTAATGTGCTTACTTTTTAAAGTAGTGTAAGAGATTACCACTTGATGCAGCCGCCACATTACAGCAACTAATCGCAGTCACATTCTTTTACTTTGACATTTTTAGGGTCGGCTTCCTCGCTGTCTTAGGTGGAGTCTGTAGGAGGGTTCTGGTGCAGGGGCGGTAATGTGTGGGGTGCAGAGGTCGCGTGCGCCGGACATTTTCCATCATCGTGAAAACATTTCGGTCCGTGACGGAGAAATCCGAAGGCTGTCCGTCCGTAATTCACAGCGCGTTGAAGTGTGACTGACTGGAAGCCTTGGAGCACTTCAGGTCACGTAGGGGTGCAGCTGCGCGGCTACTGCAGAAGGACCACTTGCTGTGAGATTTTCTCCCAGGGAAGCAAGTGCTTGCAGGGTCGGGAAATTCCGCGAGTACCGACTTCTGATAGATTCCCTGGGAGAAATGTTCAAAACTTTGGCTAATAATTCCAGTCTCCAGTGTGGCAGCAGAGCGCGAGTACAACCTTCAAACCCGTCTGTCCGAGGCAAAGACGCATAAACTAATCTTTGCATTGTTCATATCTGCCTGCTAAGGCACACGCTAAGGTGTGTTATGCTAGCAGCGGCTAATGTAGCCTCGAGCTGTTGGCCTTTAAGCAGAGATGAGGAGCGGGCTACCAAGCGCCGCCGGATTTCTTTCATTTTTGGATATGTAAGGCCTTTTGGTTCCATTTTTCACGTGACTTGCCCTACACCGGTCGTGAGGAGCTGTACGAGCGACCTAATGCTCCAGTAGAGATGGTGTTGAGGCTCCACACAGCGTTCATATGCTGTGTTTAATAGATGCGTTATACGTTTTGTTTTGCATTAATGTGGAACGTGTTGTTGCTCTTTAGCCAGATTTTTATGAAAAAACAACAAGAAAACCATGTTATCTGCTGAGCGTGTATGGTGCCCAGACGATCGTCTCGTTAAAGTACTTTAGGGAGACCGTAACCAGTACTCTGCAGAGTCTATAAGGCCCTTATATGATCCTTAAGGGATACTCAGAACCCCACTGGGGGTGAAATTAGCCCCAGATAATCATCTCCTTCTGGGCTACAGCCACTCACATCACCAATCCTGTTTTACACCCCATTTACCAAGAAAAGAGGGAACGACTTGCCTCAGTGACCCTTTTGCTCTGAATCTATAGAGCTGGTGGAATGGATGGCGAGAAGAGCTTTTTCTCAAATTAACACTTAAAATTAAGCATACATAAATAAGCCTCGGAGCGTAGATGGGAGAGAACGCAGCTGGAGTTGACGATTAACAGCAGGCCTACAGTACCCGTAAGACAAAACGGAGAGACTGGAAAAAGAGCCGTCCTTTCTCGGGTAGTGTCTCCGTAGGATGATGGATCGCAAGGAACCCTCTCATCCCCTCCCTCGGCTCACTTTTTCTCTCTTCTGTCTGGTTCCCTTTCTCCTATCTATCTCACTCTTCCCCTTCTCAATCTCCCACACTCCCCTGCTCCTCTCTCGCCGTCGTCATTGTGTCTTAAATCTCTCTTTCCGCCTGATTTTGTCTGAAAGGTGATAGAGGAGGTTCTCGCTATAGATGAAAAGAGGCTCTCTATAGATGAAAGGAGCTTTGTAGAATCAACACATTAGACAACCTTGCTGCTACACTCCCCCTAGAAGTAGCAGAATGATGCAACACACACACACACACACGCGCGCGCACATATGTACCATAAAGAGCGAGAGAGCTCTATGAATTACGATATCTTGCCCGTGGGAGGAGAGGTACGCCAACAACTAAGGAGATGAATAGTGTTAATGCCTGTTAAAGCACATATGTTAGAATCAGATGGGAACAAGCCTCAAAGCCTAGTAGGAAATATATCTTCCTTTACATTCAGCCGAGGTGTGTGTGTGCGCGCGCAGGCTTTGTCAAAGTTGGGATGATAACAGAAAAAATAAGTTTTTGTCGAGAGCAGTGAGCATGCATACCGTCCGTGCATGCAAATACACACACACACACACACTCACGCACGTACGCACGACTCGCTGTGGTGTCCTGAGCCTGTGTGGCCCAGTGCTGGGATGTGGAGTGAAGCAGGAAATGTGTGAGCCATGAAGGCATGTGTTTATGCTGGCTGCAGTCGCCCATCACCAGCCAGAGGGAAAACAGACACCAGCGCCGCTTCATTTGCTCGCCTTCGCTCTCTCCTTCTCCTCCAAACCCTCAACGTGATCTTTTCTCACCTCGGCCTCTCCAACGTTTCTTCTCTCGCGCCGCTCTCCTCTTTGTTTCACTCTTTGTCCCCCCCGTCCTCCTCCTCCTCATTGTTTTTCTTTACTTTTCACCTCTGAAAAGTATGCTGCAACTCACAGGGGGGGAAACAAAAAAAAAAAACAAGGATCACGCTGTATATAAGAAAAGATAGTTCCCATAGTAACACAAAGCAACTCTGTAGTGGATTTACAGTCTAAAAGTCAACATTAGCCCACAAGAAAGATCAGTCCCAGAAACAAATATTTGAAATAAGCACGCCGCAGCAGAAGTGATCCCAGTGGGGAGACTATTGGTTAATAAAGACAAGATGCTTAGATAATGACACTTAAATGAAAGAAAATGAAGAAAGAAAACACACATTTAAAGACGAGTAATGAAGCAGTGAGGCAGCGTTAATAAAAAAAAAAAAAAAATGAAAATTTAATAACCCTAAATAAATAAAGGCAGACTCGCAGAACTTGGCGGCGCTGCTCACTGTGGTTGGCCCGAGCCCTGAATCAACAGTTAGCTCTCATCAAGGCAATTTTTCCTCAAGGTTTGGACAATAAAGCTTTTGGACAATAAAACGTCCCGTCACACAGTTGAATGGCTTTCACTATTTCTGTTTGTTAGACAGCTACATTAGCTTAATCATTGCCTGATGTTCGCTGCACTGTGTGTGTGCAGTGCAGTGACCCGGCAGCACTGTTGGTTTCAGAACCTGCTCTCTGGTAAGCATAGGTGTTGGAGCACGGTGCAGCCGGCTCCAGAAAACTGCTTTGTGCTTTAAGAGATTAAAGACAATTTGACTCATTCACCAAGTGTCGTTTGTTTGAAGAATTCTGCCTCAATCGGACTGAATTTGGAGTTTAAATACGACACCAAATGAACTGGAATGAAATCACATCTTGCCAGTTTACAGGGAGGTTTGAGAAGATTTTTTTTTTTATGTTTCTGATTTTATTTGCCTGTTTTGGCACGGCCACTTGTACAGTTAAGTAGTTATTGCGACAGCTGCCCCGCGGGTCTGTACGCTGGTTGCGGTCCAGGATCGTCCTCCATTGCACCCAAAAGTGTAGCATCACTTCCTGTAGGACACGCACGTCCCCCTGAAAGCGTCACGTCGAATGCATTCACTGCTTTTGCTTTTTTAAAGATCTTTTTTTTTTTTTTTCTCAGCCGGGGGCTCAAACCGGGGATGTTATGGGTCGTGGTCGGCGTCTTAACACCTCAGAGAAATATGGAATCAACATTATTAGTCCTTTTTTCATTTATTTTTTTATAAATATAGTATCTTATCTACACATATGTAGTGAACCACATGTCATACTGTTGAGAAATGCTCTGTATTTCTAGTAAATTCACAAACGTCAATGAATTTGCTCACCTCTGGAGCTGAACCAGGAAGCTCCAGTTTTACTTCTCTCTAAGTGGCAATGTTCCAGGGACATCGAAATGTTAACTTTCTCATGAACGGGTATACTACCTCGGGCTGAAACGAGCGATTTACGACAAAGCTTGTGCAGTTAGGAGACTTTTGAGAATCCGAATTCATACGAGGAAGCCTCACAGAAAAAAGCACATAAGACTATAGTGTGGTATAGAGTGTAATGACGATGCTAGGGATATTAATGAGTTTCTGGAAGAGACGGGGAGTTAACACAGAGTTGAACTTCACTGATAGTCCGTCTCTGTCTCTTCTATATCACCCTCTCATGAACACGCCATTCTTCTCGCTAAAACAGCAACTTTTGCTCTAGTTAGGTGCCTATGGGAGAACGTAAGAATAACATAGGGGAAAAAAGAGCTAGAGGCGAGGGAGTGAGGTTATTATATTTTTATTTAAGTCTTTTTTAATGAAAAGTGTGCGAGTTTCTGGCAGCGCAGAGCTGAATATGTTGGGGGACAGCAAAGGGGTATGAAGCCTTGTTAGAAGTGCAAGACGTTGACTTAGAAGTTTGATGGTCTCCTAAGTAGAAAGGAGGCCTGTCAGCATGTTGCACAATTACTTTGACGAATCCCAAAAGTCTCTTTCAGTCCGAACAATCCGCCTATTTGGATCAAAAACATCCCCGCTGTTTTTTTGTCCCTTTTTTTTTAGGGTAGTACAGTTGGTGCTTTTTAAAAAAAAAAAAAAAAAAACCCTTACAGTGCAGAAAACAAAGTCTGCCTCTAATCCTGCACCTACCTGCTCTACCTCTCTGCCCCCCCCCCCTCTCTCTTTGATATCATCATCCATTGCAAGCTGCTGATGGTGATGGAAAATTGGTCAACACAGCAATCCAGATAGAGATACGGGATCACCGGCGTCTGTGCGGGTCAGCTCGGGAGCCCAACCACGGTCAATGTCAGCGGGATCTGTGAGGCTAAGTCCCAGAGAGCGTGTGGATCCCGGTGATTGAGTGATTGAGCGCTTAGTGTTTGAGCCTGCGGACAGCCCAAACAAGTTAATCCCCACCCCCTCCACCACATCCCCTCACTAACTCCAGATCTACAGCAGAGGCAGAGGAACGGAGGCGAATTTAGTGGACTGGGCTTTAGTGGTAAAAAAAAAAAAAAAAAAAAAAAAAGCTCCTTAATGATTTAATCAGCGGAGATATTCATTTGCTGTAATACGAGGGTGCCCGCTCAGCTCTGTACACTTTGTACAGAGCTCCGAGGCTGATGTGAGCGGGAGAATTTGTGATTATGGAGCTGGATTAAAAGACGAGGTTGTGCTTTTTTGATTGGGGGCAGAATCTGAGCCGGAGGTCAGGCTAGCTCGTCGGGAATTGGATGATCCTTTATGGAAAGAGGAGATCCACTTAGAGTTGCAGGCATGCAACCTAAAATATTAGCGTCGCTTTTTCACACAATCCAGACTGCGCCCTCAGTAGGGCCGGAAATACAATCTCAATCGTGTTTAGGGGAGCGTGTTGCCTTTTTTTTATTTTATTGCAGATATTTTGAGAGGTAACGGGTATTTTGGGGAGAGAGAGGACCAGCAGGACTTGAGCAGAGGATGTTGCAATTACATGCAACTTACCCGAAATCGTTGCATCCCTTGCTTTTCGGGCCAAAACTGACTTAGACTTGAATTGTAATTCCTGTTCGTTTTAGTTACTGAACACTTAAAATCACTGGTATCGGTTCGGTACTCAGCAGTCGGGCTGATACCCAAAACCGGTGTTGGTGTCTGGACTGAAAAAGCCGGATTAGTGCATCTCTGTAGGCGACCAGGAAGCACCGGCTGCGGCTCAGGAGGCAGCGTGGTCGTCCACAGGTCAGAGGTCACAGGGTCAGCGGTCCCATCGCTGGCCTCTGCGGTCACGTCAAAGCCAAATTGCTCCCGATGGCCAACAGTCTAGCATCTGGTACCTCGTATGGCAGCCTGTGACTGTATGAATGTGTGCAAAGCGCACACGATTCTAAATGTATAGAATCCTTGCTCACATTCTTGCTTATTCTTTTACCATATATTTAATATAAATCAGAATTTTGATCTTTTAAGACGATATTTCAAATCAAAAGTTGTAAAGCTGTCGTAAGGTATCCAAAAAAAGTTTGGGTATTGGTACCTAAACCTCGAACAATGCCCTCCCCTCCGCCCCAGCTGCCTCCCGGTTGGCTCATCACACACATGCATGGTCACGAATGGATCATATAGCTGGTGAATAATCCATTTAAGTCGCTGTGTCCTCTCCTCAGAACGGTGTGTAGGTAATCTTTACGCTCCGCTAGGCGAGCTTATCTCCTGTGTTTCAGCTGCAAAGCCACAGGTCTCAAAGGTGCTGATGCCTGGGAGGCCCCCTCAGTCTGACCCCAGAGCGGCGTGTTGCATTAGTGCAGATTGTACGCGGTAAACTGGGATGTGGGATAAATGCAAAGGCAGTTCAGGTTCTTACCTACCAAATTGAGTTGTGAGCGAGGCCGGACTGCAGAGCGACAGTCCTGGCTCGGTGCCTGTGAGGACGTCTGCTGCAGCTGGGTGACCAGTACAGACTGTTGGCTATGTAAGCAGCACATTAAGGAAGTTTAAAAGTAGAGCCCGTGTGGAAAATCTGTCAGGCGGTGATCATGAAATTGCCACCTGTGTTTCTTCACTGACGTTGATCTTGGCTTTTCTGGCCTCATTTAAAACTGTGCTGACTTAACATTTTGATTGGAATAATCAGGGCCGGCTCCCTTCGAGGGCAGAGTTGTTTTGCACTCTTGTTCAATGTTGCTATTCCCATTCTGCGGTTCCTCTTTGACTTGGGTTTGCTAAATGAAGGAGACAGAGAATTTGGAAAAAGCGTTGCCAACATGCTTCCTCTAGGTTAAAGGATGGGGAAGAGGTGAAAGAGGAGAAGGAAAGAAAAGGAGGGAGGAGGTGGAGGAGAAGAAAGACGGGGAGAAGTGAAATGGAAAGATCCAACTTCTCAGATCGCACCAATTACAGGAACATTCAGGAGCCAGTTTCTGCAGAAAGCATTAGCAGCCATTCCCTCGCTCGCTGTGTCCTTAACTCTCCTCCCTCTTTATTTCCATTTCATCTTACGATCCCAGTGGGGTTACTATTGGTGAGGTACTTCCTGCTCTAAGTTTTCCTTCAGTGCTCTTTCTGACAACACCCGGGGAGCTGTGAACCTCACTGGAGCGTTCAAGGAGTCATTGCAGCTCACTGGAGGAGGAGAAAAGAGAGCAAGCTGCAGCGCCGTTCGTTTTCTTGTAAGCAAACTACATAACAATTGATTCCACTAAGCCCCTGCCCCTTTATTCACCGGCAAATGTGCAGTTTACAACAAACTGTTTACCATTTACAATTCTGAGTAATGTGTGAAACAATGTGTCCTTGATTTCAGACAGAGGTAGAAATGATATGTGATCCTTAAAAATCGTTTTAAGAGGGAAAATCGATTTTTATTTTTACCCAGCCCTAAAATTCAAGAAAATATTTCTAAATTGGGGACGAGGAAACTCTCCTGGCTCCAATAAATGGATCTTTGGCTCCGTCTTGTTTGGCTGTCTGTTCGCTCTCTCGTGGGATGAATTGTTTCAGCCAAAATCGTCTCCCCCCCCGCTGAGATTTCACTTGACTTGAATGCATTTGGGGAAAAAAACAACACATTTTGCCCAAACGCCAGCGTTCGCTTGTAGCGTGTTAATTCCATCTCGAGAATACAGTGCATTATATTCGGTTTGTGAATCCCACATCACAGCCGTTCCTTTCACAGATTGTTCCAAGCGGTCTTGGGATCTTTTGACCCCCCGACTCGAGAGATGATGGCTGCCGCAGATGTAGGACTGTGTCTCCACGGCTCATAAACGTCCCGGAGAGACGAGAGGAGATGGCGCAGAGAGCCCAGAGCACAGCGGGGTTCTCTGATCACCATTACTGTAACTTAAAGACGGCACCAGACGCTCTGCGGGACCAATAGAATGCAGAGACGGATGCTGTGAGGGCAGAGATGACTGACGTGTTAGCGGTATCTCTTGACTCGTGACCTGACCGTGCCGGCTGAGCACGCTCGCACATCTGGCAATACCATATCTGTGCGGGCCTCAGAGGTGGTGATTAACTCTAATGACTTATCTTTCACTTGGGGAGGTGTGTAAACACAAGACGGGAGGCATTACTGGAGCTCAACGGGCTCACATGAGCACACGTTTCAGTCTGGGGAGGAGAAAAACGTGTCTGCTGTGTTCGAGTCTGTCCTGCAACAGAAAGAAGCTCAACTTGTGTCCGCAGATCTTTTTCCTCCCCTCTTTGTCCGCACTGTTTAGTTTTGATTTTTTTTTCACTCCGGCATTTTTGTGTAGGTGTGGCGAGCAGCCCACATCTCCGCTTTTTTTTCGGGCAGCGGAATTTGAAACTTAAGCAAACTGTACAGGTCCTTTCATCAAGCCCTGCCACGGTGAGGAGGGAAAGAGACAGGGAGATGGTCATTAGTCTGTTATTCTCCACTCTAATTTCACTGGAAGATAAGTGAAATCATATGTTGGCAGCAATTCTAGTGAAAAAGACGGCGCAGAAGAAGAAGAAAAGAGGGTCAAGTTTCAGGATGATGGACAAGATGAGGAGGAGCAGAGCAGATGGAGCTGATAAGAAATTAATTTGGTAATATTAATAATAACACAGAGGCGTACTGTAATAATTAATCAGCATTTATCTGTCTGTGTGTCGTCTGCAGCTGGGTAGGGAGTGCACAGTGGGTTCTTTTTAAAAAAAAAAAGTTTTTATTATTTATTTTTTTTACTGAAAATGACTTGCTGCATTTCCACTGCTTGATACAACCAGCTCTACTCAACTCGCTCTTTTTATTCTTTAATGTTCGGTGCATTTTTTTTGAACCGTCACTAATGCGACCAACGTGTCATGCAATTGAATTTTTTTTTTATTCACTAGACCCTGATTTAGAAAAATGAAAGCCCTTAAAATGACACCGACAAAGTGCAGACGTCGGGTTGTAGATGATGTCGCAGGGCAGTTGTCGCTACGCACATGGAATCCTTAACTCACGGGTGAGAGATATTTAGTGGCTGGAAATCTCCCCGGCCACCGAGTCAAACCAGTAACGAGCTTCGGATTATCAACTTTCATAACGTATCCCTGCGTCGGGCCCCCGCAGTGTGTGTGTCGGTCCGTCCTGCGCCCTCTGACACACACCTCCATTGATCTCCTGACTTCTACAGCGCGGCAACACAACCCAGCAGCTCATTTTACCTGACATCCCCAGCCATTACACAGCAAGTGCACATTTCAGTCTCTCCTCTTTTCACAGTCCCTCTTTTGTTGACTGGCCTCCTCTTGGACGGCAGCCAATGACACAGACGGTGTGAGTGATCTACGTGAGCGGCGTTTAGCCACCCCTCCTTCAACCCTCTACTTCACTCACTCTCTCTATCCTTCCTTGAGTCTGCACTGCCGACGGCCCTCTAATCCACAGCGAGGTATAATCCAGTCCCTGGTGCCAGTGGTAATGCAGGCTTGATTTCATTATGATGTTTAATGGGCATAGCAGCAGACTGGGTTACATGGCTGTAAGGCTGCGTGGGTCCCACTTTGGGGATGATTCCCAGAGGCGTTCTTTTTAAATCTATTCTACTAGTCCTCTGTGGACTTGAACTCAGCACTTGCATCACATTGTTAGACGTAGTATCGGCATGGCTCTGAGAAGTGTCGGTCTGTCACCACTTGTGTCTAGACTGAAATATCCCAACAACTATTTGATGCATTGCCCTGAACTTTTATTCTCGCATTCCTGCTCCTCACAGGAAGCGTCCTGATGATACTACGATGATTCACTTTTATATATATTTATACCATCGTATCACGTTTTCTGTCACATAGATTGTCTCTGCTGTATTTTTAACTATGTTGTTTGTTCTGTACACACGTCACCTATTACACGTCTGTCCATCCTGGGAGAGGATCCTCTTATATATAATATATATATATATATTATATATAATATATAAGAGGATCCTCCTCAGTGTCTCCCTGAGGTTTCTTCCATATTTCCTCCTCTAATTGTGAGGTTTCTTTTAGGGAGTTTTTCCTTTTACGAGGGTCTGAGGTCAGAGGGGGTCGTACCCTGTACAGGCTGTAAAGCCCACTGAGACAAATGTATAATTTGTGATATTGGGCTGTATAAATAAACTTGATTCGATTTGATTTGATTTTCATTTCGAGGCATCATGAGGTGAACATTTAGATTCGTTCAGTACTTTGGTTTATGACCAAATCACCTGCAAAACTGACCTCCCCATCAGCCTCAGCTGTACTTTGTGTTATTAAAGCAAACTGCTAATGTGTTAGAAAGAAAAAGCCTGAGATTTAGCAACACTTTTAGCAAAGCCTTCATTTTGCGTTTTTTCTTTTATAGCGATTTAAAGGGGATATTAAACATTTACCATCACAGTCACGTACCTCAGCCTATTTCCCTCCAGGCATCGCATGCTGTAAAAAGCTCCCTTTTTACAGAAACTCCTCATGTGTGTGACTCTAAAGCCTGTTTACATCTTCAGCCCATGCATTGCATCATGCACCGTGATCATATTGTTAACTGCCTCATCCGCCTCCGCACACATTTCAGATTCATACATGCAAGGATGCACAGCAACCATGTACAGAAATGGAAATAATGGTGGAGTTGAAAGTGATCTGGTGGGTTTCTTTAAATGGTACTTTTTTTTTTTTTTTAAATGTTCTCAGCCTTGCATTTGTGTTGACACGTGTTGGGCTGTTTCTATCTGCCCCTGGAGGTTTGGGTTGGAAGATGACGGACGATGTAAGGTGGACAGATGATAAATGCAGACTAAGTTTTATTGGATTTCCTTTTTAGTCCACGGTTTTGGCCAGCGCTCTGACTTTCCCTCTTGAGTGCGCTCTGTCTGCTGAAAGGGAAGAGTGTCACACGGAACAGCAGAAAATTGAGGAGGAAAAGCGAGTGAGCGAGCGTGCATCAGGGACCCGTG
>CALSCE010009415.1:2261793-2282428 GCA_943593645.1 Bovichtus variegatus | reverse complement strand
TTTTTTTTTTTTTTTTTTTTTTTTTCATTTGCAATTACAGTAATATGTAACATCAGGCGTGGTGAGATTTAGGGCTTTACCTTACATAACCCCAGGATTTAGCTGCAGGGTTTTAAGGCTTCTCTGAGCCGCTGAGCTGGGGGCAATCGGGCCTCTTTAAAATATTTTCAAATGACTGAAATCCCCAAAGGGCCTATGAGCACGTAGGGATAGGAAGGCTTTGAGGGCCTTGATATAGCGCAACCATCATTATTTTGTATTACCATGGAGCCTGATCCATTTAAAATACTGCTCTATTCTATTCAGTGGCAGTGTTGGCGGCCGGTTAATAGATGTGGGTCAATATGCACGGATACAATACACACACACACACACAGACACACACACAGACACACGGTACTCCTCCACATGCAAATACAGTTACATGATGTTTCTGTCTATTTTAGGTTTATAGCAAGAGGGCACATACACGTTATTTTTATGTGGCCACATTTTCCACTAGATGAATGATCCTCAGTCTTTTTTTTACCCCCCACACACAAGCTTTTACACACACACACACACACCTCTTTACTTAATTTGGCGTGTGTTTTTGTGTGTGTGTGTGTGTGTGTGCAAAGTATAGCTCTTGGCACTCAGGGAAACTTTTTTTTTATTTGTTAAACTTAATTTGATATGACTTTATATAAAACTGTAAAAGAGTAGGAGGAGGGGTTTTGGGTTTGGCCCCAGATCACCACGCCAACCAAAGCCTGATTTTATTCCTCCTTGAGGCAGGCCAAACGGACAGGCCGTAAATTTGAAATAATGAACTGCCTGGCCTAACTTGGTGATTTGAGCAGGGAGGGAAGTGAGTTCTCGAGGAGAACTGGGTACGACCTAAAGGAGCGAAAGTGGGATAAGTGAAGAAAATAACATGTATGGATGACGGGATGAAGGTGGAGGGTTGTGCATCAGAGAGATATCTACGGAGTAGAGCGTGTGTAGGCAGCGCTGCTGGTGCCGCTGATACTCGGGGGATGTGCTCGCTGTTATGGGATGTGTAATGTCAGCGGGGTTAAAGTTAGTTTCCATGGAAAAGCCTGCTTCTTCAGCTTCTTAGGGCAAATTTTTTAATTTCTCCCTGGCGCAGGTCCTGAGCCGGAGGGGGGAAAGTTTTAAGATGTAAAGCCGCTGGGATTAGGCCTGTATGAGGGGAAGACACAGGAGACGAAGCCGGGATGAGCCCCCCCCCCCTACAGGGTCGCAGAGACCGCGGGTTGCTCGTCACTTCTCAGACTGTCAACAAGGAGCTTTGCAGCGGCCCTGAAATGTTGCGTGTGTCTTACTGCACACGCAATGAAGGGATGAGGAGAAGATGAAGGGGAGATAAATTTGAGATTAAAGTGAGGGATGGACGCGGAGGCTGATGGTGTTTTTGGCAAAGTACGAAACTGAAAAGTCAGGGAGTCGGCAGAAGAAGTTGGACTTGATGTCTTCTGTGCAACAACGAGTACATTTGATTTTTAATAAACCTTGTGTGTTTCAACTTCAGTAAAAGTTGAAGGGGAAAACAAGTCTATTGAAAAGCAGTTTACAACTTTTGACGTTTATACCACCTCGCTGTTTAGCGTTTCATTTTTCTCTCCTCTATCAAGTTTTCACTCTTCATCGCGGCTCCATTCCCTGGCTAAGCCCGAGACCTCCCTCCTGCTATTTTTCAATCCATTTTACTGGGTTCCTGTGTTTTAACAGGCTTTTATAACCCGGCTGCAGCTGCAAAAGCGAGCAAGGGAGTATGGTAGGGAAAGGGGTAGTTAGAGAGGGAGGGAAAAAGGGAGGGAGCGGGAATTGAATCATGAAATGAGGACCATATTTCCATACGGCACTAAAATGAGGACTTTCCATTTTTCAAACCAGGGTGCTCTCTCTTGCTCTCCCCCTCTCTCCTTCTCCTTCTCCTTCGCCCTTTCTGTCAGAGCAGTGCTCTGTGCAGCTGTTCGTCAGTAGTTGTCTGTTTGTTTGTCTCTGCCCGTCTCCCCCGCCTCCCCCTCTCTGCCTTATAGCTCATGTGAACTTTGCTTTTCGTCATGCTTTTTCCACTGCGAAGCGTCTCTGCTTTTGATTAAAGTCGAAAAAAGCGGCAGATCCCACTGCCGCTCTCTCCCAACTGTAACTAACGGAGACGCCATTTCATTTTTCTCTCCCCGTCTCACCCCTTTTCCCCTTGTTTCCCCCCCCCCCCCCCTCTCTGTTCTTTCCACAGCAGTTTGTTTAGGCCACGCGGCTCTGTGAAAACTTTACTGCCAGTGTTTGTTGAGCTTTCCGGCACAAGCATCTTGAACCGATATGGCTTCCCTCTGTGTTATGACCATTACAAAACAACTTTTTCTTCTGGCCGCAGCGAGGCCAAAGCACCGGGCCCTGCCTCAATCCCATAGTCCCGGCTCTGCTTCATCACCAGTGCCGGCTGTAGCAATAACAGTCGCTCCCTCGTAACCTCAAATTGGGCTCCGTCTTCGTCCCAAGATTCGATCTCAACCTCAGCCCGGGCACAGCTAACTCGTGCCACAGTCTGTGCCCGCTCTCATGCCTCCGACCTCAGCACCCTTAGATCCTCTTTCCCACCCCTGCTGCGGCCACAGCCAGACGCACTATTGCTGCTGAGTGGGCCGCAAGCATCTGTTTACAGCTCTCCTTCTGCAGTGTGAGATAATGATGGCCAGATACAGCCCACAGTAAAATAAACACGCTGCCACCTCCCTCCTGCAGGCCTGAGTTAGAGCACATTCCCACTGAGGAGGGTCTTTTCTGTGGATCCAAACCTAAGCGGAAGAGGCCCTTTACAGAGTCGTTGTCTTGCTTTATTGGATTATTCTCTAAATCAGCTGTATGGGATGTAGAGCGTATAAGAAGACTGGAGCAGAGTAATATATAGAAATGAAGTGCTTTAACCTGCCTCACGTACCAGATGGGAGGGGATTATTACATCCAGTTTGGGTCAGGAAGGTTGACGGTCACAGAAGAGTAAAGCAAATTACATCGTAATTCTTTCCAGTGATTGTCTAAGCTTTCTGGTATTGTGGTTTAATAAGACTCGTATATTTCCAAATTGTTGTCTTTTACTATTGGACGAGGTCTGTTTGTTGTACACAAAGTGAAAGTGCTCTTTGCAAGTTCAGACTAAGTTTAGTTCTCCCAGTGTGTCCAAAGTGTTTACTTCGTGGAGAATTGCGCGTCACGATTACATCCCGAGTTCTTACTTAGACATTAGCGTCGGCTTGTTAATATACGAGACATTTAGACTGAAGAGTAAAACACGGTCGACACATCTGCCCCGATGTGTAAACCGGGAAGATTCGATTTTTACAAACGTAACGCAACATGCCCAAACATTATGCTAATAACAAACTAAATGACTAAACATTATAAAAACAGCATCGGTTACATGAGCACAATCAGATATTTCTCACTCTAAACTGCATGAATGCTACTGACTCTGAAACACATCTGTTTTACCTACATCGACAACAGATTGTGGTTAAATATAATATATTACTGCGGCCCCTGCAACTGTCAGTTTCTGCGGTTATTAGGGCTGTAAGAAAATATCCATACACTTTTTTTCAGTATTACGATGCGTTTTTGTAATACTATCAATTCTTACAAACTTTTGATTTATAACCCTAAAGAATCCTGCAAGCATTTTTATTTAGTTTATTTTTATAATTTGTTTTACTGATTGATTAAGTTAATTCCTTTTTTCAGATTGCATATAAAGTAGTGCTATGATGTCGGATGTCACAAGAACTAAAATAAATGCAAATGCAGACCGTTCTTTAAAAAAATATATATATATATTTTTATTTTTATTTTTTTTTTTACTCAGATTATATGCATATGTGGTGTGTTCTTTATACAATGACAGTTTTCCTAAAATTAGATTTCTGTGATTAGATGATTGTATTGCATCAGGTTGTGATGCTGCAGTAATCCTGACTGAGCCTCCCCGCAACTAAGAATTTATCAAGAACCTTTTACACGTTCACTTTGTGATGAATTTACGAGCGCGTTCGACTCAAACCAGGTGGATATTATCTTTAGAATATTCATGTTGCTTACCTCATCCCTAGTAATGTGTAAGGTGAGCATGTACTCCGCCAGGCAGTCACATAAAAACATAAATAATTCAAAGTACTTCAACGTAACCCAACTGTATGTGTGTGTGTGAAACATCTTAACCACCTCTTTATGTCCTCGTTTTTTTCTCTCATAACAACCATTCTTTTTATGCACGATAAAACTCGTCTGGTGTGCTCGTTACAGAGAGCTGCATGCATGCATGTGTGTCCGTTACCCTATGTTATGTTATGTTATGGTTGGGAATCGCCGAGTATTTTCTCAGTGAAGCTGACAGGAGGCAGACAGTGCAGGCGTGGTGACAGCTGAGACGGAGACCGAACCAGAGCAGGGGCTCTGGGGAGCGGGCTTGTTGTGGAGGACCGGGCTTGACTAAAGGCAGGGCTGCCTGTCACATGTTAATCCAAGGAATACACGGGCGATCCTGTGTGCTTACAGTGCATAATGTAAACACACACCGCACACAGTTTAAACCTCCGATTAAGCACGAATCACATACGTGTGCAAGGACATATGTGTACATTGTGCACGCATTTTGTCCTTTGCCCGTCGGGTGTAATTACCACAGTCGCGGGGAGGCGTTTTGATGTGTGGCCACACCTGTTCCTCACCTGAACCCACTCATAGAACCCACCGGGGGCCCTCGGGCTCCTCGGGGGCCTCAGGAGAACCCCTGCACACACACACACACACATGCACACACGCTGCAAGCAGGATGGAAAACATCACATCATCATCTAAACCAGTTCCCTTTCTCATTTCAGCTGTCCACCCTCCTCCTCTCCGCTATCTCTCTTCCTGTCTTCTCGTGTCATCTCGCTCATTCTTCTCTTCTCCTTCGTGCTCCATCAGTCCACCCCTCCTCCTCCTCCTCCTCCTCCTCGCTATTCTCTCCTTCCTGGTTCCTTCTTTCTCTCTGTTTTTCATAAACTTCTAGCTGAGCTGAGCCAGCGATCCCAGAGGCGTAGTGTGAAACGCTAGACATTTCTGAGCGACTGCCAAACAGATGCGGGCTCCTCTGGTCTGCCCCTCGACTTGAACATCCTCTCCATTTAATACCACAGAGCCACTGGCAGCAGGGCAGCCATCACACTGACATTTCATCTTTGTGCAGAGGCAGAGCAGCATGACGGGAGTCCCCGTTTAAATTAATATACCTAATGCTAATTTCGCCCCGGTATGTTTTGGAAATGAGCTGGAATGCAATGCATGGGACTGATGTGTTACCATGGCACCGGCCTTATTCATCCACATGTCAGCTGGTTTATCACGGGTCGTGATCAGTGCTGCAGAAGTACTCATATCTTTTACTTAAAAGTAAAAGTGGCATTACTTCTAACGGCAAAATGCACTTTGAGTATTAAAGTAGAAGTACTTGTAGCCAGAAGAGTGGAGAAATATATTTATCATATTATTGAAAAAGTATTTCTGATGCTTTAACACGAGCAGCATTTCAGTTGCTGGAGGCAGAGCAAGACTTTAAGTACTTTATATAGTGTTGGAGAGTTTAATCTTGTCATATTTTGTTAATTGATCGAATGTTTTGTTAGTAAAACTTTAATCTGTACAGTAACTACACTGGAAGATAAATGTTTAGAGTGGAAGTATAACATTTAAATATTCAGGGGAGGAAAAGTACCTCAATATTGTACTTGATTACAGTACTGGAGTAATAGTTACTCTCCACCCCTCACTTAAGTTAACGATGAGCTTATTTTACAGAAGAGTTTGTTCCTCTTTATGGCTGTTTGACCTCATTCTGATTCCTTTATTATATTGCATTAAAAAAAATGTCTTAAAATAATTTTTTTTTCGCTGTCCTTTCAAACGATTCAAGTTTCAATTTAGATTTTTTCTCCGTTTTTCGAACAAGGTCAGATTTTAAAGTTGAGCACGCAGATGCCTCGATGATAATTCTGAGGTCAGTGATGCTTATTGATGAATATGTTTTTTGAACTCTAAAGTGGATTGGCACCGGTTTAATCTCTTATCGCCGTGTTGATTCTGATGAGGGGGAGGAGGGAAGGTTTTAAAGCTTTTATCTGGGTTAATAAGTTAATAGATGGATTGATAGATGGTAGAAATAAATCTCCAATTATCAGCTTGACCGATGGAGAGCCCGAGTGGAGCCATAAGCTGTCCGAACTAGGCTAATCCTGTACGTCTGACATGTATGGACATGCGTTTTGATTCACTTGTAATGTCAATCTGATGACTGGTGGTCACATAAACACAGAATAATGAGCGTTGTATCCGGCGTATTCCCGCAGTAGACGTTCACTCTCGCGCCCCGTGGCTGCAGCTGGAGCCTGGGACTCGCCTGAAGTGTTTGTCCCAGTGCCCTGAGCCCGATACTGGGGAAACATCTGGTGAAAGCAGGAGCATTTGTCAGCTTGCATGTCGGAGACGGGGCATTTGTTTACTCACCTTATCTGCCCGAGAGATAAAGCCAGCTTTGACACAGATAGCAGCCAGCTCGTGCGCATGATGGGCACGTACACAAACACTGGAAGACTCCGCCGGCAGTGCGCACACACACACACACACACACACACACACACACAGACACGCGGCTGTGCTGGGAGCCACTGACCCTTGGGCCGAGTTCATCCGGGGACACAGACTGACAAATGCGGCTGGGCGGTGACTCCCAGACAGCTGGTGGTCAAAGGTTGTCTTTCTATCTCTGCCCTCATTTGGCTGATTGTTTTTTCTCAGGCCTCATCTGCTACTCTCGATCCCTTTCTCTCTCTCTCTGTGTCCGTCTCCTCCTCCTCCTCCTCCTCCTCCTCCCTGTCAGCTGAAAGAATAAATCTTCAGTTCATGCTGTAGGTATGCAGATCTGACTGTTTCTGTCCCTTTGGACCTCTTTCTGATTTATTGGGGAAAGCCCCCACCATCTTAGAAGGATGTATGAAGATCAGAAAGTTTAACTGGAGCTCTAGTCGATGTTTAACCAGTGTGTGTGTGCGCGTGTGTGTGTGTGTGGTGCATTATTTGTGAGAGGTTTTTTTTCTCCGTGTCCTTATTTGACACCGATATGAAAGGTCTAAAGATGAGCAGCATGGCATGCACATAAAGTAGCAGCTGAGATGCACACACACATGTATAAACACAGAAATACACCCTCCTCCAGCATTAGAAGAAGAAGAACCTACTCACAAATCATGCCCATCATACATCATGCCTCCATTGGCATCACCCGGGGAGGATGTGGAGTTTTACACAGCCATTCATCGCTCCCCTAATTCATTAGTCCAAATGAGCATTTATGCAGAGCACACATTATTTTTACAGGCCCTGCTTTATGTGTTTGTGTGGAGTTTTACAACCCTCATAAAACACGTCCTCCAAGCCCCAGATAGATTTTGGAGCATTTATTTGCATAGTTCACAAACTCAAAATAAATCGTTAGTGTTTTCTGGCCCAGGCGGCGTCAGACTGAAGGCTTGTTGGTGTAAATAGATCGGGACGCAGGCAATGTTGTCTTGTAATCTGAATAATATTGTGTTGACATTGCGTTTAGAATGTGAGAAGAGTGACGTAATTCATGACGACATCCGTTCATAGCGTCAACATTGCCTTTACTCTATTCAAACGACTTTTTCTATTTTGTTTTTGAGTTTCACACGGTGAAAATACAAACTCGCACTCGACATTAAACCTTTAGCTCTGCGCCTCCTCATAGAGCACTATTACTACCCTGTGGTGTTTTAGACTTTAGTATGTCATATTTGTGATATACCTTTATATTGAAAATACCCTTATTAGTATAATGACATCTAGCTCTACCACACAAGTACATTCATGTGAGATGAGTCATCAAAAACTTTTTTTTTTCAAATTTTTTTTATATTTGACTCGTATCAAGAGAAAAAGCAGAGATACAGGATTAGAAGCCGGAAAAGGTTTTTTTTTTTTTCATTCAACTCCTCCTGACACTGAACGCCAGACTAGCTTGTTTGCCAATGACTCCCAAAATGACATACGACCGGCGCACGTTGTGAAACTGTTGGTTTTAAACACGCGGTCGTAAATTGAAATAAAAGCAGGGTTCAGTCATACATGGTTAGATTTACGATCATGATCATGGTTTGGACTAAAATAAGTGCGTTTCTTAGGTAAGTTAAGTATGATATGTGCTGTACGTTAAGTATGATATGTGCTGTACGTTAAGTATGATATGTGCTGTACGTTAAGTATGATATGTGCTGTACGTTAAGTATGATATGTGCTGTACGTTAAGTATGCTACATGAATTAACTAAATAAATGTAAATGTTGGTCGTATTAAGCTTCTTGCACAGACATTTCAGCGGGGAGGTCTTTAAACCTGCATTTTGTCTTTTTTATTTTATAAAATAAAAAATATAGTATTCACTTTTACTCACTTTTAGCTCTGTTTTGGTCTGCACCAACTCCTGATGGAAATATCTGGCTCTTTAGCTGCTAACTGCTATGTTCCCCCGCTAGTTGCTAACTGTGTCTGTGCCGAGCAGATAATGTTCTGTGGGTTTTTACGGCTTTTTTTCTGCTGAAAGCTGCCTGCTGATGCTATAAATGAAGCCAATGAGAGCCGTGAAAATGAACAAAAAACCGAAACAATTCGTCATAATTCTCCGTGGGTTTGTCTCTATGAGCGACACGTTTCACATCGCACGTTATCATTTGATTCTTTATCACAAAAATACAGATTATAGCCGTTTTAAAGTTGATTTTACCAAACCAATTCATACAAACCAGTCACCAATTACGCAGGAAACGGGGGCCGAGGGCCAGATCCTGCTTTGCTCTGAAAGCTAGATGAACTTGTCCGCGGCACATTTCCTTCCTGGGGGAACTGACACAGTTGGGGATTGCTCGTAAAACGCCCGGCCAAAAGTTCACAAGGTCATGCTCTAACGGGCCTGGTTTGAGTGGCAGGTCGCCATGACCTCCCTGTCAGCGATAGGCCCCGGGTCAGAGCGCACTCATTTACCTTCACGGCTCGGAGTGAGATTTATTAATGGGGGAAACTGTGAGCGTAGTAGGAATATTTGGCCTGTTACAAAGCGATGGCGCTGCCTCTCCGTGGTGTTTTGTGTGTTTGCTTTTCCTCGTCTCCCCCTGTAGTGCTGGGTTTGATCGTGGCTGGTGCCCACTGTACGCTGCTTTCACTCCCCCTCGTACCCTCCCCTCCTCCCCTCCTCTCCTGCTCTCCTCCCCTCCTCTCCTCCTCTCCTCTCCTCTCCTGCTTTGCCAACAAGTCTCTCTTTCTTTCTCATTCCTTCTTTTATTCTCTCTGCTTACGTCTTTCTTGGCGAGGCAAAACGTTCCCACAGCTCTCACAATCCCCCCTCAAGCCCCCCCCCTCTCCTTTTCTCTCTCCCCCTCTTTCTCAGTCTATCACCCCCCCCTCCCTTCTCCCTTTCTTCCTTTCTCTCATTCACTTCTTTTTTGTCTTTTTCTTGTCTCCACTTCTCTCCTCTGTCTGCCTCTCTTCCCCCCTTTTTTTTTTTTTTTTTTTTCTCTCTATACCCCCCCTCCCCCTCCTCCTCTGTCTCTCTCCCCCGTTCCCTGGCAAAGACTGGCATCACATGATCCCCATTCCCACTTGCCCAGACCATGCCACACACACACACACACACACTCACACACACACACGCACACGGGTATTACAACATGGGGAAACGTAGGAGTACCACAGGGTGGCTCGTGTCTTTCATACCCGTGTGTGTGTGTGTGTGTGTGTGTGAACCTCAGTGCTATGTTTTATACTCAGCTCTGTTTGTATGAAACATAATATACACAAATCATCAGTGCAGTTTAAACAAACCTGCCAGTATCGTAAAGTCTGCTCGGATTTTGAGTGTTTTTCACTATGCGTCCGTGTCGTCAGGCCAGCTGTGACTCCGTGATATTATCAAGCATGTTTTGTGGATGTGATCAGGAACACAAGAAGAGGGAAAAGCTGGGTGTGTGTGGGGGCTTTTATAAGGTTTTTGGAATGGAAATGTTGAAACCTGCAGCCCAATGCTAAAAACACTGAAGGATTTCTGTTAAAATGTTGAGTAATTTCTTTGGAGCCACCGATATTTTATATGTTGGTAAGGAATTCTGAGTGAAGCGAGATATGGCGGAGAGCTTTCAGCCCCGGCGCCCTCCCTTCTTGCTAAAGCCATGGCAGCCCTGCTGAAATCTTTCCCACTCCTCTCTCTTCCCCCCTGCGAGAGGCAGATTTCGTTAGCATGTGTTGCTGCCCCCACTGCCAACAAGTGACATCTGCTGGCCAAATGGAGCAATAACACCTCTCCATATGCATGTGCAGTTTATAGTAAACGTTTGGATGTAGTAAACGGCCGAGAGGTTGGAGGGGAGTCGAGATGAGAGAAGCTACCATTATATTCTGACGGAGCAATAGATCTCTGGACTGACTTCATATCAGCACAATATGAAGCTGCGACGATTAGTCAAACAACAGAAAAATAATCGACAACTTTTTTTGATTAAAAACAATTAATCGCTCAAGTAATTTTTCCAGGCATAAAGACATTTGAAGGCATCACCTTGGACCATCCTGCATATTCTCAGGGTATTAAAGAGCCTTTGCTCTGGCTGTCTCTCGCTTCCTCCCTCCCTGTCGCTCTCTCCCTGTCGCTCTCTCCCTGTCGCTCTCTCCCTGTACATCACAGCTCATCAGCATAGGCACAGATAAAAGATAAAAGAAACAGGGCAGAGGGAGAGGGGGGGGGGGGGTGTATACATGGGCAGCCTGCCAGCCTGCCTCCCCACACCCCTCCATCCTTCTACCCCCTGCCCTTCTCTCTCTCCCATGGTTGATTCCCTTTAGGCCCCTCTCACCCCTTCTCACCCCCCTCTCACCCCCTGGCTCCCCGGCTCTGTGTGGTGTTGGCACAGAGAGGGCGCAGGCGGCACACAGACGGCCACGCAGATGGGCATCGGGCAATGCAGGGCTGCCTCCCCACACCTGCTCCTTGCTGGCACAGGGCTCGGGCCAGGCGGCCACGCAGTACACACACACACACACACACACACACTCACACACACACAGAAAAACACAGATGTGCATCTAACGCAGAATTATCTCTCTCAATTTATTGAACTTTCCCACATACAGACACAGACTCGGGAGCAGGGAGCATGCACGTGCAAATACTCCCACGAGCCGTTCTACATGCTGATGCACACGCATGCTTACGTGTTTTAATAAAAGAACGCCTCCTACACTCTGCTGCTCAGCCTGTCAGTCACAGATGTTTACAGGCTTATCTCCAACTGTGCCTCAACATGTGCTCCCCAGAAAATCTTTGCACATATACACATATCGTAAACGTATATAAGACACAATCGCACATCCATAGCCACCGAGCGATGTATTTATAGTGTCACGCCCACACATTCACACTTCAGCACTACCAGCACAGAAACACATTTCACAATTAATCACATTGCACCATGCTGTGCTGTCACATGCAGTTACATACCAGGCATTCAGTGAACTACACAGAGATGCACTATTGTCACTTTTACACTGAGTGGGAACAAAGATCGAGTATATAGACTCAGGGTTGAAAAAGATGGGGATTTACAAGCCAAACTGCTATTTTGTTGACGCCGCCATAGTGCGAGAGGAATTGCCAGAATTTGAAGCTGCTGGTTTAATTTTAGTTTTAGGTAGGGTGTGGATATAAACTTCCCAGCAAATAAACTTCCCAGGAAAGCGCCAAAAATAGCGGAAAGGGAAAATCCATCCTAAAACAGAAAACCCTGAATGTTTTTCCTCCAATCTTTGAACGCTCAGTCCTGATTTGTGAGCGAAATGAGCGGCTCCATTGACAGTTAATGGAACACGTTTACTTTTAGAACGACGCAGCCAGTTACTCATTGTGAAACCTGGACTTGGACATCGTGTGCCGACATAAGTCACTCGTCAAATTCAGGGACTTTTTGTTTTTTTTTGGTCATTGGATGAAGGGCGTAATTTCCATTAGGGAGACGGGGGAAGGCATGTCCACGTCACTTCATAAAATCCTATTTTTGTCCCCCTCACTTTTATTGTTTCCGAATAATAACTCACGAAAATCTCCATGAATGTTGTTGACTGACTGTCCAGCTGTCCAGGATAAAAAAAAAAAAAATTATGTTGACACTATTCTGAGGCTCCAATTATTACTATGTGCTTAAAGTTTAACAAGCAGTAGATTCGGCCAATGAGTGTGACTATGTTTTTTTACCCTGGGTTTCGCCTTACAGGCTACATGCAACTCTACCCTCTTGGTGGAGGTTGTTGGCACCAAATGCAAATTTGAAGGGAATAGTTGACACTATTCAGGGCACAAAAACTACCTTTTACATCCTTTTGATTTATTTGAAAGATCCAATAAATACTGTATATATATATATAAATATAACACACAAATTAACTTTATTATTTCCATTGTAGTCCTCTTTCCTCCTGTGTTTTTTGGACAAATAAAAAAATCTGTTACGTTTAATTGGTTAGTTAACATTTTTCTTAAAAGACACTGAAATAGGATATGAATTATTAATTTTTTTATGTAATAACGCACAGAGCTCCTCTTAGTAAAGATGCAAATACAAGATTATCTATCGTCTCTATCAAGCAATGCATGATTTTAAGTAGAAAGTACATGAACAATACAGCATTTATATTTTTCCTATTTTCAGCTTGGTTTGCTAACATGATGATTCATTTTTTGAATGTTACAACCAATTTAGTAGCTAGTAGCTAGTTTAGTAGCTTTAACTAAAGGTTAAATATATAGACATATACATATACATCTATATGTAGATATATCTTTGTCTTCAGTGTAAATCTCCTTCCAAATGTGACACAAAAAAGATACCTGAATAAGATTTAATACATAATAATACAAGAACATAAGTAAGTGAAAGGGTAAAGTGAAAGTGGATGACTCATTTGTGCGGCGGCTGTTTTCCGGATGTGCTGATAGCGCAGCAGGAACACTGTGTGACCACACTGATTTCATCAAATCCCCCGTCATTATCTTGTTACGCTCAAGTGTTATTATCTAATGAAACAAATTCCACATGAAATATTCAGGGGCACCTTTTGGAGGAAGTGGCGTCCTGACACAACCGTGCGCCGGGGGTCATTCAGGGGTTGCGTGTACTGCACCATCAACTGCTCCCCGACCGCAGCAGTGTCCAATAAGAAGCAGTGGCTTAACAAGCGGGGCCAGGATGAGCTTTGCTCGTGGAAGATTGAAGCACAGGGGTTGGTGGGGGGGGGTTGATCAGAAGGCGACGAGTGGTTTTCCAAAACCGGAAACAAATCTGAAATGAATGAAAAGCTGGGGGGCGGGGGGGGGGGGGGGGTAGAAGAGGGACGGGGGGAGGATAAAGGAGGTGGTGGAGGAGGAGAAGAAAAAAAAAAGAGGTTGAAATGAAGTCCAATAAAAGAGCCGAGTGAACATCTGTGTGGGATAGCCGTGGGGATTAGGAGGGTTTGGAACATTTTAAGCGCATTAAAGATAAAAAAAAAAGGTCAGAATGTTTAGCAACATACCGATAAACCTCTTAAGCGAAACCCAATTGGGGAGGCTGTTTGGTTTCTTTATCCAGAGGCTGGGGGGTGGGGGGTGGGGGCGGAGAGAGGGGGTGAGACTGCGCAGCCACACACACTTAAACTCACACTCTTGTGTATATATGTATATAGGTATATGTGTGTATATATGTGTGTGTGTGTGTATATATATATATATGTCAGTCATGCATCCATCAGCTCATATCCTCCATTATATTTAGTATTTCTGTATTTATGTGCACTGCAATCTAATCAGGGCTGCCCCCACCGTCACAGCAGAAGAGGGTTTGGACCTGCTCGCCTAAACGCCACTACTGGTGGGGGGGGGTGGGTGGGGGTTACAGCGTGAAAGCGAGAGGCGGAGGCGAGACAGACGAAGAGGCAGAGAACAGTGGTGGATTTGTCCGCAGAGCTCTGGAGCAGAAGAGGAAGAGGCCCCTATCATTTGACTGTGAACTGAACCATGTCTGGGGAGCTATCCTTAAATGACACGACGCGCAGGGTGGAGGCGGAGAGACGGAGTCAAAGGGGTCACGGGCTGTAGGCTGCGGCTGTGCTGCGCAGTTGCGTGTACTTTCGCTCGTCCTGCGTCATGCTCGCATCTCTTCCTGCTACAGTCTTTTACCGCAGCGTCACTCAGCTGTCAGAGCTCAGGACGGACATTGTACATTGTTTTCCTGTTCATGATTTTAAACCTACGACCTGCTTCCAGTTGTTAGAAAACTACTTAGTGTTGCACTCGTATAAAGACTGAAAAAAGAATGCTTTACTGTGCAGCAGAGGCTGAGATATCCCGGCCGTTTATCCTACATTTCCCATAATGCAACTGCTAAGTGTTTCTTTATTATACCCTCCCTGCCTGGTAAATACTCACGTCTTCCAAACTCCGCGTCCATAGTATGTAACGAAGGCTTGTGTTAATCTCTATAAACAGCTTTTTATCGTCATTCATATGCAGATATCTGTTTATAGAGATTAGCCAAAATGCTGTCCGGACACTAAAACCCCTGCAAAAAATATCCACGTTTGTGTATTGTGTGGAGAAACGTTGGTGATGGGACTGGAAACAATGAGCGGTATTGATACAGCACGAGTGGTATTGAACTCCTCTGCAAGAAAGCATGACCCGGCTGACCAAGTTCAACATCCAAACTGTTGTTTTTTATTTACTTCTGCTGTTGGTTTTACTGTCTGTCATCAGTCTGAAAAATCCCCTTCACTTAGTGCACATTAGATTACTGAGGGCCTGTTTGCTCATGTGTGCTTGTGATGCACAAACAAACACTCTAAGCTGTTAAGTAAATTTGCAAAAAGAATTTGCAAAAAAAAAAACAAAAAAAAACAACAATTGCCTGTGTGAGCAGCGTGCAATCGTATATGAATATGCACACGGTAAATGAGTCCATTAGCGCTGGCAATGGCTGCCTGCGTACTGAGCATGTGTATGCAATTTTACATTCAAGTGCCTTTTAATGATTTCCACCGGTGTGTGGCGGCGTGATGTTTTTGTTTCTGCGCGTATGATGAATGGAGTGATTAAGTAAGTGTGATTTTTGAGTGTGTGTACATTAGCATGGGTGTGAGTTATTAGCCTCTGTCTGCATCTGCAGTGTGATAAATGCATTGCCAGTGTTAACTTTTGTGTACACACTCCAGGAGTATATCAGCAGTGGCCGCGTACTGACCAAGAAACAAAATGAAGTGTCTGTGCGCGTGTGTGTGTGTGTGTGTGTGTTGTATTATCTCTGGTGAGGCGTATGCAGGGGGCCTTGGGGCGACTGTGTTCAGGAGATAAGGGCTGATTCATCCGCGTATAAACGCATGTGTGCGTAAGAGCGTGTTTGTGCTCGGAAGGCACGGTTATCCATGTTTGGTGCGTGCGCGTGCAAGCGTTAGAATAAATGTGTAAATAATGGCAGCTCCCGTCACCGCGGAGATAGCGGTGTGTTTTATATGTAAAGGTACAGTCAGAAGAGAACTGCTGCCTCCTCTTCTGACATTCAGTGGTGGTTTGAAGTGAGAACTTTACTCATTACTGCCGCTCAGCAGAGAGTAAATATCTTAAGTGCACCTTAAAGGAAAGGGCTGTGTGAGGTACTTACCCACAGTCGCTGTATTACCTGCTGTATGTGGCGGTCGGCTCGCCCCCAGTTTGGAGAAACAGTCAGGAGTCACGGTGCAGAAGTTAAGAACGCTCTGCTGTGGACGGGCAGCGCCAGCAAAACATTCTTTACCCAACTAAAGAGCTCAATATGAAGTGAAGTGTGTGCTTTATGCTTTGTGTTGAACACTTTCACAGCTTCACATCAGGACCAGTGTTGTGGACGAAGAACGTTTGACTTGAGGGGATGAGATCAATCTGTTATTATAGATTGGAACAACATTCTCAGACAAACCGTGTGAAAGGAAGACATCTGTACGTCAGTTACTCCCCCCTGTGTTCCTTTGGATACGTGAAGGAAAGTGAAACGGAGAAAAGTCTTGATGAATCGAATTCAGATGGAGGCCGCGATTAACGACAGGAAAACTATTCACAACAGGAAAACTATGTCAAAACATCCGTTTACAAACTCTCACGCAACTCGTGCAGATCCAAGTCTCGTGTGCTCACTGCTCCCCAACACAGGCATCTTCACTAAAACTTCACTTTTAAACACTTGCAGTCTCACGCAACTTCCCTTCTCAAGTTCACGGTGGAACAGTAATTGACAGACAAATGATCGAAGCTTTTCTCACTCTACTCACGTCTCTTAACAACGTGTACAGATCTGCTCACGTTTTGCCAACTGAAAAGTTCTGAGTTTGAAAATACTTGTCGATAATGAGCGGATTCAACACCTGGAGATGCAGAAATGCTGTTGCAGTGAAAAAAGCCAGCGTGGTTGTACTGCAGCGCAGCGACCAGCGGCCTGTTTGGTGCCAAGAAATACTTAAACAAAACAACACATTGAGCCCGTGCCAGTAGGCTATATTATTATCTTCATGCGAACTAATTGCCAGGCCAAACAGCGACACATATGCACACACAGGCTTCAACAACCACTCATCATTAGGGGACTGTGGTGTGCCATCCCTGTTGTCATGACAACTAGGCACCGAATTTTGGCTTGGGAACTGTCACATAGTGTGAGGGAGTTTTTTTTTTTTTTTTTTTTTTTTTTTTTTGCGAGGCATACAGGTTTTTAAAAGGTTCGTGCTTGCAGTGAAATGCACGATCAGGGTTGAGCGCCGGCGCGTCAGGAAGGACCCGAGGCTCCAGTTATTCCTGGATCGTCTTACGTGATCACCTCATTTAGCCTTCAACCATTCCCGCCCTTCCTTCCACGCTATGAAGGTGTGTGTGTGTGTGTGTGTGATCGTGTCTCCATTCATATTTAACTCGTACTCTGCAGCGTGCTGTCACAACAGCGGGCAACGCAACACGTGCAGGCTTGCACACAAACACCCGGTGGTTTTATCCTCCTCACTCCATTTGCATTGCATATCCTCTGTAGGGCTTTTTAAAAAAAAACCTTTAAGACCATTGGGTCTATGTGCAAGACAGAGAGTGTGCTTTGCAAGTATGTGTGTGTCTGTGTGTGTGTGTGGGTGTGCCGTCAGCTAGCAGGAATGCATGGGTACCGCCAAAGCTAAGATGGCTGCCAAGCGCTAAGATGGCTGCCAGGATTCCACAGAGCGACAGCGCGAGAGGGGAAGAGAAGCAGAGACAGGACGAGTGTGAGAGGAATTGAGGGAGAAAGACGTGAAGATGGACTGAGAAAGAGGGATAAGAGTGTGGAAAAGAGAAACTCTATCCCCGTGTTGTTCCCCCTCTTCTGTTCCTCCCAGAGTGATGAGGCGATTTTGTTTGTCTCTTTTTGTTGTCTTGTTTTTGGCAACGTGCAGACAGGGTGAATAGTGCAGCCGTTTGCTGGCACGTCGTCCACTAATGCCACCCAAGATTGGGACGCAGATTTGGGTTTAGAGGGCGTTGAGATTGGGGGGCCTAGTGCTGGCTGGGGAGACTTGGCCCAGGACGGCCTTAAAGCTTCAGCGCTGTGGGGTAATTGGCCTGAATGGTATATACTATACAACCATAAAACTCCTCCAGGCTGCATTACACATGTAAAGAAGAATGGCAGCCAGCGGGCCAAAACAACAAAAAAAAAGCAGAACTAGCTGAAGCAGGTGGCTCTCTGCCCGCGGTGAAGGTGAACACACACAGGAGAAGCAATGCACACGATGCCTCCAACCCACAAGTGCCCCCCTCAACTCACAGCTCCGCAGCGGGGGGGGGGGCGGAGGGTTCCTGGGACCTGAAACACTTTACACAGCTCACACAGTCAAAGCCCTTCATGAAAGCAGAGTGCATGTACATGTGAGTGGGTGAAAGAGAAACCAGTAAAACGGAACAAGTCCTCCAAACTGAAATTCTTTGGCACTTTCTGCAGTAAAAGATTTTTCCCACAGTGACAGACTCCAGAAGTGACGATATTAACCTTTCAGGTTCAACCAGATCGGAAACCTTTAATCTCAGGCCCCCCCCCCCCCCTCCCCAGACAATCTGTCCACCTGACTAAACATCTCCCTCTCTCTCTCTCTTTTTTTATGTCTTTCAGAACAATCAGGACAATCAGACAACTCAAACCAGCAAGGAGACACAGACGTCAAGCCCCCACCCAATGGTGAGTTCACCAGCTCGTCCCGCTTTGAAAATGTTTGCCGTACCTGTGCCTTTTGTGCAATCACACGTATGCACGCTTGCACGTACTGTACATGCACAATCCCCCTACACACGGGCCTCTCTGTGAGCGAGTGTGTCCCGGCAGAGTTGGGTCTAAGTTTATTATGGTAAGGAGAGTCGATGGGACTGTAGCGTGGGGGCCGTGCTGGGATTGTGGCGGGCCACTCATAAATCACACTGACGTTATTGGAAGATGGGAACCACATGGCCGCTGCCGAGCCGAGCGCTGACCTCATGCGCCGTCCCCGCTGTGGTTAACCCCGGACAGGGATGAAGCGAAGGAGGAACAGAGATGGAGAACGGGAGAAAAGTGAAAAGAAAATGAGGGGGGTGAAGAGAACAGGGAGGAGAAAAGTGATGGACAGATAGAGAGAGGGCTGCAATGAAGGAGGGAGGGTGTAGATTCAAAGTTCACTCTTCATACACACACCACACACACACACCCCGTATTATGGATTTGGACATTATGGAACACGGATGAACAAATACTCACATGTAGGAGCTCAAACCCTGCGGTGCTTATACCTACAGCATTTTCAAAGTCAATGTTTGCTTTTGTACCACTTCCCTTGTGAGGGTCAGTTGTGGATAAATCTTTGTTTTGGGATATTTTATGATAGCTAGCTCAGTTTTTCACTGACACGTGAAGGGGCTGTGGTTCAGTAGTTGTTCAACGTGCCCTTTTTCATTTCCCCGCAGCACTTTTGGGGGAATCCCTGCTTTAAAGTTATATATATTTAAGGTTCAGGGCTAAGATTAGCTGTAGGCGTCGGTTCAAGGTAGGATGGTTGGACGTAAAGGTTTAAGGAAAAATAAAAAAGAAGTAGTTTAGCTAAACAGTTTGCTCGTTTACAACCTGTCTGAACGTTGGACAGCTCCGACGGAGCCGATGACCAAAGATGTGAACTTAGTGGCCAAGTTCTAAAATAAAAAAAAACGCAGCATTTTCCTTTTACGGTTTATGTTACAGTATCAAAACGAATGAACGTGTCCAAGCCGACAGCCTGTTGTATCTCATAGAAAACACATGGCTCCGCTGGATGACACCAGCAGTGTGTCGACGTGTCTTTCAGCTCCCTCTGCATGTGTGTGTGTGTGTGTGTGTACGTGTGTGTGTGTGTGTGTATACTGATCTGCGTGCACATGTCATTTTCTGCATGTTTGGTACCTGCATCGACCCTGCGGGCCACTCTCACACACTCTCACACACTCTCACACACTCCTCTGTCTCTCTCACAGGCCACTTGAGTTTCCAGGACTGCTTTGTGACTTCAGGGGTGTGGAACGTAGCCGAGCTGGTCCGCGTGTCGCAGAGTGAGTCACGGCTTTATTTCCCCGTGTCCGTCTCTACGTGGACACACTCTCCCTGTCGTTCTTAACATATTCCCTTTCTTCTAACACCTTAATGGTGAAATTACACACACCTTTTTAGTTTGGATGACTTCATTTTAAGGGATAAATCATTGTTTTAAGCATAAGGCCGGTTATTCTATCGTGTTTTCTTATTGTCAACAACAATGAATTGATCCTGAAAACATAATGAGTATTTCCTGTTTGTCTAAACCCTGATACATCTTATTCCTCTGTGCTGTAGAGATCTATTGTTGTCCAAAACCATTTAAAAACGCATCAATGAGCCAAATTGTTGCACTCAAATGTTCCTTTTTTTTTTTTATTTCTTTTTATAAAAAAAATGTTTTATACCATGAACATACACACTAGTTTATTTTATCTCAATCCCACAAACACTGTCCTGCTGCTGGAAATATTCACCAAAGCACCAAATGTGTTTTTAATCCGCAGCTGAAAATAGTTCCCAACAAATTTTTGGGGATTTACAATTCTTTCCTGTTTGAGTAACGTTTGCTAAAAACTACAGTGGCCAGCTGTTGTAGGATACTACTGAGGCTTTAAGAAATAAAAAAAATAAAAAATGTTTTTAATGTAACTATATATTTGTGACCTGTTTTTTATGATTGACATCTTCAGTAGAAACCAATGGTCTTGGGACTGAGTGCCACAGACTGGCTGGGGAAGTCGGAAAGTTTTGAGAAATGGCAGGAGATCCACTGATATCATGTCACTGCCGTCCCAAGGGCAGCGTCGCATGCATGGCTAAAAATAATTCGGGCTGTACCAAATACTTTGAAGCTTTGAAGCTTCAGCCATAACATTGACATTCGAATTCTAAATCAACATTCGAATGTAGCTCAACTCTTTTTTTTT
>CALSCE010009415.1:2248843-2261783 GCA_943593645.1 Bovichtus variegatus | reverse complement strand
TCCTCAGCCCCGGTGGCTACAGCGACCGGGCCCAACTTCTCCCTGGCTGACCTGGACAGCCCCGGCTACTATAACATCAACCAGGTGACCCTGGGACGGCGCTCCATCACCTCCACCCCCTCCACCAGGTACACATACTGTACACACACAAGAACATGCATGCTCAAAATGTACTCCCCCACCTCCCCCTGTACTAATATTCTTAATTTCTTAATTCTATAACGTCCTAACACTGCTGTATTCTTTATGCTTAGCTTGCTCTGCCTTTTCATTGTGCTCTTTCTCTCCCCTTCTTCACTGCTAATCTTTCTCCTTCCCTCCGATCTGTCCGTCACTCTGTCTGTGTTTGTGTCTTTTGTCTCCGTTATTTCTCCCGGCTCCCTCCGTCGTCCTCTCTCGCTCATCTTACGCTGCAGGACTGAAATGGAGCTTTATGCAAGTCTCCCACGGAGGTAGTTACACTCATTACAGAATATCTCCCTTGATACTAATGTAACACAGTGCCCTGTATCACACTGGCGCTAAAGCCACACACGCATGCTGTCACACAGATATGCACATGAGCGCACACATATTTAAGCATTTTGGATCGGCAGTGAAACGCTGTACGTTCACAACCCCCTTTAATTTTATTGGTCACAGATGTATGAGTCTATAAGAATCTGCAAACACGCACAAAATGAGTTCCAGCATCGCCACACACACTTTCTCTGCTCAGTTTCTAGAGCGAGGCTGCTTCAGGCCAGTATGGATACAGCATGTTGAATAAAATCTGGCCTCATGTTTGTCTCGCTGTCTCCAGTTATGTTGCTTAGTCCCCTTTGGCTAAAACATAATATGAAAAGAAAACATTTAAGGGGAAACCTTGACATTTAAAATTTTTCTAACTATTGATTTCATGCGGACACATGCCTGACTACAGGGAAAATATGCACCCATATATTGTCCTAAATTGTCCCACAAATGGTATGCGTGCATTCATTACAGCCCCATTAGTAGTGCCTGTTAGTTTCAGTTAGAGTTTAAGAAAAATGCTAAATCTGATTAATGTTAAAATAAAAACACATCCCTCTAAATCCTTTCTTTCCCCCTTATCCAAGAATTGCACAAACCCCCTAATTCTCTTCTTTTTCTCTCAGCTCCAACAAGCGCAAGTCCATTGACGACAGCGAGATGGAGAGCCCGGTGGACGATGTCTTCTACTCGGGCCGCTCCCCGGCGGCCGGCAGCAGCTCTCAGTCCAGCGGTTGGCCTAACGATGTGGATGCAGGTAGTGCCGCTACAAGCTCCCCGAAACATCCTGCACGCATTCCAGACACCTTTCCCTTTCCTGGGCTGAGGTCCACATCAATTCAGACGCAAACATTTTAAGTTATAGATGAAAAGGAAAATGATGCTTTGATGGAGGCAGCAGCAGAAGCAGCTCCTCCAGTGTTTTTTTTATTTGCAGAGCAGGCTCAAACTAGTTTCACATTGAATTTTAAAGCCCCCTGAAAACATATTTATTTCCATATGACAATAAAGGAATAGTGCGACACTTTGGTAAATATTCTTATTTGCTTTCTTGTGGAAGATGTGCCCAACTATTTCTGGTGCAGTAACAGAATAAACAAACAAGAAATAACGTTAATTGGTGAGCTTTAGAGGTGCTGGTAGACAGATTTAGTTACCTTTGCACAGAGCCAGGCCAGCTGTTTCCCCCTGCTTTCTGTCTTTGTGCTAAGCTAAGCTAACCAGCTGCAGGTTGTAGCTTCATATTTACTTTACAGAAATGAGAGTGCAAAATAAGTGCATTTCCCAAAAGCCTTCAAATATTCATGACTAAATAGACTGTTAAAGTTAAAAAAAAAAAAAAAAAGCATCCTCAGCTAACAATTCTTATCATCACTTCTTATAGTTAACATATATTTCCAGGTGTTAAATTCACACTGACTGATGTGGACCAGAAGCCACAGCTCACCTCCTTCCTCCTCCACTTCCCTTTGCCTCTGTACTGTATTGTTGACCCTTCTCCCCCCCCCCCCCCCCCTCCATCCCGACTCACTTTATCACCCTCCTCCATTTACAACTTCTACTCACAACCTTGTCCCCCACTGAGCAGAACAGACCGTTATGCCGCGGCCAGTGTTTTTAGCATCGTTTTATCACATGCAGCAGGGACTTAAAGGGCCAATTTACCCAAAAATATATTTTCTCTGTTATTCCTAGTGGACATGCAGATAGTTTTGGTTTTATTTTGCACAGTTGAAACCACGGACACCTCGACCACCACCACACCTTGCTTCTAGACAAGGTCTTAATGTCCTACTTTCTGAAAATAATTTTCATTGGGGACTATTTTCAAACCATAAGAAAAAGACCTGTAAAGTCTGTGCTTGTGAGTGGCCTGGACATTGTTTCTCAAAGGACACTTTGTTGTCTGTCTAGCACCAAACCTCTGTAGTGACGGGGAGCGCAATAAAAACTATAAAACCGAAACTATCTGCACACTGACGAGGTGAACGTGTGAAAATGTGTCCAGTTTTGCTTTGGCTGAACTGACCCTTTACTCAGGCCACAAACTCATGTGCATTTAACTATTTTTATCCTAGTGTTGTCTGCGTTGTTAGTGGCAGAGACTAACAGGAGTTTAACCTTGAGGGTGTGTGAAGTCTGAGACATACAGTAGATATAACAGATAACTCTCAAAAGCTATGTAGGTTTGTTTTGTACAAATGTCCTTTTTTTCAGTTTTATTTTGTTTAATAGACTGAATGAGTAAGGCCATTAAAAAAAAATATTTTTTAAAAGCTAGGACTAGTGTAGTGAGATATGTGTGTGTTCATCACTCATCATATGTAACAGACATTTTCTTGCCAAGAGTTGGATGAGAAGATTGATACGACACTGTGCGGTGACTATGAAGCTACAGCCTGATTTAGCTGAGCAAAGACGGGAAAAGTAACAAACTGACCTACTTGTAGTTTTTCTCCGCTTCAGTTTTTGTATGAATGAAGCAAACAAGATAAAACACGCTGCTCAGTCTAGATGTTTCCCCCCCGCTTCCAATCCCCGTGCTAAGCTGAGTTTACAGCCAGCTGTAAATGGAGAAAGGACAAATTTCAGATTTTGTAAGAATAAAACAAACGAGATGGAACATGCTAACCAGGCTAGCTAACTGGGCTAGCTAACTCCAGCCTGTTATCGTACGCATTAAACTAACAAGATGCACCATGTTTATGAGTCCGATTTAAAGGTGATGGCAGGCAGAGTTTGTTACCTCCAGGCTGTTTGCCCTGTTTTCAATCTTTTTGGCGAAGCTAACGTGAGGCTAACCAACTGCAGCTTCATATTTACCGCACAGTTATGAAAGTGGTATCCATGTTTTCATCTACCGCTTTCCATTAAAGCGAGTAACTTATCTATTATTCCCCGACACTGAGAGTTTTACCATCCAAATGTGTTGTCTGCAGAGCAACATCAGTGTATTCACCACACATTTACTTCCTAAATCATAACCCTTCACCCTTTGGCTTACAGCAGTGTTAACCTTTCTGATGAGTACCATGTCAAATGTATTTTTACAAAAGACTTCATGTATATCTCCTGGGTTTAGTATTTTATTCTGTTAAATCGCTAAGTTTTCATGTGTTCTCCAATTTCTAACCGTCACTCCTACTCACATGCTGCCGTTTTAATATCCCCAGCAGTCATGATGTAACTATTTTATAGACACTTGCTGCACTCTATAACATTAAAGTCCCCTGTTGCATATTATTTAACCAATCTCTCTCTCTCTCTCTCTCTCTCTCTCTCCTCATTCTTTCCATCTCTGATCTCTGTCTCTGTCTTTTTCTCTCCTCCCCTCTTCCATTGTTAACTCTTCCCTTCTCCCCTGTTTGGCCTTTCAGTGCAGCACCATTTGGCCAGTGTGCAGGAGAGGAAGATTAAGCATGAGAGCGATGGAGTGCAGTTTCCTTACCATGGTTAGAACAACATTAAACATTATACTGTGTACATGTATACATGCTCTACTTCAGCTCACATCACACCCTCAACTTGTATACATCTCTTTCTTGTCTTTTTTTCCCCAAGTCTGTTTGCACTTCCTGTGAGCTGTTCTGCGTCTCCCATTCATCCTTTCTCTTCTCTCTCTTGTGTCTTGTTCTCTGGCTATGCTGCCGCTGGGTGGGGTTGTTTCTGCCAGATGTCTGCTGTTGTCCATTGTGGGTTTACCAAAGCCTTTTGGTAGCCCAGTAGCTCCATAACATCCACCGCCTGTCTGCCTCAAAGATGTTGTTGTGAAATCTAGGCAGATGAAGACGTCCCTGGTGCATTAAGAAAAACATCTCTGAATCACTTTAATTCTGACATGCGCTGTCTGACAAAACAATCTACTGTATTTTCAATGTGTAATTATGTGCAATATCATACCCTGAAATCACATTGTTGTGACACACCACATGCATACAGTTTTCCAAGGCGGTGTGAATTTGTCAGCAACATGCAGCTAAGTACTTTGGGTGCTTGGTGTACTTTTGTTGTCGAGCCCTGAGAGAGAAAGCGTTGAAAGACCCGAAGAAGAAGAAGAAGGAGGGTGGTGTGTGTGTGTGCGCGTGTGTGTGTGAATGAGGGTTTTTGTTGAGTAGCAGCGTTAGCCGCTTCATGCAGCCAGGTTGTTTAGACAGAGCTGTTGAGTGGTGTCCCACCTGCCGTAGGCCTGACTCAACCGCCTATGAAAGACGGCGCCGGAAAAACAACATACGATCTAAACAAACACGACTGAAGGCGCTCAGGTGTGTCATCAATGCACAAGGCGCCTTCTGTCTCCGAGACATGCTTACTCACTAACGCGCACATTTACAAATGGCATGCACACACACACACACACACAAAACTACATTTCAGCTTTTTCACTGATTTACATTCACACACACATAAACACACACACACACACACACACACTCCCCAATCTGGAGAGGAGCAGCGTTCCGGTCCAGATGGCGCCTCCATGTGTCTACAGCGAAGGGAGCTACTGGGTTACAGCAGACATCTGTTCTGGTGATGGTGGTGGTGGTGTTGGGAGTGAGAGATGAGAGATGAGGAGGGGCGGAGGGAAGGGGGGAGGGCCTCCGCCTCTGCCTGCTCTGGAGGTGATCCTCTACCTGAATGAAAAGCTCTGAGGCATCGCAGGTGATCATGTAATTCATCATTAAGTCTGCTGTCTCCCGCTCCGCTCTGCTCCGTTCTCTCCTTCTGCCCGCTTGCTCCTGCTGCTCAGGGGTGGGAAACCCCACTATTAACTTTTCAATAAGGGGTGGGGGGGGGGAAGGTGATATTGACAGAGAATTCCAGCCAATTATTTGGTGTTAAAACTGAGGTGTGTGTGAGGTTGTGGTGTTGCTAAGGCGTCCTTGCTCTGCCTGAAGCACATAACCTCACTGTTTATGAGCGCTAATGATGTGTGAGCGCTAATGAGGGACACAACTCTGGTAATGTGCATTGTTTCTTGCTTACCTGAATGACGAGGCGTGTTTTTTTTTTTCCCCCCTCTCCTTTGGTGTGTATGTCTTGGTGCACATGCTAGTGGACCAGTTGGGGGAGGGAGGGGGGGCGGGGGGGGGGCTTGTGTGGTCGCCAGCTTGTTAGCGCGGCAAAGGCTAGAGGGTCATGGGAGCAATTGGCTGCCAGTCTGCTTGTGTAGTGTGCCAGGCACAGGACATAGAAATAATGCAGAACAAACAACTGTGCGTGTGTGTGTTAGTGTGCGTGCATTTGCGCGTGTGTGTGTGTGTGTGTGTGCACAGATTAAGGGAGAGATCAGAGTAACTTCTGTTGGCTTTATCAGACAAAGCTTTCATTGGGCATCTGGGCCTCATTTGCCGCTCCTCACTGAGAAGCCGCGTACAACCAGATATTTCAGCAAGATCCAGACTAATTAGGGGGAAATCAGAGACTAAAAACAATATGTATAATTTAAGGCTGTTTATGCATAATAAGCTGGTTATAATTGAACTTGTACTGTGTGGTGGCACGCAGTCATCCCTATACGTACCCCAGAGGAGCTGCAGCTAAACAGGCTTCATTCCATTTGAATCCAAAACATGTCTCTTTTTAACAGACGCAAGGAATCCAAATGCCAGCCTGAGCAGCTCATGTCAAATTGTACAACAGCCATAAATAATCAAACAGAACTATGTTTGACTCAAAGTTCATAAGATGGATAACGTATTACTTTCTTCCAGTCATAGTAACAACACTTTACTGTGTGTTCGTGGTCGAGACACTGACGGTGAAAAGACACGGAGAATATTTGCTCAAGTACTGTAGAGCAATTTTGTGGTACTTTTTCTATTTATTGTCACTATATACGTCACTCCGTTACATTTCAGAGTTATGTTCGACAGCTATGTAGTTACTTTGCAGATTTAGGTTTTGCACACAATTAACTAGAAGGGACCTCGGAGAGCTCAGACCTCGGCCATGGCCGTTTCTATGTGTGAAAGATAATAAGAGAATCTGTAGTTCAGATCCACTCCCTAATGCAGTGTGTTCTTCGTCGGCCCATGCTGCACCCTTCCTCAAAGTTTCAGGAAAATCGGGACAGTAGTATTTTTGTAATCTGGCCGACAAACCGAAGCCATAGCCTCCTTAGTGACATACTAACAGCCACAGCAGTAAAAATGCTGCTTATGTGTTGATGCTTCAACAATTATGCATTAATATGATATACATAATATTGGGTAATACTGGGAAAGTGGCGTTTTCCAACTAATACAGTGCTTTTGCTCAAGTAAAATGTTGAATGCAGGACTTTTACAATGCTTTTACTTAAACCTGCAATTACTGTATTTTTTTTTGCCACTTGGGGGCAGCAGAAACTCTTAAACGCTGACATATTATCACCTTTTAAGTTGTCACGGACGACGTGTTAGCGGACATTTGCCTCTTTCATACGTGCAGCATGCAGAGAAGTTTGAAAGGATAGTAGAGCTCCTATACTACAAGGAGCTCATGTGGTCGTGTAAGAACATCGATTACAGCAGCTTTCAGTTAACCACCTGACGTCTTCCCGTCAGAGTTGTGCGTCGCAGCAGCAGGTACGCTCCCTGTGGGGCGAAGCAAACTGGTTATAATATATTACTAAGCAACACACCATAGGAAGTGAAATATCAGTGCCAGATGGATGACGAGCCTACGCTTCGAATGTTCTGCTGACTGTAGCAAATGGTTAATTCCTTTTATCTTGAAACTTTTATGCACCCTTTTTTTTTTTGTCGTCGAGCGTTCAGCTGTTCGTCTACTCCACTTCTTTTCCTTTTTTGACGAGGCCGTATATCTTGTTCTCTCCTCTATATATCGAATGCACGTGGAATTGGAGCCAAACGTATAATGTTTGAACCTCAAAAAGAAACCTCATCTTCTAGCTGGTTCAAAAGCATCTTGTGGCCTTCTGTCTTCACACTGCCTTTTTTTTTTTTATAAGTATAATTCTAGCCGTAAATAAAATGCATCTCGCCCCGCTTTTTGTATCCGCTCCTCCCACCTACATGCAGAGTCACGTGATGTGCCTAGCTGAACATAAGTGCCGGCGCCCACCTTTTTCTATACTTATCGGTGCCCACACGAGCACAGCTGCGCCCATGCTGCCTGTGAGCATTGTGGGTAAATAGTGATAAAACATTTCCCAGTGTAGCATTAAAGAAAAGCTTTTCAGAAATCTGCTCTGTTAGACTTTATATGCTTAGCTCGTAAAATCTATTTCCACGTCTCTCTGGGCCATGTAGAAATTACCCACGTCTTTATTTGAGTGTGTTTGTTTTATATGTGTGAATATTGTGTCGTTGAGTAGTTTATGGGACTTTTGCTCGCCAAGGTTGTTTATCATTGTACTCTTTCAACCAAATCCGGAGCAAACAAAACATTGAGTCCAGTAGAGGAAAGTAATGAGGTCTGTGTGTCCACGCTGATGTACTTTTCTATACTTTCACTTCCTCATTATTCCATGTTTTATGGATTGTTCTTTCCAGAGTTTTATTTCAGCGTCTATTCAACATTGCGGTTCCCGACAGAGGTCAAATACACTATTTGGCGCTTGGCCTCAAACCCTGAAAGTCTAAATTGTGCCTTAGGATTACCATACATCAAAAATAAGTTCCCTCAGCGCCCACCACACAGGGCCTTGATCACAGAAACGAGCCTCTTTTATCTGTAGCTCTCACACTTTTGGCCATGTTTCTGGTCCGCTGGTGAGCCCGGCCTATACTTACTATGCCTGTTTTTACCAAACTGAGGGATATTTCATGCAGTCCTTTCGCCTCAGCTGACATTTATAGACAGAGGGGGACACTTTAATGTGTTTGTCTGTGTGTCGGCCATGCCGTCACCGCTCCTCTCCCGCTTAACTCCTTCCATCTTTCTGCCGCTCTCCCATCCAGCGCTCACTGGCACTTCGCCCGGTGCTCGCCACCCAGCCTGTGTATATGTGTGTGTGTGTGTGTGTGAGAGAGAGTTCAAGCACTTCTTTATGAAATACTGTACGTCTTAAGGCAGTAACATAAAATACCTGACCGTCAGATATCGCGGAAGGGCAGTACATCAGAGCAGCCATTGAGGTATGTTTTGGCTCACTCTTCTGCAGCTATATGTAGCAGCTCATGCTGGCTTTGGCTTGAAAAACACAGCCTGCCCCAGATACGAGGATGCCATTCATTCTAATGAGGCATCCTGACAAGTGCAGCGGGGCGGTTGGTGAGCGGGTTTGCTCCTCTGAGATCCTTGTGGTTGGGATTAGTCGGGACAGTTTGGATCTCAAAAAAAAGAAAGAGACGTCTTTGATTTCAGAGGTACGCCCAGTGAGTTGTCCACACACTCCAGTGGTGAACCGTAGTTGGACCGCCATCGCATTTCCCAGCTCTCCTCTCTCTTGACACTGTGCCCCTAGCCCCCCCTTTCTCCCGTCACCTCCCTTCGCTCTGAACCCCTGCGCTTCAACACACGCCCTCCCCCCCCCCCCCCCCCCCCCCCCGGACCCTGCCCCCACCCCCCCCCCCCCCTCCCCCCCTGCTCAAGCTGACGGACATGGTACAGCCCGCTGACTGTACACAAACATAGAGTATTGGACAGACAGATTGTGAGAAACCCATCTGTATGTTAAACCAATCAACAAATCAATGAATGAATCGAACCGATCAATCCATTGATTTCAATCATAATCATTAGATTCTTGCAATCAAATTTAAAAAGTGCTAAGCTTTTTTTTTTTTTTTTTTTTTCTTCTTTTTTTTTTTTTAGAGTCAAAGTAAGAAACGCAGCCATGTTTGATTAAAACCTCGTCTCTGTTCTGCCATTTTGTTGATCCCCTTTTTGCCAGGACTCTCATCGCCTGGTTCTCTTAAGAAGCCGGGGAAATTCGATTTCAGCGCCCTGTCCTCCCAGACGAGGTCCCCCCGCATGGCGTTCACCCACCACCCACTGCCAATGCTGGCGGGAGTGAGACCAGGTGAGACCAACCCAGCTCCAGATCCCCCTGATCGCCCCCACCCCTTCCTCTCCCCCCCTTACCATCTCCTCCTACCCACTCCCCACTTCTCCAGGGCCCCCACACCTTCCTCCGGGCGCAGAGGTGGAGTGTACGGGAGATGAGAGGGGCTGGGAATTAAAAGCTGGCAGGTAGCTCTGTAGGCTTGTGCTCATCTCTGCCTCCTCCTCTTACCCTCATAGGGTGCAGGTCAAGCTGGTGACGGAGCTTCTAGGGAGTCTGGGTGTGGTGTGTGACTTTTTTTGGGTCTGTCTGGTGGATGGTTGGTGGTCGTAGATCTCTAGATATCAATATACATCACTTTCTTCTTTTTAAAGGTGAAGAACAGGAGGAGGGGGCTGCTGCTGTCTATTCTGTCACATCTCAAATCGCACAAATTTCCGCTGGTTGTAAAGCTCTCGTTGTTGTTGCCTTTTTTTTTTCTGCACGACACTTGAATCAAGTGTCGTCGACATCTTGCGGATCTTGTCGTGTTTTATGACGATTTACTTCTTTTTTTTTTTTTTTTTTACAACATTTTTGAGACTGGTGACCTAATGAGGTAATATCTAAAAGACGAAATAAATACATAGACTTGTATAAAAGACATTTCTTAAGTGTCTTAAATGCAACAAAAACAACTTCAAATGCGCCATTTATAATCAAAAATAAGATATAAAGATATATTACTTTATGTTTACTTTATTAGATTGTAAATATTTACAATATTTATAACGGTCTGGGATGTGAAAAGGTCAGCATTTAGTTAATGAAAGACTCCAATGACTTGCATTATGGGAAATGTAGGATCCAGCTTTTATGGATCTAGAGACTAAAAGTCAACATATGTTGGCTTCTCCTTCTTTGGTTTTCACCATTTCTTTAATGGAGAATCCCCCATCTTTATGGAAGTACAATACCAAAGCATGAGGCTGCATTACCAACCAGGAAAAGTGGGAAACTGCCTGGAGTTCAGATCTCCAGGTTCACAGTCTGTGTGGCAATCGGTTTGTGGTAATTTCATGTAAGTATGCGCCACTAAAGCACCACATCGACTGACGTGTTCTGGGCCTTAAAGGGGGTCTTGAGGCCCCGTCTTTAATAGGGTCCTTGTGTCAAAGTCTTGTTTTAAGGTGATACTAATACCGTTATGACGTTGCGCGTAGAAGAGTTGGTTCTCCTGTAAGCGTTGCACAAAGAGTTGGGTGAGCGGGGCCAAGCAAGTAGTTTTTGCCGCAGCACCCCGAGCAGGCTGAACCGGCCGTGGGTCTTTCCTTTTTGCTCTTCCCTATCTTCTGTCTCATCTTTTTTTTTACTTCCTCTTTCCAAATTCTTCTTATTAACTTGCTTTTCTTGACAGTGTGCGAACAAATTGATCTCAATGTGGGTGAGCACATGTTTTTATTCATCCTGGCAGGGGCAGACAATAAGGCCCTGGGTGTAAACCAGCTGATCCTCCACCAGGCTGAAACAAGCAGCTCGTGATAACATCAGATATTAAACAGAGCCAGGGGCTCCGATAATAAATCATCACTATTAATTTCATCACCACGGAGCAGATCGAGAAAGAGACTTCCTCTTCTTTTTTGGAAAAGTCTGTGAATTCACCCACTGGAGATAATTACTCATGTGCTTTAGTTCTGTAGCTAGGCTACATCAAAGGCTTTTTAAGCCAGCGAGCAGATGTGAAGCAATGAGGTTGACCGCCGTGTCATTAAACCTTCCTCCGCGGTTGTTGACAGACCCTTCGCCTCTTGAGATGTAGCTACGGCAAATGCGATCTCCACAGACACACTCGTGCTCACGCTCACGCGCACACACGTGCACAACATGCCATCCCTGTTGTGGCCAGCAGTTGTGATTTATACACTTGTGATTTGTTTCTCTTTACACAAACTTCTACAGTGGGCTAAGTTGGAGCTGTTCCTGCGCTGGCGTGAAAGTGCCTACCACATCATCAGCGTTGTTGTTTTTTCTGTGTGGAAGACAAAATCCAGCAGGATTTAGGAGTTGGTGAAGTCGGGTTTAGGAGTGTGGGCCAGCCGCGCACAGCGGTGGTGCAGGGAGGCGGTTTTGGTCACATTCAGCCGTCCTCCCTCTATAGCGGGGATGTTCAACCAGGGGTGCTTATGCCCCAGGATGAGTAGCACAACTAAATTCAAAGGAAAAAATATATATAATCCCCCCCCGTTATCCTTTACAGAGTCACGGGGGGTTGGAGCCGATCCCAGCTGACATTGGCTGACACACACACACACACACACACACAGACGGTCAATAACTCATGTTCACATCCACACCTACGGGCAATTTAAAAAAGGAGCACATGGAGAAAGAAAGCCAACACAGGAAGAACATGCAAACACCACACAGCTTGCACTATGCCACACAGAAATCACCATTTTTGTTTAAATAATATATGTCCACATAGTGAGTCAGCCGAACGCTACGTGTTGGGATTGAAAGTTTGTGAAAACTAGTTGGAAAGCAAGCAGTGAAGAGCTAGGTAGACATGTTGGATAAATAAATAGATAGCTATAAGTAGTATAAATATTAAGGTAAATATAATTGATCAGTTGAAATGGTTAGATAAAAGTAAACCAACATAAATAGAAAGAAGTAATCGAGAAACAGTTGAAAATGTTAGTTAAAAATAACAGATAAATAGTGAAAAAGCTCAAATAATTTGAGAAGCACTTGATAGCTTAAAGTAATGCCCTAATAGTATAGTTATATACTATATATATATATATATATATATATATACTAATAGTTGAAATACTCCCTATGTAGTAAATGTAGAACAAAGGGTGCACTTCTCCAACTATCCAAGCTTTCTGGATAGAGCTTACTTTTATTTTTTATTTGAGGCTCTTTCATATGTTACATGTGTGTTTGCCTCAGCTATGAGTTCTTGGAACTTTTCCTGCAAATTGAAAATGAAACAATGCCGATAACAAAATAAATCTGTTGTTTATGACGAGCAAAACACACCACAGCCAAGTTTTGGTAAACAAGTCTACAGAGCAAGTCTACAAAATGTATTTTCTTTTTACTTATTTTGTATTTGGCATTACAACAAAACATTTGAAAGTATATTTAAATGGCACCTTATAACGAATGTTCATAAGTGCACCTTGTTTGTTGAAATACTGTCAAACTCGATAAACACACTTTTATTCTAAAAGAAAAAAGAAAAAAGTTGACAAAAAGTCATTTTTAAATGGAATATTTAGATAAAAGTAATGACATATTTGACTAAAAGTAATGGCTAAATGGTTTAAATAGACCTAAACATTGAGAATTCAATTGTATATAATCGTTAAGGTTAAATAACATCCAGTTGATGAACACATTTGTTGATGAAGAGGCACTGAGTTCATCTGACAGGGCTGGGGGGGGGGGTACGTCGGACAAGTTGGTAACTACTGAGGGAGAGGA
>CALSCE010009415.1:2230287-2248743 GCA_943593645.1 Bovichtus variegatus | reverse complement strand
AAAAGTTGACAAAAAGTCATTTTTAAATGGAATATTTAGATAAAAGTAATGACATATTTGACTAAAAGTAATGGCTAAATGGTTTAAATAGACCTAAACATTGAGAATTCAATTGTATATAATCGTTAAGGTTAAATAACATCCAGTTGATGAACACATTTGTCGATGAAGAGGCACTGAGTTCATCTGACAGGGCGGGGGGGGGGGGGGGGGGGGGGCAAGATGGGAAAAACTGTGGGGGGGGGGAGAGGGGGCGGGGGGTGGGGGTTTCCCCCAAACCCGCCCCCCCCCCCCCCACCATCACCACCATCCTATCCCATCCCAAACCCCTATACCCCCAGAGTGTTTGGCCTTCACCCAGTCTCTAATGGGATTAGTAGGGGACTAATAGAAGCAGGGAGACGGCTCCACTGGGGAGCAGGCAGCCTGGCATGGGAGCAAGGTGTTGCTGGGCTGAGAGGCACAGGCCCCTGTCTGGGGGGTAATGCAGCGGGGTTGGCACTCGTGAAGTGCACTCACACACACAATGTATAAGATGCAAGAACCAAAGACTGTTGGCAGCCCGACGTGGGCAGCTGGGGGGCCTGGATTGGATGGGGTGGGCGTCAGACTGGCACGGCGAGGAGGAGAACAGGCTTCTAATACAAATCAAGGAGATTTAGTAATGGATATAGGTCTGACGGAGGGGGCTTTGTGTTCGGTCGTAGGGCTCCAGCAACCGCTCCCCTCACACCTCTCACACATATTCAGCTCTGTCTGCTGCCAGGGCCTCTATTTTCCTCTCTTGTAAAGCGAAAACAAGGAATGCTTTTTTTTTTTTTATAATCTTATTAGCCGCCTAATGCTGATATATTTTGCATCTCCACACCTGTCGTACACACACACACACACACACATATCAGATTTTTAAGCTCCAAAGCATATAAACAGAAAAGCATCACTTTAGACATACAGTGCGAACGTAGAGATTAATTCTGTCGTAGAAACAAAATGTGTCAGATGAAAAACGGCTTTACCGTCTGGATGCCAAATTGCATCAACGCCAATGAATCACACCCTCAAAACGGCACACAGGCGTGCAGGCATTAAGACCGGCTAATTTAAGACGGTACTCAATGATCTCTTTGTTCTTTTTTCTATTTGCGAGCTCTTCGCATCTGATTGCAAACATATCGCGCTTGCATCTATTGAATTTGCGCACGTTCAGGTGTGTGCCGTGTCTGCACAAGTCTGAATGGTGACTTGTCTTGTAACGTTGTCTGTGATTGTGCACATATGAATGCAATCTGCGTGTAAATCTCCACCATAGAGCTGTATACATTTTATTGGAGTGATCATAAAACATTATGAGCAATGCCCATTATAGCTATTAACTTGAAATCTGCTTTTCTTGGAAAAACAACATTCCTTTCATGTGCGACATTTTAAAACCAGATGTGATATTGCTGTTATCATTCGTTACTCACTCTACACATCTCTCCCACCTGTAACTATGTGAAGTAATTAATGCCTTCCTCTCGCTCTCTGCATCTTTCTCCACTTGTGTTCCTCTAATAGAAATGTCTCTGTTGGCAGGGAGTCCCCGTGCTTCAGCCTCGGCCTTGCACTTTCCGTCTCCCTCCATCATCCAGCAGTCTAGCCCCTACTTCACCCACCCAACCATCCGCTACCACCACCACCCTGGACAAGACCCCCTGAAGGAATTTGTGCAGTTTGTCTGTGCCGATGGCTCGGGGCAGGCCGCCGGACAGGTAAGGCTATTTATACAGAAGCTGCAGACGTGCCACACCTTGCGCCTAGCTAGCATTTCTCTTGTGGTAATAGTGTATGAAGCGGTTAGCAATTATAGCAATTATTAAAGATTCTAACCGACCACTGACAGTAGAACAATAAATACGTATATTAGTGGGATAATGTTTGTTTGGAAGCAAAAGAAGGCCACAATATAACGACAATGTTCAGCAACTGTTTACCTAATTGTGAAATTTAAAAGCTACTGAAAACTTGGTGTCAAAAACTAAATTTACAGCATTGAAATTTTACTTTGAAAACCTTCTGTCTGACTTAATGTGGTTTGATTGTCCCTCTTTAAAAAATTTCAGAAGTTTTTTTTTTTTTTTTTTTTTTTTTTTTTTCAAATTTCACATTTTTTAAGACTTTTTGTCTCGGTTTACGAATTCAGAAAATCCCACTGTCTGACTGACTCCTTCAGGCTTGATTGATCCTAAATAGTCGTGATGTCAAGTTCGAATTTTGCTGTGATAATGTAACAAATCTCAATCAAAGTAATTTTCATTTTCTGAATTTGAAACCATATATATATATATATATATATATACACAGTCATATGTCTACATACAATATAGAGAATTGCACAGAAATACACAAGTGAACACACCAGACATTTGTTTATTCAGTTGGTCTACAAATCTTTGTATTGTCTTGTCAATGTCATTTTGCTGTTTCAGACCCCGACGTTCCTCTTCCTCCCCCCTTTTTTTTTTTTTAATTTTAATTTTTTGCTCCACCCAACCCCTCAGAAGTTATAACCATCAGCACGAGAGTGAATCAGTCACGGCACACTTCAGTCAAGCATACCCGTCCTGTGTTGTGTCATCGTGTTTCTGTTTTCATCTCTAGCCGTTACGATTTTAGTTGGAGTTTGGTTGTTTGGTGCTGGTATCGTTGGTGGTGTTGTGCTTGTGTAGACGAGTATTCTCCCATGGTTTTGATTTCTTGCCATCTTCTTGGACGAACCCAGTCAATAATTTGCTCACTTCCCTCCTCCACACCTCCTCCACCCACCATGGACCACCCCTGTGGAACCTCTCACCTCAAAGCTCCAGCTCCCACTCCTCCCAAACCCTGTGGTGATTATTATTTTTCACACCTCCATAAAAGATGCCGTCCACATACATCATTCCTTTGATTGTTGTTTCCCACCACCTCCTCTCCCTCCTTTCACCATCGCCTCCCCCTCCTTCCGTCATGGATATTTTTTTGGACCTGGCCTCCCGAGCTGCGTCTTCTTTTCATTCCGTGTCTGCGGATTGTCGCATGTCGCCCTCCTGACCCTATTTGTGTTGTCTGCAGCCAAACGGGAGCGGCCAGAGCAAAATGCCAGGCTCCTTCTTGCTGCCTCCACCTCCCCCAGTGGCCCGCCCAGTGCCCCTCCCTATGCCCGACTCTAAACCCAACAGCACGCCCCCTGACGGCGGACTCTCCTCGCCCGCATCTCCGTGTAAGTGACCCCGCAGAGACTCAAAACCAAACCCACAACAAACAAAAAAATCTGAAAATCCCAACCCTCTCCAGTGAAAAGAACCCTGCCATTGTTCTTCCTCCAACTTCGTGTCATCATTGTTCCTGTATATCCAACATCTCACCTCCTTTAACTCTTGGAAGGCTATGGAAGCCAGCACAGGAAATACTGTGGAGCTCAGAGTAGATCAAGGCCACATATCTTTCATAATGGACTCCTGTGGTGCTCATCAGGGTTCTGTATTAGGCCCCCATCAGTTTGAGCGACTATACATGTTGAGTCCATTCCGCGTTGTGGAAGCTGCATAACCAACCCAGTTCTTCTCCTTCTAAATCCTCCTTTTATCCCCTGATGGACTCATTAGCAAACCATGTATAAAAGATTATTAATCAAATGATGATTCTAACTTGTGAAGAGCACAAATTTAGGGCAGTTAAGTGATATGGACTCCAAAACATTTCTGTAGAAATTGGGACATTGGTGGAAAAAAAATCTAGTCATACTTGTTTTTGGATGATGAGGTTAGCTTCTTGGTGGGATTGTTTTTGTTTTGTTTTGTGATTGTTAATCAGAATAGGGTGTATTTTTAAAGGTGAAAGGGTGTCAGTCCAACCATGGGGCTCAACACATTCGTCTTCCTCACCTGTGATAGGAGGGGCACTGGATGGAGCACTTTGATTTTTTTTTGATTTTTTTTTAGCTTTCCTTCAAATTTAGTGTTTGCGTTTTACCCCCCAGTCAGCGTCTCAAAGTCTTTTATGTCTTATGTATGTTATTCCAATTTTTAGAAACACATGGATATATATACAGTGTATGTCCATACACATAAATTCTCTTTCTCTCTGTCTCTCTCCTTCTTGTCCTTCCTCCCTTTCCTTCACACAAACACATAAGCCTGTACACTGCATCCTGAATCCCTCAGTGACACTCGAACGCTGGAGTCCGTAGGGTACCTCGAACTGCCCTAAATTTGTCAGAGGCTTTGATGCCAGTGGGTTTTTAATGTCCCTGACTGATCCTCAATGTCAGGATTCTGGTGTGCTCAATCACTTCCAACTGAGTTTATCAATGGGATTTAATCACTCAGGGAGATCTAAGTTTGCATACTAGATGTTGGCACACTTGTCTGTGGAGTTTTCATGACCTCAATGCAGCATATCAGTACTTTCTGTATCACTAAATGAATTTATCCGAATGTTTGTTATTTAACAACGGTAATCCAGTAGGTTTACTGTACGCTGTTACATGTTAAGGGATAGTTTGAGCTCATCTTAGCATAAAGACTGGAAACACGGGGGGGGACAGCTAGCCTAGCTCTGTTTAAAGGTAAAAATAAACCAGGAATTAACAGGTAATATGTAGTTTGTTTATTTCATACCATAACCTGACATATGCGTCGAGCTGTTTCTTGGCCAGGCGTGTCACTTCCTTCAGGCTTGTCATTTTTACACTTAAACATTATATAACGTGTTCACTGAGCGTTAGAGGTGCTGGGAGGCAGGTTGTGTCCCTGCAGACAGAGCCAGCCGTGTCCCCCTGGTTTAGTTTTTGTGCTAAGCTAACAAGCTGCTAGCGGTAGCTTCATGTTTACAGAGTGGTATCAATCTTCCCTCATCTTACTGTCGGTAAGAAAAGTGAATATTTCCCAGAATGTAACTCTTTCTTTAAATTCGCAGCCGTCTTTGTGTATGGCCTGATGTCTTTGTTTGTTTCTCCTCTGTTTTTCTAGCATACTCCACGCCAGGCGCCACAGCTCCCAACAGGTTTGTCGGCATCGGATCACGGGACAACAACTTTCTGAACATCCCGCAGCAGACACAGGTAGGAGTCCAGGACAGTTCATCCCTGTGTGTAAAAGAAGTAGAAGTCTGTTTCAACCTTGATTACTGGTCAAACTCAGGAAACGTGTTAACCGAGTGGATGTTCGCCAAAATATTTCTTATTCCCTCACTTCCTAAAACCTGCTGCTGGGTCTCCTCCACCTCTCCCCTCCTAGCATCCCGCAGCGCTCCATCAGTGTGTGCACTTGTACATCTGTATTTTACTGTACGTGTGTGGTTTAACATATGTGCTCGACTGTTTATTTGGCACATATGGAGCCTACCCTTCAGGCAGCAGGCGTTTTCCCTCGCTGCCTTTTTCACTCCCTCTCCTTGCTTCCTCTCCTCCTCGCCTTCTCTACTCCACTTTCCCTTTTCAGCTTTGTTCCGACTCCCTCCCCCTTATGCATTTTCACGATATCTGCCTCGTACGCTCTCCTTCCTTCACCTTCTTCGTTCCTTCCCTCACCGCCCTCGTTCGTATGCCTCCTCCATTACCACCAGTACTTTTCTCATTAGTGTCCAACCACACCCACCTGGAGGCAGCTCTGCTCTGAACACATGGAAACCATCTGAAAATGCTGTGCTGCTGATCCCCTCCCTGAGTTCTCTGCACTCCGTTCTTTTACTTTTCCTCACTTTCCATTTCCCCCCTTTCCTGATCCTCCACTCGTTATCCTTCCCCTGCTTCTCCAATCTTTATCTTCTTTTTCTCCGCCACTTTTCACAGTTTTTCTTCCCGCCATTCATCCTGCTTCCTTCTTTGTTACTCATGCGTCTTTCCTCTGAATAATCTACCCGGATAGATTTTTTGTATGTTATACACAACTTAAAACACTATGTGGTCAAAAGTAGGTGGACACCCGACATCCATATGTGGCTGCTGAACATCTCGTTCCAAATTCACGGCCACGTCCGTGGGCAACATGCTGCCATAACAGACTGCACGCTTCTGGTTTCTGAACCTGGCTGCAGGGACTTGTTCCCGTTCAGCCACACGTTCATAGTGAGGTCGGGCGCGGAGTTTGGACAATAAGGCCTGACTCGGGGAACAGGACTTCCCCAAACTAAAACTAAAACATCATTGAACGTGGCTTTTTCTAGACTAAACCATGAAAAATAGCTCTGTACCAAAAGTACTAAGTATATGCAGAATCTACATAGTTGCAGCCTGTCTTCATGTTGATGTTCAGTGCAGAGTGGGACATAATGTCTGGAGTCTGGTTTTACTTTTAGCTGCAGAACCAAAGCGCACAGCATTAATAGTTTGCATGTGCCTCTCCGAAAAAGGACACAAAAAAGATTGATGATCCTCTAAAATAAATGATAGATCACAAGACAAAGAGCATGTCAGTTTGTGGTGACGGCAGGACGGGCTGGAGAACCCCTCACGCTAACAACGGCGGGCTCCATGTGCCCTCTAGTGGCCGGCGTGAGGCGCTGCGGGCAGGGGAGACGGAGGGAACGGAGCGACAGGGTTTTTTCGGCCCTTACAGAAGTCACGTCCCGGCCGTCTCGTTACCCCCAGCAACCAGACATGATGTCATAGCCAGTTGATCTTGAATTTGAGAAGGGGTTGCTTGAGAGGGGGCAAGGGTGGGGAAGGGGGGGGGGCAGGAAAGAAAAGAGGGTGGTCACTGTCTGCTGCCAAGGATTTAGTGGGAGTGTTCACGGGAGATAGATGGATTGTGTGTGTGTGTGTGTCCGTGTGTGTGTGTGTGTGTGTAAAAGCATACACAGAAGGAGAGGCAGAGTAACTAAGAAGGGAGAAGTTACAATGCCCAAAGCCTGCTGGGACAGTGCCCAGGGGAGTGGGGTAGCTGAGAAGGGCAGGAGGCAGAAGGGGGGTATTCATGCGACCTGTTCGAGTCAAACAAAACAAAAGGCCGCTTCCCTGGAGGCTCAGAGTAGTTTCCAAGGCTTGACTTCGAGAATGTTGGCGCACTAGCGCACGGTGCCAGATCCTGCAGGCCAAGCAGGGCAGCCAACAACAGCGACGGTGACCCATTTCTGCACCCTGCTCACGCTGAGCGGGAGAAACCCAACGTGGAGATGGTGCAAGTGATGGGGAGCGCCAGACTGCTCTCCCCCCGCTGCTGCTGCTGCTGCCGCTGCCGCTGCTGCTGCTGCTGCTGCTGCTGCTGCTTGGCCATTAGTAGCCATTCACTGCTCGGCCAAATCCAAGACACGGAGTACTTTGCTCCAGAAAAGGACAGAATTGATGGTGATAGCTGTGCTGGTGGCGCAGAGGACTGTTGTGTTGCTCACTGAACTGTAGGAACCTCTAGTGGCCAGAAGTCATTTTCAGGGACATAATAAGAAAGACACTTTACAGCACAACGGTTTCCACAGGTTGCATCTATCATAGGGATTTCTGATATATTTCTGATATATTTCCTTCAGCCGTAACGCACATCTTTACCCAGGGGTGGAGGTTGTGCCTCCTTCTGTCAGCAGGATTTTCTTAAAGCTTGATAGAAGGGTGCAGCACGGGCCGACGAAGCACCCGTTACATTTTGGAGCGGATCTGAATCACGGCTGGATACACACATTCTTCTTCACTTACGGAATCGGCCCTGTGCTCTTCTCGTTTTATTAGCAATCCTCGTGACGTGGCGAGGATGGTCGGTACACTACAACTATTCAATAGATTTCCATGAAATGTTGTACAGCCATGTCCCCCAGAGGATAAATGTCTCTCACTTTTTATTATTATTATTTTTATTATGATTTCTTCATATTTTAGGACGTCATCACCGTAAAAAAAACAATAATCCTCAAACAAATCCTCAATTAGAATGAAGTTATTCATCAGATTAAATGAGTTTGTCTATTTTCTTTTTATTAAATCCACTTTCTTTAATGAATATAACTTTAAATATTACATTGCTGCTACCCCGCTCCGTGTTTTTTTTTAAAGGATTAATGCCAACAAATATGGATCGAAGCAGAAAATAAATACATTTTGACTTTTCGGACTTCACAACACGAGTTATTGGAAATGTTTGGATCACGTCTGACACCCTCCTGTTCTGCAAATAATATAATGCTAATAATAAAAGAAGAATCTGCGCAGCATAAGAATGTCGACGTTATGCATTAGATTGTAAAGGTGCACCTCATAACGTGATGCCCTTCTTTCTACATCCAAGCCACCACCCAGAATCACCCATTTGCAGTTGATTCACTTGTGTTTTGAGGTGTTGTTGTTATTGTTGTCCACCACTTGTGTATGCACATTTTACTGCTTTTGAAACTTAACGTGATCTCATTCCCTTCTTCCTCTGTTTTTTTTTTTCTTTTCCAGTCTTGGTTCCTCTGACAAGATCTGTGTACAAACCAGCAACTAGAATTCTTTCTTTACGATCGGAAATAGAAAAACAGAGAAACAACCCGCAGGATAAGAACTGTCCTCCAACCAACCCACCGACCGGCCCCGACAGTACGTCTCACCTGAAAACAAAATATCACCAAGCAACGCAGGAAACTACAGCATGACGCTTTTGAGAGGAACTCTGGACTCACTTTACCCAGTCAGAGGGAGGACCTGTTTCGAGCAAAAGATGGATCGATGGAAAGATGAATGGATTGACAAGAGGACGCCAGGATAAAGACGGGGTAAGGGGACGAACGGCAGCAAGCAGGTCTCTCCTGAAAACCACCTGAACCAGCACAACGGCAACGCAGGAGGAACCCGAGGAGGGGGAAAGCGGTCAACTTCTCCTGCTTCGTGAGGACGCATTGTGTAATGAATGGCTAAGAAAATCAACTGTCCAAACTAAAAAAGAATCAGGTTTCTACAACACAGATGTAACATTTCCCCGCGGTGAATCCACAGCAAAGCAAAAGACACCGTTTTGGTGTCCAATGAAAGCTGCAGTCCATGCTCCTGTGATGTCTGTCATCACCCAAAACTAAAATTGACCAATCTTTCACTCCCTCTGAATGACTCTACAAAGCCCCTTTTTACCCTACTACTAACTAGAGTGAGACCATGCCAAAACATATCTTGATTAAGGGTTGCACTAGAAGCTGAATCAATTAACACTAATCTTAACGATGTGCACTATTTACCTACGAGGCATGGGAGGTAAACCAGACTTGCCTGTTAAGAGTTTTAAAGAGGAAAACCCGAGGTACTAGAAGCCTTCACGTGTCCTCGAACCCCCCCCCCCCCACCCCCACCCCCACCCCCACCCCCATCGTTCAGTTTGACAAATCATTGGCCTCCGCTCATTCTCACATCTCCCCGCGCAACACGCACTCACACAATGAACACAGCATGTGTGTACGATTTGAAAACACACACACACGCACACACACACGGTTGCCCAGTCAGACCTTTTAGATTGTAGTATTCATAGGTGGTGGTGTTGTGTTATCACATTTCCATTTTATATGCACACAGTAAGCCCAGTAAAGTATTTGATTAGGTATCCAAACATCGCACACACACACACACTGTGTGTGTGCACATCATTACTGACAGTTTTCACACCTATAGACAGCAGCTCTTGGTTCCCCCTTTGCCCTCTTGTAATGTAGATGAATGATTTTGTTATCTCTTGTGTGTTCTCTTATTTGAATTTATTCCTTTTGGATTTGTACTATTTTATAATTGTTTTGTATTTGAATGACAGCACCTTATAGAGAAACACAATAAGAAGTGGGATGTTGAGGCGGTGTAGACAGGGTGGTCGGCTGACCTGGATCAAATAGTACGTGCAAAAGCTTAAAGACAAAGTTTGGCGTTTGGTAGTACACTTTTTTTTTTTTTCTTTCTTTTTTTTTTTTTCTTAATACCGAGAGTTAGATGAGAAGATCGATACCACTCTCACGTCTGCACATGAACTACGAGGCTACCAAGAGCGGCTGGTTAGCTTAGCTTAGCATAAAGGCTGAGAACAGAGGGACACAGCTGCTGGTGCGTCTGAACTCAACCTCAAGCCTTGTTGATGCTTGCGCGAGACACCGCGTCGCCATTGAACAAACATTGAATCATAATTAACTGAAAACTCTAATCTCGTATCAAATATTCTACTTTATGGCTTTTACACAATCCCTATAAAAAAAAAAATGTTTTTAAAAGGAGTGAAATATTTGGAACAAGAAATGTATTCTAAGTGAACAAAGTTTGAAAGGTTGAATATCCTGTAAACAATCTGATTATAAATATTTACTCACATGTAGATTTTTAAGACACTACAGGGAGCATCCCCCGAGATTATTATTATTATTATTATTATTATTAGTTATCTTTGGACAGAGCCAGGCCAGCTGTTTCCCATCGTTGTGCTAAGCTAAGCTAACCGGCTGCTTGCGATAGCTTCACGTGTGACGTGCAGACGTGAGGGAGGTGTCCGTCGTCTTGTCTGACTCTCGCCCCAAAAAAAAAAAAAGCGTCTTTTCCACAACGTCAAACTGGTTTGTTTGTTCTCAGTGCCAGATGAACCGATTTGCCACTCGCTGCACATGGAAGACCACACAATGCAGGGTTTTGACAATCACAGGAAGCTTATTCTCTGAGGAATTTACTTGCTGAACCACACAGGTCAACACTCATCTACTATTTGTCCCAGGTGCTGCTGCTGGTGGTGGTTATAGGAGTGATAGAGAAACCGAACCAAGGAGGGAAGGTTGCTGAAGACGGGACCCAGAGTAAAAGAGAGTAGCTCTTCTTTCTGTCTCCCTAAAAGTTTACCCTGTTGTTTACACTCCCAGACGGGCCGCTGCTCCAAGAGCAGAGGGAGCCACACTGTGGAGCAAAATGAATATGTGACATATCTGGCTGTTTGAGAGGGAACGAGGGCCTCTAAGGCTTAGCAGTAGGACGATCACCCACGTGCCCACTTTTGTTTTGGTGCACAGGAGGAGGTAAAGGATATCGGTTGCTATGGTAATCCCCCCCCCCCCCCCCCCAACACACACACACACACACACACACACACACGCACTCCCCCTATTGTGAATCGATGAGCCCTTAATGATCAAAACTGCACTAAAACAATCATACCAGCCAAGCTTTTCATAAGAATTACAGTAGATTGCCCACGGCGCAGTGTTCCACATCAGAGGAGGTATCGCTGGGATGGAAACAAAGCGCACAGACTTCTAAAGACCACTCACTATTTACGCAAACTCGTCCCCCCCCGTGCCCGACTGAATTCAAAGGGAAGTCTTAAAAATAGACAATCTGAGGAGGCCTTTATGCTTTTAATCGTTTTATATCATTAGCCCTACGACATTTTCTGACTGATTCAGTTATTTCCTGTTAAAAGCTCAAATCATCCGACCTCACAAAATAACTGGACTGCCTGGCCATGTTCTTCACTGCAGGGAAACACAACATAGTTGGCCACGCGAATGGCGACCATCTCATCAGCTTCGTAGAGAGAACTAGCTCTGCTGAGTACGGCGTTAACGATGGCTAAAGTGATTTCTTTTCTAATCTATGGAAGTGCCTCTGTATTCCCATTATGCAATTTGTCAAACATGAATTCAGGTTCTTTTTTCTCACATATAAGCTATAGTGAATGGTGAAAAAATTTATGTCAAGAGAGAGGTGGGGGGAAAACACGGTGACAGCTCACTAGATAATCGCAAGCATCTTTATATATAATACACATATATATTTATAGATATATACATTTTTTTATTTGCAAGATAAGCTCTGTGGCAGTCTAGTTATTTTTTGAAGCATGGCGTACATCGCACAGTCATAGGATGCATCTCAAAAACCCGCCGATTAGAGCTAAAGTACCAGTCTCTAAACCCACACGAAATGACGTAAAAGAAAATCCACGGCAAACACAAACAATAGATTCATAGACAGTGATGATAATGTAGTTGAGGATAATTAAAAAAGAAAAAAAAAAAAAAGAACAGATTAGGTTTTGTTGTTTTCTTTCTTGTTTTGATGGGAAGTATTGTTCTTGAAACTAAATGATGTATGTTGATTGAGCCATGTGCAATGCCTTGGTAGAGGAATTGTGTTTGTTTGTTTGAGGGTGTCACGAGAAAAGAGGGAAAATCCTCAACGTTTTTATTTTTTTTTTTTCAAGTCCACATGCTCTGGGACTCTAAATACGAGGGCGGCGAGAAAAATATCCCAGTCTTTGTAAGTAAGTTTGGGGAAATTGTTTTTAATTTCCTTTTTTTTTTTTGTTGTTTTTTTTCTTCTTTCTTTTTGTTTTATTTTATCACCTTTTTTTAAGAAAAAAAAAACTTTATTTCTAATTTGTTTTCAAAATGTGGGAGGGCTGAAGGAACAATTTTGCAACTCATAAAATATATATCACTATGAAACCTGGTGCTTTCGTAAAGAATAAAGTACATTCAATCTCTATTATACATAAATAATAATAAACAAAATTAAGTGTTATCATAAAAGCAAATTTTAGGAAAACATGCATTATTCTATTTCTCTTTTTTGTATTTACCGAGGGGGGAGGGGTTCATTGTATGAAAAGGTTGTTGTGACAAAAGGCATTTTTCCCCCCCCAACCTTTACACCACATAGGAACAGTCGAAAGGGGAAGGAAAAAAAAACCGTATCCAACACGTGTGATCCTCGTGTGGGACAATGACAAGCTTCCCCAATTTGGGAGATGCACAATTAGGGATTCACAGAAAGGAACATTTGATGATGTTTGATGTGTTATTTGGTGTAAACGTGTCGTTGGTTCAGGGAGAGGGAATTATCAGCCTCTGTCTGGTCAGAGGGGTGCAGTCATCAATTCAAGTGAACCCCCCCCCCCCCCCCCCCCCCCCCCCCCCCCCCACCCCCTCCCAAAAAAAATCCCCATCTCCCACTGTAAATGATTATAAATATTTGTTTGGTGATGTAGTGTTATAGACTCAGAGCATCTTAAAGGTTGTCCCTAAAAAGTGCCTTTTGTTCACAGATTCCATCTTGTAATCCTGAGTGCCCATCTCGAAAGAAAAAAAAACGTCCCCTCCTTCATACTTCTATATCTTTCTCTTCCTCTTCTTGGAGCTTTTTAAAGCAGTATACATAGTACTAAAGGAAATTGGTGTGATTTAGTTCCTCTTTTTATTGTTGAATAATTAAGAAAAGCATTAAAAAAAAAAAAGCCACAAAAAAAAAAAAAAAAAAAAGAATACGCAAAGATTTTTTTGTCTGAGCAGAATGCAGTTAGCTCACATGTTATTCTTGTCTGTACGCTTCACAATGTATTACCATACCCATCTTCTTCAGCTTCTCCATTCAACAGCTAATGTAAGTGAACAAGTTACACCACGGGGCTCTGGGCTGTGCTGAGGACACGGGCCGGGGCGGAGCAAAGAAATAGTCCCCCCTGGGAGCGTTAATGGCGGAGGGAGACGAGCACTCGAGGGAACTTTTGGTTTTGGACTTAAGCGAGGGAGATGACCAGTAGGACTGCTAGTATAGGCAGGTTTGTTTGTTATCCTTGTTTTTATCTATTTATTTTTTTTATAATTGAATTTGGATTTGCTTTTTGATTCTTTTTTTTTTTTTTTTTAATTTTTTTTTTTGTGTGTCATTGTTACTGCGTATGTTAGGCAGCAGGAAGGAGTTGCGTTGACACCTTAAATTATGCACTTTTCTAGTGTTTGAATGAGACCAGCTATTTTTTAATTTTTTTTTTTTTTTTTTAATTTTTAAAGGAAAAAAAAAAAAAATGACTTGAAGCACCTTATACACGCGGAGCGGTTCCACAGCACGGAGACTGACAGGCTCGGATTTAGCACAATCATAAAGAGATGTTCCACATTGATTCACCAATGCCATAATAAAATCGCAGTGTTTGATTGACACGTTTGACCAAAGCGATATGGTTCCAAAAGCTGTACGAAACTAGTTGGTGACTTCTAGAGAAAAGCACCGTAAAATTCCACCAGCAAAATCAAATTATTACAGATTTTTGTCCTGCAAAGAAAAAAAAAAAGAAAAAGGAAAAAAAAAAAAAAGAATTATATATATGCAACTTTTTATTTTTCTTCATTAAAACAAACAAAGCCAGCAGCAGTATTATCAATCAAGCCTTTGACAAGTGAACGCGTCACAGTTGAGAAGCCATATCGGAGAGGGACAGGATGCACGGGGCAGAGAGAGAGTGTGTGTGTGTGTGTGTGTAGGTGTGTGTGTGTGTGCTTGAGGGAGGGTGTCTACAGTGTCTGCCCCTGCACTGTTCAAAGAGCCCAGTCGAACCCTGTCGAACCGTCCGCCGTTTTTATTATTTTTTTTATTATTTTTATTCCTTTGTTTGTTTTTAAGACGTTTTGTAGGATGCTGGGGCGCGTTTAGTGTAGACTGAGCCCCCTGGCCAGCCTCGCACCTCGCCTCGGCCCTGTAAGCCTTCCCGCCATGAGTGCTCCTCCTCCTCCCTCAGAGCAGCCCCCCCCCCCCCCTCTCAGGCGCACCCCCCCAGAGCCCATGGTGAAATGCATGTGTTAATTACAGTTTCTTTTCCATAATAATAATTAAAAAAAACGGTTTGAAAAGAGCACCACCTTTACTTGATTGAATAAAAGGATGTTCTTGACTGTATCTCGCTGTGATTATTGCTGTGACATTTTCCGTGGCCGTGCTCCAGGCCAGTGGAGGAAGAAGCACCAAAAGAACCACAATGTAAAACCTCCTCAGAGTAAAACAAACACACGGAAAAGTCCTGTTTTTAAACCCCCACTTAAGTCAAATGACCTCAGATATTATTCTACATGACATTATTAAAGGGTTAATACTGACAGTCAGTGTGTCGGCAGCATTTTACTGTGGTAGCTGACTGAACTACTCTGTATCCAGTGAGGTTGAATGTTATCCGGCCATTAAATGGCTGTTATCAGTCAGTCTGCACCCACCAGCAGGCCCGGAGCTGCAGATCCAACAACATGAAGGTTGCAGTTTCCCTTGGTTTCACTCTCAGTTGGGTTTAAAAATACTAAAGTTGAAAAGTACTTTTCTTGCCTAAGCTATATTGGTTAAAATAACTCACGCTGACTTTCAAAAAGGACACAAACTCCTGTGCTTCACCCATCATAAGCAAAGTTTCTTTATTTTTTTACTACCGCCGCAGCTACCATGTGAATAAATAACAGTTCTGAACCTACTTGTAGGTGTAGCAGCCGTGATGACCGCTGATAAAAGCCATTTAACGGCATGAAATCATCATTCAGTCGAGGAGTTCACTACTTCAGAGTGCGTGTCCACAATGCATGTGTGTATTTTCTCTAATATTGCACAGTATGTCTGTTATATGTCAGGAGACGGGGGTCTGGAAGGAATATCAGGAAGCTGAATATTTATCGCTTCCTGTAAACTCAATGTTGATGCAAACTTAATGTCACAACCTCAGGACTGAGCTAAACAATATAAATCTCCTCAGTCATGTCAGCATCAAACACGCTTCTTTTCCTTCTTATAAATATGAGATTATTTTTGGATTTACTTCAAATGAAAAGGCTAATTGTCACTTTTTACAACCAGTGTTCCAACAATGAAATCCAAGTAACTTCAAACTGCAAATACCTGATTATTAAAACAATTATCAGTTTTTACTGTGTGTTATTTTACAGTTTGAAAACGTGCTGAATTGTGTTTTTAGCCCAGTTAAGGTTAATTCCTGGTATCTGCTCTGCCTATGGGTGGAGAAATGTACCTTTAAAGCTGCATTAATTCATACTTTTACATGAACTAATGGGTCAAACGACTACGTGACTTGCTCTTCATGATGAAGCCTAAAGAAGGATCAGTCAGTGTCCTGCTCCCCTGAGCTCGAGCGTTTTAGCCTCTTTTAGCTCGTTCTCTTTACTTAGTGATCATCAGTTTACTCACATATTTGCCTCTTTTAATTCATTTTCTGACAACTTTACGTTACACTTGAAGTTAGACCTAAGAACTTATCACAAGTTCACAAATTCCACTATGAATTCTTTCAACATTTAGGTCTCCTGGTTGTAGAAATCCTTTCATTTGAACTACTTATTGAGGGGTTTTGGCCTCTGTGTGCGGCGGCTTGTGTCGAGTTTCCACATCCAACAGTCGAGATGTGCAAATGTGTTCCCTGGTTCTGACCCACTGACCCTTTGATAGCAGGGCTGGATTAACCCACTGGAGGACCTACGACTGACCCGGTGAGTACGTGAGCATCTTCCTCACAGTCTGAATGTACAAAACGGAGTAAAGTAAATGTAGCGCAGCAGACGCTGAGATCATACTGATGCTGTAGGACAGTTTGCAACTTCACAAACACAGAATGAGACTTGAGACATTAAGTTATTTCTTTTAGTTATTGTCCCTTTTATAAACCCGCATCAGGCTGAGAAGCTTAAATATTATCGCAATAAGCTTCATAATACAGGAAACTGTACAATCTGCACATTCAGAGTGAGGGTAGATTGTGTGTGTGTGTGTGTAGATGTGTGTTCAGTCCAGGACTGCTTTAGAAACTTTTCAATGCACATTTTGTAAAATGAGTCCATGTGTGAAGACTTGCAATAAAAGCCTTGTTCTTGGGAATAATTAACTAAACATGTTTTAATTATTTACAGTTTATTCAGTGTGCTAAATGCCCCCTCAGCCCGTCACAGGAGAAAGACACCCAGACTCAGAAAATGACGCAGCTGCATCATTTTGCATCTTTGTGATCATGTTTGCATCTTTTAAGTCATTTTTTTGCATCTTTTGACTTATTTTTGTAGTCCTCTTGCACTTTGAAGTTGATTGTTTGGGGGGTGGGGGGGCTGTCACGCCCCTCTGGCTCCGCCCCTGCTTGTAGGATGTGCAAGTTTATTTTTTAAAATCGAGCCCAAAGAATAGTGAAGTTACTTCAGTGTCATTTTCTTTTATTCAGAATTTAATCTAAGCTTTATTAGAACTCAGAATTAAATGAAATTGAACCGTTTAAAATCCTAACAATTGTCCCAGGTTGAGAAGATGAAGTTACAGCACGACTTCTCTAAAGTAATTGTAGATGGATCTGGTTCCCAGTTCTTTCCCTGAAGTGCTTTAAATGTCTGAAAGCAAATATAGCAAGGCAAACAAAAGAAAAGAAGCTTTTTCAGATTTTTTTTTTTTTTACAATGTATGATGGTAGTAACAATATGACTGTATAAAGTATTTTATTCTTAACGTATCATTTGGGACCTATTAAGAATTGACCTAAAGAAAAAAGATAAAACGTTGCAAGGTCCGGATGACTCCGTGCAGACGGTTCAGATCTCACCAAGCAAAACACACAGATTTATATGCAAATACATTTGCATACAACACATACGCACTTTAGAGTGAAGATATTTAATCATTTTGGTTTACTTGTAAAATGTCTTCCCACATACTGAGTCAAATCCTGGCAAACTAAAAGGACATATATTTAAAGGGCCAGCTCGATAAAATGACCCTCTTTTGGTAAACTGTGGGGATGGGGATATGGGGGGGGTCATTTCTGTATATGCGACCAGCTGCATCTACTGACTAAATTTCACTGAATGAGACCGTAAAACGACTTCACCTTAGTGGCCAGTGACAGAATCTTGGAGAACCGTATGTTAAAGTTGCACAGTAGATTTGTAAGGGTAGTGTTATTAGCACCAAAAGCTATCAGCATGGACAAACAAACAAACAAAAACAAAAAAAAAAAAAAGGCACAGCAGTTGCAGGGACTCTGATTGGCTGCAATCTGTGCAGCCACCATGGAAGGACAAAGTGAACAGAATAACCAGATACTTATTTGTCAGTTTAGTTCCCATTGTTCCCCCCCTCCCCTCCCCTCCCCCAAAACAGACTGATAGACCCCAGCAAACATCATGGCAGACACATACAGAGGGCAGCACGGTCCGGTCCATCTCTGCCAATATCATTCTTGGACGTACGTACATGAGGCTTACAGAGGTACATACAAGCAGTTACACACACTGATAATGTTGAAGTGCAGTGAGGAGAATGTGCTTCCATACAATCCAGCTACAGCATTAACAAACTTAGAGAATGCAAATTGATTACTTTTTTTTTCAGCTTAAGTGTATCGCATCCACCTGCACAGGCACACGGACGTACTCACACACGCAGACACAAGCACACACTCTCGTCGCAAAACCCTCGCCCCCTCCCCCCCTAATGTCACAAAGCGCATCTAAAATCAAATTATAGAGCTCCCCTAGACAAACCCCACACATTCCATTGGAATTCACGTGGATTTTATCATCCCCCCCCCCCCCCCCTCCCCACTCTTTCACACCGACCTTCCTGCACACAACCTCCACTTTGTGTACTTTAAGTGTGTAACCCCCCCGCCGTAACCCACCCCCACCCGCACCCCCCTGCTGGCTCTCCCCTCTCCTCCCCTCCTGTCGGGTTGAGCTGAGGGTGGAAGCTGTACAGGAAGTTTGGGGGGG
>CALSCE010009415.1:2210056-2229887 GCA_943593645.1 Bovichtus variegatus | reverse complement strand
GAGAGACAGAGAGAGAGCGAGAGACAGACAGAGAGAGAGAGAGAGACAGAGAGACAGACAGAGAGAGAGAGACAGAGACAGAGAGGGAGACGGGAACGCAGGTTGTAAAAACACCATCTTCTGATGCAACAGAAAGAAGAAACAATAAAAACATTTTCTTTTTGCAATATTGGCCACACACCCTTTCGATGGCTTCCTTCTCCTGAGGTGTAACCTGGATATAGTTGACAGGAGCGCCCTCCTCCCCCGCTGCCCCCATCTCTCCAACTTCTGGCGCCCCCCCCCCCCCCTCCCACTGGCTCGTTCAACATCTGGATGAACAGCTCCTGATGCTGACTGATTTGCTATGGGAGGAGACACAGGTGAGGAGGAAGTAATGGTTATTATCCGAGGCTGAGATCCATCAAATGAAAGGATTGAGGGAACAAAAAAGTGGATTTTTTTTTCAACAAAAACTAAATCCAGATGCAGCCCGGCTTGCCTTGTAGCATTAAAGCCCATGAATAAAGATGAGCTGCAGGAATATGAACCAACATGAAACTGAAACTCATCTGCGAGTTTCTCTCGTGTGTGTGCGAGTACGCGACTGTTACCTGTAGAAGTTGAGGGTTCTCTCTGCCGAGCTGCTGGAGAAGAGCTGGTAGCAGAGCAGGGTTCTGCTGGATGGCCTGTCTCATGTGCAGAAACTGGGGCTGGGTCCGCAGGAATGCAAGTGGGTTCTCTCCTAGTGGCACGAAGAAGAAGAAGAAAGAAAAGTTGCTAATTCTTACATTTCATAACCTCGAACCATGAAATGTTTGGCTTCTCTGCTTGAAAAATAACTTCATCGATTCCTTGACATCAAAACATTCATAACAATTCTTATTTGATCCGACTAAACGTTGCAGCTAAAGTCCGAATGAGACAAACCTTTGGTGGCAATTAACGAGTCGAAAAAGAACTCGACACGTGACCACGGCAGAGAAACATCCCGTGACTGATGAGTCATGTGATGAGTCATCGCCTGCCAGCGAGGCTATGACAGCAGCAGTCACATGTATAAATCTTCTGGAATAAAGATTTTGATGCATGGATACTAGCGTAATACTTTGGGGATTGTTTCTATTTATATAGTAAGAGATATGGCAGGCCGTCTTACAATCCATGATGATAAATACCCCACCAGTACTGTTGTTGTTGTTATGACTCATAAATGTTGACTGCGTGTATTTTTGGACTGAAGTAAGCGAGTGCTCACCCTCTGCTAGAGACGGGGCTTCTGTGGGTCCAGACGCGGGGGCCTGCGCCGGAGGATTACTCTCCTGGACCGGGCTGCTGGGGATACCCTGGAAACAACAATACCACCGTCAAACACACACCAACACACACTCCGTGCATGCTGCCAAAGAACATGGAGAGATCTAAATAGTGCGACAGCCATGGGAGTTAGTTTGTAACTGATTATTTGGTTCATATTAGTTGCTGATTATAACTCAATACATTTACTTTGAATACACTAACTAGGGCTGCTCAAATATGGCAAAAATCACTTTTACAATTATTTTTGGTCAATATTAATATCACGATTATTTCACATGACTACTTATCGACTTTGGAAACATGCATTGATTCATTTTTGTTTTAAATGAACGTGGATTTTCTTAAACTTGAAATATAATTCTTACTTAATATATATACATAAAAGCTCTTTCTGTCATCTTGGCTCGAGCTGAACTCCACATGCCTGTGGCATGGCTGAGAGTGAGTTTGGGCTTTTAGGGAGTTTTAGGGGAGTCTCCCACAGGAACTTGTGAAGAAAATGTTGTACATTTTAAAGTACAACATCTTAAAGTACCACTCTGTCCGCAGGGAGAGAGTTAAGAGGTCGGGGCGAAGGGGAGCCACCTTCTCCAAACCAACCCAGAGCCAGTCGCACCGCCGCGGAGGAAATGCACGTTGAGAAGTGTACAAATAGTTCGGGTTCATTATGAAACATTAATTAATGGGAAACAATAGGAGAGGGAGGGGCGAAATCACACTAATGTAAAAGAAAAGGGGTGCGCTGGATTTATAACGCAAGACCAAACTATTCATTGTGAAACGGAATGCGGCACAATAATCGTTTTATCTCGATTATCTTGTTTTCGTAATAATTGCAAGACAAAATTTGATGAATCGGACAGCCCTTACATATTTATTAATCCATCAAAGAGACAAATGCCTCGCTTCAGTCTTCTTTAAACAACCGTTAAGTTCATTACACACAACTAGCCAAAACTACAGACAACCATGGAGGTTCTAATGTTTTTGTCTTAAGGGGTTTTCTGGAGTTAAAGTCATTTTAGAAGTGGATGCTTTTTCTATACTGCACTAAACTAAAGATTACATCATATTTTGTTCTCCCCATTTATGTCAAAGGGGGAAGAACACCTCTCAGTATAATATCAATTTACCTCGCAGAGGAAAGCGTGTGTCACCATGATTAATTACACTTAAACTGAATGAAGAACAGACCGTCTCACACTGATTAACATCATGCGCATCGGGGTTTTTTCTCTTCAGACTATAGTTAGCCACCCGCTTCCCAAAATGTGACTTCTCCAGTGTGTCAAAGCAGCGAGCAGACAAAGCCGAGTGGCGGCAGCTGGAGCTTGGGGAGACCTTGGTGAGAGCTACGTCTACTATATTTTAGGATTTCTATGAAGGAAGTTACAAGTGGATTACCACGACAGACTGCCATGACGGTCAGGAGGCACAGCTGCTGCACAGAGTCGTTGAACTGGTGCTTTTCAGATGCAATGAGAGTGTGTGTGTGTGTGAGACTCACAGTGAGAAGGTACTCGACAGCTCTGTGGGGGTTGTTGAAACTGGCCCGCAGCGCAGCCACCACTCTCTCCCTTTCATAGCCCATAGACATGATCTCTGTGAGCATGGCCTCGTACTCGGCTCCAGTCACTGAAAACACACACACACACACATTTTGTATATTTGCAAAGTGACACCTTCCTGCTTGACGATCAACAGGGACATTAACAGAAAAATGCTTTTGTCATTTTTTTTCTCCCGTCAGAAGTAGGAAATGTAGCAAGTTCCCCAAAAACATTTTTTTTTCTCTTTTTATATCACTTCAGCTAACAAATTGGAAACACTTACAAACTTTAAAGAAATACTCCACCTAAAATGTGCCATTATATTCGGAAAAGTTTGTGCTGCACATTTACATTCGACATTATTCATGAGACACTTGGGTTCGCAGCAGAAAGCCACTGAGGCTTGTTCCTCTGTGGAGGTCGGCCGCTAGAAAAGTGTCATATGCTGTATCAGCGGTTTTAAAGAACATATTAATAAATATTTTTGCTATGAAGGCGGGTAGACACTATAGGCTACTGTAACCTTGACTACATGTCCTCTCTGAAGTGGACACACACACATATACATTTCTCATGCCAGACAAACCCTTATTTTTCATTTTCAGTGTTTATACAACTATAGAAACAGAAGTACGCCTCAAGTCACCACTGAGGAATGCCTTTTTATATGAAACGGTCAAACAATAACTAATACAAAGAACTGAAGCTTTAAAATCATACAGTTTATAACGGAGGGTTCATACAGCTTTTTAAGAGTAAAATTCAAGTATTAAAAAAGGTACCTGAACCAAAAAATGTCCAGATTCTCAAAGTCTTTATAGTCACTAAATTGTTACTATAAATGCAATGCGAAAAATTAAGTTTTCAGAATTCCTTTATACCCGCAGCAATCCATGTACTGTATATTGTAACTTTGTTTATTTGACCTGCTTTTCATATTACTTTGTGTTTATCAGGATTATTCAATGCTTAGCTAGCTCTTGGTCTGGTGATTTCTTTGGTTTACAAACAGGAACTCCCATTGCTCTCTGTGGCAGCACAATAAGGGATGGCGTACTTTTGTGACAAGTCTAAATATAGAGGCAGTATGCATTGCACTGCAGCCTGTAAAGTCTCTGACTCATAGCAGTAACAATTTCTGACACAGTAAACATAACCCAAGTTTTACACAAGAAATGTACTGCTGTGATATTAACTCAATTTTAACACTGCCTATTGTCTAACATTGTACAATTTACATTTAACAGCAGTGAGCAAATAGCCGCTGCTGCATTGAGCCTATTACAGCTGCACAGCATGCAAGTCTGGCAGATTCGTTTGTTACCTACCCAGCGCTGAGGAGGCATCCAAGCCCTGACCCGCGGCACTGGAGCTACAAAACATGAAGGTGGAGAAAAAATTTAAAAAATAAATCAGACAACCTACACAATATTTCTGTGATTCAAAAGGTGATGAGCAAAGCAGTAGACACTGATGGCCCAAACTCACAAATAAAAGTACACATCCTGGTTTTCCAGGAGTTTCACTGTGCCACTTTTTTATTAATATTTTTTAATGGAAGTCTACTTTTAAGAACTTCAAGGTGTATCTAGTAAACTAGACCATTTAGTGACAACAACTAAATTAATGGAATACTTAAAATGACATAATAATTATTGCGTTCAAACATATGATTATACTTATTGTAAGATGTACAAATGTAGTTTTCCAGTTTATGTAAATTCTAACAATTATGGTAGGAAAATTTGAAAGTTAGATCATTTATCTACAAAAAGACATATCTTTCTTTAAAAATTATACACCCTGCAGTTTCTTCAATCCATCTTTATTTCCCAAACGTACACGCACCAGCTTGCAATACACGTTTATCAAATAACAGCCTACAATGTCCTCACGTAGTTTGGCTCAGTCAATTAATTTACTAGAAGTTAGAAAAAAGGAACAGAAACCTGATAGCGGCATTGATTCTGCTCTAGATTGTATGGGGTACATTGGGCACAGTGACGGGACATTTTATGTCAGTGTCACATTGACATGCTCTGGATTAAATCCTAAATATTGATATCTGGGGAAAAAACAAATAGATTTTCCCGACAAAGGTTTAAAAAACATTGTGTGTTGTGTAATAGACTCTACCTGGCTGGTTGTTGGGGTTCTGTGGCTGCGACACTTGGCTCCTCTTTGGCCTCCTCGGAGGGAATGGGGACAGCTGCTGGGGTCGGGGGTGGGGCTGGGGCTGGGGCTGGGGCTGTAACCGGGACAGCTGTTGACGTGGAGCCAGAGTCCTGTACAGGGGGCTTGGGTGCTTCTGAGGCCGGAGGCGAGGCGGCAGCTGCGGGTTTAGCCTTGAGCCCGTTCAAAAGAAGGTGCTGTTAGACTAGCAACTTCATAATGAAAATGTCTGACATTCTAATCATCCAAGAGTGAGTAATATAATATGTATTACCTAATCGCAGACAGTAGATTAGCTCTACCAATGTCATCTGAAAGTATTACAATCAATTAAGATCTTACCTTAGAAACCATCACGACAACAAAATTCTTCTCATCAATATTGTAGTCCTTAATAGGTGTGTCATCTTGCAGGATTTTTCCAGCGTATATCAGCTTCTGCCCAGATACAGGAAAGTTGTCTTTTCCTCTTTCTGCCTCTATCTTCTCTTTTAAGGCCTTCACCTGATTAAGGAGAGATTGATCATAAATCAATAACCATGAACATGTAAGCACTTCCTAATGGTCTCCTCCTGCTTTTATATATATGGGTTAGTATCTATACCACTTTGATCTCTGGCTTTCATGTCATAGGACCTGGATATTCTACAAAGCACCTACCAACTAAAATAAAAATATCTATATGGACCAATGACTGTCATTACCAGGCAAGGAAGAATCATAGCTGACTTGCAAAAGCAAGATTAATTAAATCAGAGTTTCAGTCAGAATCAGTGCATCACACAGCATAACAGGGTTTACTAAAAAAAAAAAAGAAGATAAAAGTGAAATATCTGAAGGATATCCACTGTGAGTAGCCTAAGTACTACACAAGCTAATGTTCATGTAACGCTGGCCTTGCTAGCTACATGTCAAAGATGTGAACATGCTAACAAACTTAGCCAGTGCGCTACCAATAAGGCTCTTCATAATTAGCAGTGTCATAAGCGTTAGCATTAGCAATGGCAATCATATCGTAGTGGGAAGCTTTGGGGCTCAACACAGAAGTTACAGCAGTCCATACTTTGTTCACTTAGGGTGTTACTGAAGGGCAGTAGCAGCAAAGTAACCACGACACAAACTTGAAACGCTAAGAAATTCGTGGGCAGTTTGTGTCGCGATGACTTTGTTAACGGGCTCTTCAGCTAGCTAACCGGCTAACGTTTGCTAGTGAGGTTTCGCGTTGTTTAGCACCCGTTTTATGTGTGTTGCCCAACTCGTAAAACGTGCTATTAACAAAAAACCCTTTTTACCGAGACTACCTAAAATGTTGTTATTATTGGAATATATCAAATACAAGTGTTGGGTCTAAACATAAAAGTTAAAAACACAAGTGCCGCAGCTGGTTCTGTTAGCTAAAGTTAGCAAGTTAGCTAATAGCCACTCACCGTTTGTACGGGGTCTATCTCAATTTGAATAGTCTGCTGTTGCAGTGTTTTAAGCGTGATCTGCATGGTACCGGTGTGTCAGATGTGCTTCAGACGGAGAAATAGTTGCTCGCTATGCAGTTAATTTGTTTTTAAAATTGGCGTTCCTGGTAAGACAACGACAAGCCGAAAAATGTGTGTATCCATGAGCACTCAGCAAATCGCCATCTTTGGTGACAAGTTGGTGGTGCGGCGAGAACAGCTCCGCTGGAAGGTACGAGATCTCGTGCTGCACGACGAGACTATGGTGAGTCGGTATAACCTTTTAACATGGAAAAAGTTACACTTGATTGTGCATCTATTTTTAAATACCTACAAAATAAGGTTGGATATTCATAATTACAGTCTATCCAATGAGGATAATAATTCAATATATCTGTTATTAAAGTTCTACTGGTAAGAACAATAATTCAATATATCTCCAAATATACAGTCAGGTGTCCTTATTAAGATTTAATGCTATTTTTTTTATAATTTATAAGATTGATTCGGACAAATATAATAATATATATAGGCTAGGTCTGCAATTATTTTATTAGTATAACTACTTGGAACAACAATCTAATATCTGTAATTAAATGGTGTCTTGTGTAAATGCCTTCTTGCTAGTAAGAATGAACCATTAATTTCTATTGAGAATGCAATATAAAGAATTAAGAATTTAGTTTTAATCAACTGTATGAAATGTGAATTCCAAATATGTCACGTAATGACTGCCAAAACAATAATAAATAGATGTTAAATGATCTATGTTAAGGCCCTGCACACTCACACAGGTGTTTTCAATTACCCTGGATGATCAGCTGGGTGGAGCTATGATGGGAATAATAAGATGTCGCAAAACTCTATGGAGCAAAAGTAATGCTAACAGGAGCTGCACGACTAACAGGAGAGGGATGGAGATGTTAATCAAGCCCAGTCTGTACATGCCTGCACCAAGCAACGACCTCCGGGGCTGAAAAATGAAGTCAACGCAAAAGTGCCAAAAGAAAAGTTCCTTGAATGGCTGTGCGCTCGCTGTCTACTATATATATACTAATTATATATATATATACATACACCTCAGCCACTTCGAGGCCTTGAGCTGTGTTTGTGGTGTTTGTGCCTTTTTTTTGAAGAATTCTTCATGCAAATATTGGACAAATAATATAGCTTGCTTTGTGGTTAATGGTGCTAACAGAACAGCCGAGATGTCCGTGCTCGAGTTTAGTATTATTTTATTTAACCTATATGTTAGCACTGACCAGCAGGTATATGGCTATTAATTTTTTTTCAGGTAGTACATTACAAACAAGCCTGTTTTTGCTAGTTAACTTTAAAGTTAGCGTCCCAATTAACAGGAATTACTGCTGCACCATGCTAACCAAGCTAGCACTGTGTCAGCTGGTGTCTTAGTGTTTGTTATGCTAATGGTATGGTACCAAGATGTCAATGGCCAAAATGCTGAACTCAAGCGTCATACGTTGGTCCACAAACCGATGTGTGACGTTGGGGGACTAAGTCTATGGCCTGCACAGTCCTAAGAAGAGGTCTTGTCAAGTAACGTAAGTGAAAACACCTGTCTGGGTGGACTACAAGTGTTCTTATTAATGACATATAACTGATAACTTTGATTTACTACTAGCTTCATGGTTGCGCATTATAAACCCTTCATAAAGGCCTAATTAGAAAGTGGTGCTACAATCTCCCTGCTGCTTCTTACAGGGCGTTTGCAGAACTTAATAAACTCTTCTATGACTGGTCTGTTTAGGTCGATTTTATATACAATCAATTAATGTTTTTTTTACATTATGTAGCAATAACAAGAGATCATTTAGTTGCAACATACATTTTATAGATTGCTAATGATTCTGATGCTAGGCTTTATGTAACTTCATGCCCCTGCAGCCTTGTGGTACTTGTGTCAGGTGGAGTATGGAGCAGAGTGCTGCGGCAATTATGCTCTCTCGCTTCTCCTTGATCTGCTGTGGCTTGGATTGCACCTCATTTGTACGTAGCTTTGGACAAAACGCTCTGCCACGTGAATGCATGTAAATGCACATGTCTGTGCATGTAAGGGGGCGGCTCTTCACTTATCCACTATTCTAAAATCATACATGCTCAATATAGTGAGCGATATAGTGGCGCGTCATCATTTTGTGCTACCACAGACAGGTGTAGTGTTACCCGCCTGTCAAAGGTGAAGCACTGCATTGCAGTATGCATTGCAAAAAGTAGCCTATTGTACTGACTATGGCCACTACGTCCATTTTCTGTGGGCACTAATTATAGAGATGGAAAGTACACATTGTGCATTAGCAAATAGGGAGTAATTTCAGATAGTCTTCCCCTGAGGGAGGAAGAGCTGCAGTGTGCTGACCACAACCTACTGTCTTAAAGGAAGACATCTGTATTCAGGATGCATAGCAGCCTGTACTTTAATGGAGTAGTGCGACATTTTAGAAAATACGTTTATTTGCTTTCTGTCCGAGAGTTAGATGAGAAGATTTATAACGCTCCCATATTCGTCCATTAAATATGTAGCTGGTGCCAGCAGCTAGCTTAGCTTAGCGCAAAAAGTGGACACTGAAAAAAGAGCTAGTGTGGCTCTGTCCAAAGTTAACAACATCCAGCACCTCTAACGCTCACTGATGCTGTGCATATGTTTCACTGAATCTGTTCAAAAACAAACGTGTTGGTGTATTACCGGGGTTTATGTGCTGGACTCTTTCTTGGCTGGGATCAGAGACTTCCTGAAGTCTCCTTGAGGCTAGCTTTTTCACCTTTTGTCCAGATCTAATGCTAAGCTAAGCTAACTGGCTTCGTGCTGTGGCCTGTTCTTGACTAATGAGACACACACACACACACACACACACACACACACACACACAATGGTTTCCTCATATAAATCATGTCAAGAAGGACTCACAAAATGTAGAACTAGCTTTAAAATAAATAGTGGTTTATTTCAAACACAGCTTGATTTAAAACTTTAAATTAAATCAGAATCTCTTTATTAATATGGTGTTTTGTTTTGTTTGTTATTATTTTTTGTATTGGGATGATTAGGTGTATTAGGTAGACACAGACAAACTGAGATTCTTTCATTGTCTGTGTGTGTTTTTTGGTTTTTAATTTTCACACATAACTATAAGCTCCAAATGGCACCGACCCCTGTGTACCCAAGATACCTGCATATATTGAAACTGCTTCTAAACGTGTTTGTATCTCGTCCGTTTGAACATGTTCACCTTGTTCATTGTGTGGAAAATATGTACATCTGGAGCGAATCAGTTTCTCCTGTGAGCCTCCAGCTGGCACACACCAGTATCTGTGCAGGGCCCTGATGCGGCCAGCAGGGGGCAGAGTTTGACTACTCACCGACACAGTGATGCAGAAAGAGCCTGACCGACAGAGAGGAAGAGTAGAAAGCCAGGAGGAACGTTTTTGAAATATTGACAACCAATAATGTCCCTGCTTGTGTTTGTTTGGGATGATGCTGTGTGTAACTAGCATGTGTCAGGGGGATGGAGAGCACTGTGATATTATATCACGGAGGTGAATGAGTTCAGAGACATAGCTCGGGCCCTTCACGCCCATTATTGAATAGACATCAGAGATGGCCTTTAAACATTTGAACGTGCGGTATGTCATTTCTGCCGTTAGGATTCTCTCAATCTGAAAAATGAAAATAAGACGGACTTTGATGATGTTGTGTGAAGTAACATGGGATCATGGAAGTTCACATGGGCTTGTAAAACAACCACCATTGCAGATGAGAATCTATCTGATGTAACTCAGGCAGAAATCATGTTAACGGACGAGGTATTGCATTTTATCCACGTCACGTTTAGTCACGTTGTCATTTCATCCTAATGAAATAGCTGCAAGTCACATCGGCTAACGTGACATTTAGTTGCTAACTAACCATTAGATGAGTGGACTATCCACGCAGCTACCGTAGCCAACGTTATGTGGCCAATTCAGTCGAGGGGTAGCCCAGCGCTGTTGTCCGTGGTCAAAACTATCATACTAAACGTTGTATTGTCATAACGTTGCCCTGCAGATCAGCTTGTCAGCCACTTGTCATAGTAGCACGTCAAAGTAAACTGGATCGATATTGAAATGCCCTTTAAATAAATTAGGTCTCTAAAGGCAAAATGCCATGTAATTAATGATACAAAATGATGTTGTGTGGCAGGAAAAAAACTGCTGCATTACTGTTAGTGAGTATATTTCTGTGACTTTGTATGACTTACGGCTCCTGAGGGCGTGTGTTACTATTTACTTTATAGAGGGCGCCATTGACAGACGCACAGATTTCTTTTGGCTTGAACATTGTTAGAAACCTTTGGGATAATGTAAGCACTCGACAAAACGTACAATATATCTGTTGTTTTTAGACGTATTCATCTGTAAATACCTTTTTAACATGTACGCTGTGGCAGAGTGCTGCAATAATCTCATATAATCATCAGATCATTTATTTAGCCTTTGTCTCATTTCCAGCTACTTCACCAAATTACACATGCACATACACACGCGCACAATAACATAGACGTACGCGGGCACCGGCTGTGACCACCCGTGAAACCGCCCAGCAAGCATGGCAACATAAATATTTTATCAAATTACCCCCTGAACGATCGCTCAATGCCAAGTTTACCAGGGTCTCTTCGTCGTTTCTCCTCCTCCTCCTCCTCTTTTCTCTTCCTGTCTCCACAGCACAACCTCTTCCACCCCTCCAGTGTCTTCCTCTTCACCACCTGATATTATCTTTGTGGATCATCCTGTTTTGTAAACTGCAGGAAAATCTGGGGAGAGGGGAGAGGGGGTACACGGGAGAAGACGCGGAGGGAAAGGCCAAAAAGAACAGAGGGAGGTGAAGAAAAGATGACAGAGAAAGGAATGGGGATGAAGGGAGCGGTTGAGGAGGAAGAGCAGGAGACAGGGAATCCCTCTGTGTGTGTGTGTGTGTGTGTGTGTGAGGGGATGGTGCCCTAAATGTGTGTTCATCTGGGTTAATTCTCAAGGACAGAAACTATTAAAGATTAACAACGAACCCCCATGTTTTATTGAGACAAGCTGCATTCGAGGGCATATGGCTCCGAACACAGACCTACTTAAAATGTCTTTGTGCGCGTGTGTTTGTGTGTGTGTGTGTTTTTGCATGTGGGTTTTTTTCTGCAGGCTTTTATTTTGTCCAGACAAAAAGACCCATCTTTTCTGAAAAGCCATGTCGTGACTGTAGACGTGGCTCTTTGCTGCAGTGCTGCAATGCTGCAGTCGTACCTCAATTAGGTTGGCCTCACTTACTGTATGTCTACATTTGACTTTATGTCCATGATGTTGGAATAAATCAGGATCTGCAGACACTCAATATTAAAGGACACAGATTGGTGTGAGTGTTGGGGAAATATTTAGAAATATAAACGTACCTGTCGCACAGTTATATCTGATCCTGGCACTTTGCTAGTGGATTATCTAGCAATATTCATTTTTATTTCATATTCATCTTCAAACTGAAGAATCCAGAGATGGGATGCTGCTGATTAATTAAAGGAATAGTTTGATAGTTTTATTTGCTTGCCGTGCCAAGAGTTTGAGGAGGAGATAGACACCGCTCTCATGTCTTTACGGTCAAATACTTAGCTTAGCTTAGCACAAAGACTGGAGACGGGGGCAAACAGCTAGCCTGAGTCACACACTTCACCTACCAGTACATCTGAAGCTCACTGATTAACACGTTATATCTGGTTTGTTGGGGTCGACCTGCAAAGGACATGTTCTCTGTGTGCTCATGGTGGTCCTCTTCACTTAGGACCTTCTTACCTTCAGTGAGGGCATGTTTTTGACTGTACCCTGTCACACTTGTGACTGCAGAGAGCTCATTCATCTCACATTTTTAAAGTTGGCTTAATTTAGAAAAAACAAAGTGAACAAGCTACATAATCAGTGACTATATGTCTTTAAACTAAACTGAAGGAACAAATCAGCAAAGTGATTCATCATTTCTAACTACCTCAACTATGTCCTTCAGGGACACTTCTTAATATCTGTTGTTGTGGGGAAACATGAAATCCAGCATTTGATTGATTAGCTGAAAAGAGGAGCTGATATACCTTGGCTCGTTTCTCCCAAAAACATAAACCTTTTAAAAAAAAAAAAACGTTTTGCTGCTACATTGTCTGTCCATTTTTCTGAACACCTTACAAATTGATTTCTGTTTAAATATAACAGTAGAACAAAAATGTAAGGCCTCAGTATTTAACTAAACACACTGCACATGCATAGTAAATCAGACACACGCATACACACACACACGTGCGCGCTCAAAAGCAGGAGGAAAGAAAACAACCACGTGTTTTTAAAAATAATTTTTAATTGGGGTGTAGGTGGCAGAGGAACTACTGTCACTTGTCTCTGTTGTCTCCCTGTCCTCTGAGAGAAATCCTTAATTCTCCGACAGGAACACCCCCACAGCACTGTATCATCTGCATAGCTATGATATGTCACACTGCTCCGTGTGCGCGTGTGTGTGCGTGTCTGTGCGTGTCTGTGCGTGACAGTGCTTTCACCAGTGCGATGAGTGAGTCATGTGAGCAGCCCACAGGGATCCTCGTTAATATGAGACTTCTGAGGCCCATTAGGCCTTCACACACACACACACACACACACACACACACACACACACACACACACTGCTCTGTGGCCCTTCGCTGCATGTCCCCTCTCTCTCTCCCTTTCCTGTCTATCTTTAACTTTATTATAATTAAAGGCAAAAAAGCCTTTTTTTAAAAAAATTTTTAAACAAACAATAATTAGTATTGCTGCAGTACAGAGTGATTGGAAAAATGTCCAATTACGCAACCCAACAGATAGTGATTGGTTATTTAGTCTAACATTACAACGTTGCGTAATTAGAGACATATTATGTTATTTTTGTGAAATATAGTTAAAAAACTTCCCACTTCCCTGTTAAGTCAATCATAGATGGACTATGATTGCTCTTCATTTTAAATGGGTTGTATATTAGCAAACAAATGTTTATTTGGGAACAGTTACACCTGACAACGTTTTTCTACAAAAGAACTAGTCCGTGTGTGCAACCCGTTCAATTTTGGATTACATTTATTTTTTTTTTTAAAGTTCCACTCTTCATTGGCAATAAAGACGAAATGAGCGTTTGTGGACTGAAACCAAAGACCAAAGAAATAAAAAGTAAATAAGTACCTGAACACCGCAGAATTCACAATGTCTTTAATCTTTCGGCTTTTGTTGTGCAAGAAAAATAAATGTTCCCATGGGTAACGTTTTCAAAGGGCAAATCCCTTTTTTTAAAATAAAAACTTTTTTCCCTACAGGAACATTTATTCTCCTTTTTGAACGAGCTGGCAAATAACTGAGCTTGACTCAGGCTTTTTAGGGTGCAACATTTCAGCTCAGCCTCCATTCAGCCGTCAGCGGACTAACGTCTAACATGCGTTTGAAGGTGACATCGAGGCAGAATCCACTGCGTCTGTTGGTTGCCGTGGCGATGACGGTTGCACGACTCCTTGCGGCGACAGCTCAGAAGCCATGCTGGGTAAACATGGACTCCCCTGAGAGCGGGAAAACCGGTAATGACTCCACAGAGGAAAAACACACACGCACATGAATGATCACACAGAGGAAGCTCACCGGGGACTGGGGCGCTTTAGTTGTTAACAACTCATTATCATCTCTCCCTCCCTCGCCTTTTCTCACTTCTATCTATATCTGTCCTTTCTAGCCCCTGACTCGTTATCAGGTTTACAGTATTCTCCCTTATTCAGCCAAAACTGGGCCACAGAGCACAACCCTATCCCACACACTCGTGCACGTGTACACACACACACACACGCGCTCGCTCACATGGACTAGGAGAGAGGCAATGCTAATTAGCTCTACAAACAGGTCCCGGCTTGCTCTGCGTGCGAGTGTGTGCGTGTCGGGGTGAGAGAGGGGCAGTGTGCCGTTAACTAACTAGTGTGTCAGGATTTCTTTTTCTGTCCTCATTTACGGAAATGAAGTTTGCCCCCTGAGTGACCCATATCTCCCGACACAGGGAGGCGAGAGAGAGGAAGACATTAAAGAGCCCTATCTTTTAATTTATATATGGGAGACATCAAATGGGCGGAGGAAGACAAAGTGAGGTGAGGGAGGGAGACGGAGACGTGTGGATAGACAGGACATGCAGAGAGCGAGGTGAGATGGATGAGTGAGGACTAAACTGTACCGGTAGACTTTCCCTTGTAAGGAAAAGAGATGAGGCCTAACTCAGTGCTCTGAAGTCAGACGGTACATGGGTCAGTGAACACGTCTTAATGAAGCAGATCCTTGATCCCCTCTCCATATACAGCCATGGGCAGAATACAGCAGGGTTTCCCTGACAGCTTTGTGGCACCGCTGTAGCCGAGTTCCAAGTCCCGGGACATGTTAGCATCTATATCTTGTGTTAACTTGGCCATAGTTCTTCAGAAACGCATTAAAAACACATAAATGAGCCGCACAACTGCACTGGGTTCCTTCACCACCGTGAACATGGGCACTGTAGTTTATTTATACCCAGCTCTGATGCCCTAAATACTCATCAGTACACAGGATGTGTATTAATCTGCGGGTGGAAATAGTTCCCAACAAATGCACTTCTGTTTCGGTCAAATTTGCTTCAAAAAATATAATAAAATTGAAAATTAAACTACATACTTGTGATCAATTTTTAAAAGAGTGTGTAATATTTAGGGATCTGCTAGCAGAAATGGAATATAATATTGATAATTATGTTTGCATAAGTGTATAATTACCTGAAACTAAGAATTGTTGTGTCTTCGTAACCTGAGAGAGAAACCTTTATATCTTCAGAGGGCGCAGGTCCTCTTCCACGCAGGTCCTCTTCCACGCAGTGCGGCAGTGGCACCGCCGTGTTTCTACAGCGGCTCAGAACGCACAAACCAAACATTGGCTCCAGAGATGGCCTTTCATGTTTTCACGTTACCTGAAGGCCACCGTAGTTCTGCCATGACGCCTCTGAGGCGAAGGTCCTGAAAGATACCGCGGTTCTGCACTCTGCAGCTCGTTACCTTAGCGGTATTAAGTTGCCGCACCCGATGCCACAAAATCCTACACACTAGCCCTTTAAAGATGTGTGTGTATACAGTATATATATATATATATATATATATATATTGGATTGGACACGTTATTAAAGGTGTGTGACAGCCACAGATACCAGATTTATTTTTCCTTTTTTGTTTTCTTTTGTCAGAGCATTTGATTTAATGATGGCTGTCTGGATATAAAGAGAATTTCAACAAATAAAAAAAAAATGCTTCTGAAATAAATTGCCATTCGACATTACACCAGCATTTCTCAGTGGTAAATCCACCTGTAAGTTTGTTTTCCGCACCGTGGTTTTCTGCCAGTTGCGCAGTAAACATGCCTTGAAAAAGGGGGGAAAAGACAAAAAAAAAAAAAAAAAAAAGAAAAGCTGCTGTGAAACCCCCACAGACTGCCTGCACTCGCTCTACGGCGTTTTACACCATGTTAACAGATTGTCTGATTCGACACCTTCAGTGATAAGATGTCACAGCGGAGAAAATGAGGCTCACCAGTGAAGACGAAAATAGGAGAAAAGCCTCAACCAAGCTGGTATTTTTCCTGGGTAAAAGAAAGCCTGAAAAATGTCTGTCCAAATGCCATTGTAGCCATCTGGTGTAGCCTAGTTTCACCACTACCGCACAGCGCTGTATTTGCAAACTACGTAATCCTTATTGTGACACTAGACGCCGCGACTCCTCTGGACTTTCCTTTAGCACAAAGATGGCGATAGAAAATGCAGAAAAGGAATGCCTGCGGGAGGTTTCCAGGATTATCCTGGCTCAGCAACAGCATTTTTTACCTCGGTCAACTGCTTAAAAAGAGCTGATGTGACGGATGCTCCTCTTGATTTTCCACATCGAATATAGCATCTACTCACCTTCACTTTCTGCTTCCGGAAAATCCATGATCTTGTGCTTTCTGATTCTGGTGTCAGACCTTTATACATACTTCTGTGTGGAGGGAGTGAGGCCTTATGTTGAAACTGATGATCCTGTAGGCAAAAGGTCTCCGTGACGTCACCCTCAGGTTTCTGAAGCGCCGTAGTGAAGCTCAAAGTGACCATATTGGCTGTGACGCCACCATCCAACGACGCCACCTGACGGCTAATCCACAAATGGGCATCGGCGCTGGAGTTGAGTGACGCAGCAGAACAGACAGCAAGTGGCTAGAGACCTGAGACGGCGCCCACCTGTCACTCACAATCATGGCTCTAATAATGTGTAACTTTAAGCCTTAATATAGTTAAACCGGGTGAGTTATACACAAATGAACTCCCTTTTATAATTGTTATGAATAGGGACATTAGCTATACCAGAACCGTTTTATGTGCCAGGCTGTAAACACGTTTATTTCTGCTGTAAAGTTGGGCATTTTAACATGGGGGGGGGGTCTATGGTGATTGAGTCCCTTTTTGGAGCCAGCCTCAAGTGGCCATTCGATGTACTGCAGTTTTTGACTCTTCTGCAGAGGCTTCACTGCTCGGCTCCGGATGTGCCGCTCGGTACCAGCAGGGAAGATAAGCAGTGTCCTGCTGTGGACTGGGGGGGGCTGTCTGCTCCATAGTGTAGGCTGCTGTTTGTGTTACAGTAAGGACGCTTTTGTGGGTGTGGGGGGGGCGTTTAGTCCTCGTATTTTAGATGAGAATTTCCACTTTAAACACAAAGTGGCATGTGGGAATTCCAATAATGCAGCAAACGCCCCCCCCCCCCCCCCGAGTGCATTGCGGCCGCTCCTCCTCCCGATGCCCTGACCTCATATTTGATCGGGCTTGGTTATGTGAATTGAGCTGTTTGCTGGGTTATTATTGATCGTGGAGCGCTGAGCTTGGATTACTGCTGGGTTAATGGGTGTGGTTTTGATGGAGCTTGTAATAATACTATATTTAATTTGACGAGATAGTATCTACATACGGAGCTAAACATATTGCTAAGAGGCTGTTTGATTTTCAGGGTCTTTGTTAAGCTGTGATTATCTGAACGGCCTGATATATTTCTCTCATGATTTTGAAGTCTAACTAACAGGAAATAAAAGACTTTAAGGTTTTGAATTACTTTCTTATCTGCAGCGTAGGTCCGTGAATACAAGTGGCAGCTTTCACGTTGTCATTTGTATTCACTGTTATTTAAAAAACTATCTATTAAAGCTGCTATTTATTGAAGTGATGCATGTTTCCTTCTTTAGATCTGACATTCTTTCATCCTCTGACATTAAAATCACCTTTTGTAATACCAACGTTTTTTCACCGTACGACAGCTGAATAGAGGGCAAAAGTCAAATACTTCTCAGAGGGGGAGCAAATGTTCAGCAGTAACTCACTGCTGCAAGCAGCGCGTGCCGCTAAAAGCCGCCCAGAGCTGGCACAGACTTGTAAAAACATTTGAGTTTTTTGACAGCTCCATCTGGATATAGCAGAGTGTAATGTGAGTGTCTGAGCTGCAGCTCCGGTGGATTAACCCTTGCCGCGATAATGAGGGTTGATGGTAACCTAAAGACGAGGGAATCCACCGCTCCGATCAGCGGATCAGCTCGGTAATCTGCAGGACAAGGCCGCGAGGCAGCGCGATTCTCACATGAGACTCCCTCGGGTCGTGTCTTTTGAGAAACATAAGCTAGAAAGAGAGATTTGGAGTTAAGGGAGTTAAAGCGGAGGAGAGACGGACTGTTTTTGAATGCCAAAAATAGCCCACATGTAAGAGAGAAAAACAAACAGATCTCTCTAAATCACTTCTGTAAGGCGGCGACACACACGGCTGCCTTCGAAGCTGCCTGTGTGCTATGAAGAAAATTATATATATAATTTAAATTAGAAAATGATAATGAGGTGGGTCATTTAATAGCAAAACTGCTGCTGCCATCACTCTATCTGGCATGATACCTCATTACGCTCTCACCAGCTTGTACATGGAGGTGTTAAGACTGAAAATGTGGAGCGACATAAAGGTTGATTTAGCTTTCTTTGTTTTTACACTTCTAGCATTACCTTTTTAAATAAAAACAACATCATGTACTTTGAAGCGCTTCATGGTTTGAGATCTGTAGTTTCCGTCTTTATTCTTTATGTATCATTAAAAGCATTTTAACATCTGAAAGGAAGAAGAAGTGCAAGAGCGAAAAAAAGAGAAGCATGTACAAAGGTGTGTGTGTGTGTGTGTGTGTGTCTGTGTGTGTGTGTGTGTTACAAGACTACAAGACATTGTTCGATGGACAAAATAGTGAATCTAGTTTATGTGTCTGATGCTGTCGATACTATTCTGGAGAACTTTTCTCTCATGCGCTCTCTTTTTGCATTCTTCACACAAGTGACATTGATAACTGCAGACTGTGTTTCCTTGAAGGCTTTCACTCTGTTGCACAGCAAGACTGTTTGAAATGCCTGATATCCTCATTTATGGCATTTATTGCCTGGTTTCCTTTTAAAAAAAAAAAAAAGAAAAAAAAAAAGACGTTCCCATACAACAACATTACGTTATTACTTGTTTTCTCCCGGATCTCGTTTTTGTCTTTGCCGTATCACTAATACTTCTGTTTGTTGCAGGCAGAGTGTGTATTTTCGGAGCAGTGTGTGTTTGTTTTCGGGGTGACGGGCTGTCAATGGGCTTCAGGTCCAATTTTTCCGACTATTGGGGTTTCGGAACAATGGGCCTCGGGCACCTTTTACTGAATTTGAACTAAGTAGTTTTGTTTCGATTCAGCGTTCACCACCAGTGTTAAAACTGCGACCGTAATCAGGGAGAAAACACGTTTCCCTCAAAACATAATTGAGAATGCATTTGTCATTTTTTACGAGACATGGTTGGTAGTTCTCTTGAAGCATACTGAAGCCTTAATGTTGACAATTCAGCTTTTTGTTTGAATACTATCTGAATAGGCTTAAGGGTAATTATACTGGTCTGAGACCAACTGGGAAAACAATATGTAATATGCAGATTCTGCCAACAGCACTTTTCCCATTTAAAACCGGAACATTACATTCATGAGAGAGTGGGGCAGAGAGAGAGGGGGGAGAGAGAGGGGGGAGAGAGAAGGTCCCCGAAAGAGTGGATTAAAGCTCTCAGATTAGATGGCATCTGCTGACCTCGGCATCACAGAGAGCAGTCGCCGGGTGTGTGTGTTGGTGTGAGAGAGGGAGAGAGAGAGAGATTATCACCACCAGCAGAATGTGCATTAGAGATTGGTTCTGTTCCTCTTCATATACTGCGTGTGTGTGTGTGTGTGTGTGTGTGTGTGTGTGTGTGTGTGTGTGTG
>CALSCE010009415.1:2192789-2210046 GCA_943593645.1 Bovichtus variegatus | reverse complement strand
GTGTGTGTGTGTGTGTGTGTGTGTGTGTGTGTGTGTGTGTGTGTGTGGGGATTGTTAATCCTAATCCACTCGTGAATGTACATGCTGAGGGACCAACAGGCCATTAGTTCCAGTTTTGTGTTTGTGTATGTGTGCATCTGTGACAGTGTGTGTGTGTGTTGGTATGTTTACCAGTGTGTGTTTGAATCTATGCATGAATGTACACATGCATTGTGGAGATGTGCTGCTATGCCGTTTCTGTATTACTGTGTGCAAGAGAGTGTAATCTGAGAGTGACTAGGGGGTTAGAGGGCCATTAACTAGTGCATTAGCCCTGACTGCAGACAGACTGGGGAAGAGTGTGTGTGTGTGTGTGTGTCTGTGTGTGTGTAGGAGGAGGAGGAGATCTGATGGTTTGAGGATTTCAGGGGGAAAGGGACAATGGGGGTGAGGATTTAGCAGTGAGGGTGAGGGGGATTGAGTGCATTAGTGAGTGCATGTGTGTCAGTGTGTGTCGAAGGGATTGAGGGGAGCTGACCCATAAAAAGCAGACAGACACCCTGAGCAGGAGTCAGCTGTCCCACCGTCTCCGCTTCCTTTTTATTTGAAATGCTTGTGCAGTGCCTGTTCTGCACAGGACAATTGCTTGGCCTCCGGTACTGCTGTTTGTAGCTTTCTCTAGAATCGCTCATCCGCACAACTTTACACTGCACTTCGCTGCGTCCTGAGCAACACACTGGCCAACTGTGAAGTATATATATATATATATATATATTTGGAGGCACCAGGAAGCCTTTTTGACATCCTCCTGGATCCATCTTTTTCATATTTGATCACATCATGTTGTAATTTCACTGTGCTGTTTATTCTCACCAAACGTCATCTATTACAGTCTGTCCGTCCTGCGAGAGGATCCTCTTATATATATAATATATATATATATATTATATATAATATATAAGAGGTTCCTCCTCAGTCTCTCCCTTGAGGTTTCTTCCATTTCCCCCTTTTTTTCTTGCGAGGGTCTGAGGACAGAGGGGGTCGTATCCTGTACAGTCTGTAAAGCCCACTGAGACACATGTGTCACTTGTGATACTGGGCTTTATAAATAAACTTGATTTGATGGGATGAACAGTGTTAGTCTCTCTTTCTTCATCTGTTCTTGAATGACCTGCAGTGAGCAGTGGTCGTAGCGTAGTGTCCTCAGAAAAACATCCGTCAGAAAAACATCCTCCAAGTGTTAACAGACAGACAGAGACTCGTTTTAATAATATGCCAAACAAACAATTTGACGTTGAATTAACGCACAAGTGGAGAAAACATCAATATCTGTGCGATGAATGAAAGTCGGGATGTCATTCTCAGTCACTAGGTATTATAATAGTATAAGGTATTGGCATCATTTATCCAACAAGGAGCACTGGGCTCTGTTTCACACTCTAGTGCCCCAAAGAAACCACAAGCCACCGTTTTAAATTGTCATTCAAACCATTAGTTTACGAGGGATTGGCTGCATTTTCTCCTGCAGTGCCAGTGTATCCAAAATTCTGAGTTTTTTCCAACACGGTGTCATAAGACATGAGTCTGCATTTGTTTTTATTTCCTACAATGTAAGATAATCATTTCACTAGCTCTGCTATATTTTCAGAAAAGCTATTAATATGCACTGTCGCTGTCAAATAAAATTAACTGAAAAAATAATGAAAAATAATGGAAAAATAATGAAAAAATAATGAAAAAGTAATGAAATAATAATGAAATAATAATGAAAAAATAATGAAAAAATAAAGAAAAAATAATGAAAAAATAATGAAAAAATAAATAAAAAAAAAAAAAAATGATGAAAAAATAATGAAAAAATAATGAAAAAGTAATGAAAAAATAATGAAAAATAATGGAAAAATAATGAAAAATAATGGAAAAATAATGAAAAAGTAATGAAATAATAATGAAAAAATAATGAAAAAATAAAGAAAAAATAATGGAAAAATAATGAAAAAATAATGAAATAATAATGAAAAAATAATGAAAAATAATGAAAAAATAAAAAGGGGTGGGCTGAGTGAGGTGGCATTGTCTTGCTAGAAACTGTCATTGATCATTTTGGTATTTCCTAAAAAAATCCATCTAAAGTTAGCTAGCATTAGGTTAGCAGCAACGAGCTACTGGTGCTACCAGACTGAATGAGGTGCAAGCAAAATGCCTGAGTGTATTGAATTGAGCAAATGTGTGTTTTAGAAGGATGTGTTATTTCTGCGCTGGATATTAAACATGCTGGCTTATATGCTGCCATCCCCATCAGGTCAGGTGTATAGTTTTTGGTTGTACACACCAGTTTGTGTTGCTACACACACTTTCCTCACAGCACACTGTGGATTCATATTGGGAGAGAAGTGAGATGGAGAGAAAAGGTAGACAGGGATAGAGAGGGAAAAGAAGAAGCAAGAGAGCAAGAGGCTCTGACAGGGTGAAGAGAGTGAGAGCCCTCCTTTATCTCCTGTTTTCTATTATTCATGAGTTACAAGAAGCAGTGGAGGAGAAGAGATTGTAGCTCTCCATCTTACCCTTGAGTGTCTTATAGGACCCTCTGCCTCCTCCCGTCTCTAACTCCTATCTTACAGTCTTTTATTTTCCCTCCAGGTCTCTGGATATCATTTGTTTCTCTCTCTCTCTCTCTCTCTCTTTATGTTCTCTCGCAGACTTGAACTAAAGACTTTTTGCATACATATCCCGGAGCCAGAGCTGCTATAGGAGGATGAAAACCTTGAAGTAATCAAATGAAAAACCTTTCGGTCAGAGACAAAGAACTGCGGTTTCTCTGGCTAACATTGCAAAATGGCAAGTGGCCGGGAAAGAAATGCAAAGAATTTAAAGGCGGCTCACAAACATTGATATTTTTTAAGAAAAGCGTCTTTCTTTGCCATTTGTCTGAGGATTTCCGAGTTTAGAAAGGCGCTGTTGCAGAAGGGAGGAAACGTTTGTGTCTAGATGGTAACCCTGCCCGACGACCTGCCCTGACTTTAACATTCAAGGTCGAGGCCTTACCTCAAAACGTCTCGCGAGAGTTTTGCATATTTAAGGGTTTCCACGTAGCCATGAGCAGAAGTATATTTAGAAGTTGTGCTAAAACCTAAAGATTAGAACCAAATAACTGCAGTTTCTCTTGCTACGAAACATCAGAATGAAGCCGAGTAAAATGGCAAGAGTCTAAGACCTTAAAAACAAAACAAGAATGTCCCTTTGTAACAGACTATGGTGATAGTTTTCCTATCGGCCTTGAAGGCTAATACGGCCTCAATATCTTTTATTTTAACAAAGGTTTCCTGTGTGTGTATTTAGCCGAGTGCTGTCTACTTTACCCAGACGCATTTCTAGCCTGCAGCTGTATTCAGTAGTTTTGCTGATGTATCGCTGAAGCAGAGCTCTCTTTAGGAAGCTGAAACACGTAGTTTCTCAGGCTAAAGAACATAAGACTGAAAGTGGCAGAGCAAGGAGCTGAAAATGGAAGGCGAGCACTTGCTAAAGGCAACAACTTCATTACATCTGGTCTGATACACGGTAGCTTGTTGGCTTGATAACAGGACCATGACGACGAATGTTAACATACCCATGAACGTCACTAACATTACTAATAGTGTGTATTTAGCCAGGTGCTGTTGTCTTCGATGGAGAAAACAACCAACTTTAACCAGCCACCTTTGAAAGCCCGCACTGCGTATTTGATATATTTTGGGTGGAGAATAACTTTTACTCATCCGTTGAGTTGATTCCTACATCTAAAGATGCCAAAGTTGCCAATTTCTGTCTCGGAGATGGTGTAATTCTGTACGGTTTCGCTGTAAATGGCATATCTGTCCTGCTGATGTCATTTTCAGTCAACATGAAAGCTGCACTAGGCCGCTCTTATTGTGTAGATGTGCACATTAAAACACTTATTGTTCTTACACCGACACACACAAAACACAAAAACCAACCAAGACAACCCGATTGTCTAAAAATCTTCTACTTTATTCAATAAGATAAATGTTTTTGTAAAACATTCAATAAAAAATGATCTTTAATTTATTGCTCATTGTCATCTTTACGCTAGGACTTGATCTGATGCATAATATTTTTTTTTTCCAAAGCACTCTCACAAGGAATATGTTGCTAGATATTTAGACAAGATTTTATGCTGTCATTATAATAGTAATAACTTACATACGTACGCACGTTCAGATTATATAAAAACAAACCAAAACAAGTAAAGTTACAGTTGCTGAACAGAAAACAGAGAAGGGACAGGCAGACTCAGGAATCCTCTCACGTACTGTCGGAGCCGCTGTGAGACCGCAGCAGACGCCGCTCGTCACTTTTCCAGTGGTGTTGTGAGAGCAACAAAAGTTTTAAACCTTTTGAGTTGTAAAATCATGTTGGAAGAGGGAATAAACTTAAGCCAGACACTGGAAAAGCTACAAAACCTTCTTTGTACCTTTTTGGAAGCCGTTTTTTAAAAGTTCCCCTATACAGTACATGCATTTATCATGAAATTACAAGGCTATATTTTAACGCAAAGCTTTAGTCATTCTGTCAACTAGTTAACACACATTGTACTTTCCAACAGCTAAACTATTCAAATAAAATGAAACATAATGTCCGAAAACAAGGGATGTACAGTATATTGTACGTGCCTGTGGAATGGCATGTTGCATATATGCTTATTGTTGTTCTGGATATCTCAACTTCACTGGCCTCACTTCAGCTGCAGTGACACAATTTTACATTAGCAGTTTTTATTTTGAATAGATCTGAAACACGTCAGATGGAAGCTTTGTTCTAAGATGTTTTACACAGGGTAAGATTATTAGCAGGATCCAGATTTTAAAATGTTTTTGAACGAGGAAAATTAAATATTTGTGGTTACACATTAAATGACCAAAGTCATCCAAGCGCTGAGTAGCCTTTGGGGAACCGGGTCATCTTGAAGAAAACGTTTATAATGAGACTCATTACAGTACTGAGATGATGTGAGGCTCCCCTGTCCCTCGTCATTTAGAGAATCCCACATCCTTGCCACTCCTCCCCTCATACACATTCTCAATAAGCAGTGTGTGTGTGTGTGTGTGTGTCTCTTTTGTTTATCTGCTCGGCCCCAGGCCTGCCTGTGTGTGTGTGACACAGCTGCATGTGTGTGCATGTGTACAGTATATATGTGTGTGTGCGCTTCACCATCCACAAGGGAGCCTCATGTCCAAATTTATGCACTTTAAAAAAAACAAAAAAAAAAACATAAACACACATTTACAGTCACGTGCACGCACACACAGGCCAGCTCTGAGGTCAGTGGTTATCGTGCCACATAGTTACATTCTCGTTTTAAGGAAACTGTGTACAAGGCAGTAGTAGATGGTGATCTGGCAAGGTGTAGTCTTTTTTTTTTTTTTTTTTTTTCTCGTTTGAGTAGGAGTATGAGGAAGAGGGAGTGCAGACGTAAGACACAAAAACTAAGGAAAGAGAAAGGTCTCATCAATAAATAAATAAATAAATAGATAAACCGAGTATTGATCAATAAGTTAATAAGTTAAGTTAAAGGGGTCTGTCTGTACATGTGTGGAGATAAATAGTGTGTGAGCGTGTGTGTGTGTGTGTGTTGTCCTTAAGGGCTGTAGCTAAGGAGAAGAAGGAGCAGTAAACTCCACCCCCCCCCCCCCCCCCCCCCCCCCCCCACAGGGACCCATAGCTTTATTCTGCTGTGACAACACAAACAGAGCTGCTTTAAACTTTCGGACTTAATGACTGAAGCACCGGTTGTAGATCTCGTCTTCAGAATGTAAATGCTATAACCATGCTAGTGTGAAATTACAAAACTACAAATGAAAAGCGCAAGGAGTCGCACTGGGAAGATAGAAGTGAGCGAGGAAAACGCAATTTTTTGCCGTCGCGGTGAACCTTTCTTAGTAGCTCATGCATGTTCGTCCTTCACGCGTCTCTATGTTCACCCACAACACTTTAGTGTTATGTAAGATATCGAAAAAGCCAAATCCAAGAAGCATTGGAGATGGACTGAAATGTAATTGCTCAAAACACCAAACACGAGTCATCCATGTGTTCGTGTTCGCTTACATGTATGGATAGTTGTTAGTAGTAAGAACTAAACTACTACATTGCTCAAGCTATTCTTCTTCTGGTGTTTTTTTGTAACTTTGGGCAGCCAACGTAAGCAAATCTTCATTTAATTGTGAATACTTCATTCGGGTTCTTATGGTATACGTTAGTTTTCGCGAGGTGTTAAACAGCTTTAATGGAGTTTTTCTGTCAGCTTGCGCAATCTTAATTAACTTCCAATTGAAAATTTAGGGTTATTTGGGAGAGCAAGTGGTTTGTATCTCACCGTGCAGCAGATCTACAGTCAGTCTGGCAGTGAGACTGTAACTACAGTTTATTACAACTCAAAATGGAAGAAAATAAAACGTGCTGCGCTAACGATGTGGAGTAGAGATCGTAAAAGAGGAGAGAAAGCGTGTGACAGGCAGCTGCATAAATAAGTCATCGTATATCATACAGAGACATGTAATAGGAGTATTGATCATCGTCGTCATATATCATAGTAATGATGCGTTGCCGTGGCGAACTTGCAAGTGAATGTGTGGCGGTCGGAGGGGGAAAAAACCCAAAGTTTGGAGTGTGTGAGTGTGTGTCTTTTGTCGGTGTGTGTGTGTGTCTTCGCCCTTGTTGGAGTGTGTGTTCGGGGGAAGTTGGGGGACATCAGCTGTTGTACATTCACGGTGAGAGCTTAGGAGGCGCTGTCCTGCCGTTGCCTTCACAAGCCGGGACAGGAGGGTCGGATTCAGGGGTCGTCTGTGGGTGTGTGTCGGTCAGCGTGGTTACAGTTGAAGGTTGTGGCAGGGTGCTTGGTTTCTTCTAGAGAAGGATGCACTTTCCTTTCTCCACCCACGGGTTGTTCTTCATCAGCTCCGGGTTCAGGAAGGGATCCTCTGGGACGCCGTCCTCTATCCACTTTACCAAACTTTGGGGAGAGACAGGGAGAGACGGAGACATTTTTCAAATTCCAGAGGAAGTTTACAACCATCCATCCTCTTTCCACTTTCCATCTTTTTCCATACAAGGCAAGAAAGAGAGGGTGAAGCTGAGCAACCAGAAGTAACTAATTACATTTCCTCCTGCAGCTGTAGCTTTCTGTGCACTTTTACTTTTTGGAGAAAGTTTTTGATTTGTAGTCTTTTTATTTAACCAGTGTACTGACCGATCTGATTTTACTTTTTGCACTTTCTTGTGTAATTTCTGATTTTTCCACTAGCATTAAAGAATTGTTTGATATGTTGGAAAATACGCTTATTCACTTTCTTGGCGAGCTTTAGAGGTGGTGGAGTGGGTGGACAGAGCCAGGCTAGCTGTTTCCCCCTTAGCCAGGTCGTAATGCTAAGCTAAGCTAATCGGCTGCAGATTAAAAGTTTAATTCATAAGCGATAAAACACGACCCTTCGCTAGCTTCAAGACACATTTTTCTGCTACACCCTTAGGCTATAGGGTGTCCATACAGGGTTTTATTCTGAGCGTCAGCGTCTTTTAAGTGAGGAGAGAGCGCGTGCAGCCTCCTCTTTCTAGTTGTAAATCTCTGAATCTGATCTTTTCAGAATGCCGCTGATCCCCGAGCATTTCTGCCAATTCTGCTTGGTCACTAATCCTGAATTACTTCCCCCGTCTTACTCTTCCTTTCCTGTGCTACTGTGTTTAAGCACCGATGCACGTTTCAATAAATACCATGTGTTTACTTCCTGTCATAAAACCATTCAAATGTCAATCCATGAGACGATGCAACACAAACTGGTATTAGCACAAGTAAATTAAGATTATGATTCAGCAATGCCAGCGCCGTATGTCTAAGGTTTGCTAACATTAGCTAACATTAGCTACCATAAGCTACGTGTTACATCAGACAGTAAAGCTGTAGGTGAAAAACTGGTTCTGGTGTTTTATTGTTTCAGGAATTACATTTTTTTATTTGATGAACAAAGAACATTTATTCCCTCAAAGGCTACATAGAATGAAATGAAATGTATTATAGTCTCTCTTTAAATGCAGAAGTCATTGAGTAAAACAATGCACTCTTTCCATCGCTGCTCCTCCCACTTAATATTCACAATATCTTTCACGCAGGGTCTCAGGACACTGACCCTGAATACACTCGGTCTCTACATGAGAAACAGCCAGTCCTCTGGCAGCGCGGGCGAAGCCTCGGATGAAGTGTTTCTTCTGAGCTTGCTTGATTGGCCCTTATCTAGTAGCACTGCAGTGAGATCATGAGACAGACAAAGAGGCTGCTGAACAAAACGAAGTGACGGCTGCAGCTTTGCTTAATGACTCGATGTGCGCTGCGGCTGTGACAATAGCCTTCAAGGCAGCATTAGTTAATGAAGTCATATCACTGTTTTATTATTGTGGGGGAATGACTAATGCGGCCGTATCCTAAGTCCTTGTAGTTATTTTATCATTGTACGTATTACAATGAACAACAGCAGATATTTCTTGCTTTGTACGAGAAGCATTATGAATTGGTGTGTAATTGAATAACAAACTGAATACTTGAGTTACCTTGGAAACAGCAGTTGGTTAAACGATCTCAACTCCGTTTACTCACTCGTTCTGGAGCTTCCAACCATGTGACACAGCCTGTTTTGGCAGATGGGGTTTGCTCAATAGTCATGGAAGTGTGGTTAAAGTTGTCAACTGCCACACTGACCAGTAACGTTTGAGGCCTGGTTTTTGGGAAATGTGCTTTCTCGCCTATATGACCACAGTAGTACAACAGACATCTGTTGTATCCTTACAATTAACTGGCTCTCAAACTCCTTACTTCTATGTTTACAAAGGTGCTGTTGCTACAATGGTTGTGTGTCTCTAAAACTCAATATTAACACAAATTCTTTTTATTTTTTTTGGACTGAGCCAGGCCATCTGTATTCCTGTTCCCAGTCTTTGTGCTAAGCTAAGCTAAATGCTGGCTGTGGCTTTATTTTTACCGTACAGACATGAGCGGTTTCATTCATCTTATCCACTAACTCTTGGCAAATCAGCTGAGATGCACAACTTTTACATTGTTGCATGATGTGTCTAACATTTTTTGTCACGTTTCAATATATTTAGCAAAAACAAAGCTGTTTTAAAAAACAAAAATTATGTTTTGGGGCTTGAACTCCGGTGCCGGTGCTTGTAGAGCTATTGTGGACTCACTACTCACTCAGTCACTGTTTTGGAAGATTTCTCTCGTTTGAAGGCCAGCTGGTACTTGAGGCTCTCCACCTCCTTCTTCATCTGGGGCAGGTCCATCTCATCCATGGCTGCAGCTTAATGTCGGGCTTTTATCTACCTGTGCACAGCGGGGAGGCCAGAGTTACATTTATACAGTACATTAACACTGCTAAATAGTCGTCATACAAACTCCATACAACTGCGCCCTGCAGCAAAAAACACAGCGAAGTTCATCTGATTTATATCCGCTGCTAAGCGATTCCACCTACAGGAGGGGAGGACGGAGGCTATTAAACGAACAAGTGCTGCCAAAACTGGTAGACCCACTTAACACCACAGGATACAGGATGCTTCCTTTTGTGTCCTTAGGGCTGCACGTTTCCACTTTAGAAAAAGTTCCTCAGCTTTAATGAATACGCCAGATTTAATTAGGTTTGCGACCAACACGACAGCATATACTGTACATTTTAATGCACATTTTTGTTCATTTATATTGCCACTTGCATTGACTGCGGGTTAGCGTATAGTTGATATTCAACACTTGAAGGGAGTGAAAAGAGAAACGTTTTTTTTTTGCTTATATGTCCAAAAAGGAAAAAAAAAAGGACAGCCTGCTGCATCTCATTTCTTCCCATTTGGCCTCAATTCTCCCCCGTCCTAATGCGTGTGCAGTGGAGTCCCAACTCCATCTTCACTCTGTGAGATGAGCGCTTAGCCCCCCCCTCCGCACCCCACCACGTCGAGGGCCATCTGAAGCACAAAAACAAACTGTAAAAGGCAGCGATGCAGCTTTAAAGGGACAGTTCACCCCAAAATAAGAACAAAAATACACATTTGTACCTGTAGTGCTATTTATCAAATGTAGATTGTTTTGGTGTGAGTTGCCGAGTGTTGGAGATATCGGCAGTAAACATGTAATGTATCTCTCTGATATAATGCAACTAGATGGCACTCGGTTTGTGGTGCTCAAAGCACCAAAACATACATTTGAAAGACTCAACGGTGATGTTTCTTTCCAGAAATCATGACCCGGTTACTCAAGATGAATGTAGGAACTATTTTCTTTATAACAGAATACACCCGGCAACCGTAGACGAGTTGCTCATTTGGTGATAATAATAATAATAATAATAATAATAATAATAATTAGCCGGGTGCTTCTGTTTGTTGCAGGGACAGTGTGTATTTTTGGCGCAATGGGCCTTTAGAAAAATGGCCGTTTGTTTTCGGTCCAATGGGACATTTTTCGGACTATTGGGGTTTCTGAATGATGGTTAGTCCTTCGCAAAAATAGACTTATGAGATGGTATCAACATTCATCATTTCACTCCTGTGTGATGAAATGTTCCTTTCAACACAGTATATTTAGGACTTTACGTAACCCACTGAGGCACACACACACTCACACACACACTTGGTTGTGAAGGGTTAAAGTAAAAGGAAGGGCTTTTGTGAAATGTATTTTGGGCCATGACCAGTTTGTACCTCTATCTCATATGGTACAGGAAAACCCTTTATCATATTTTAACATATCAATAATCATTTGGAATTTGTAGCTCAGGATACTGCAGTCAAGAAAGCCGGAGAGTTGCCGTTAGTCAACTCTCTACAGCAATATTGTCTTCGTTCTCTCTCGCTGCGTCTTTCTCTTTGTCTGTGCCTCCCTCCCTCCCTCCCTCCCTCCCTCACTCCACACCCACGCTCTGTGTCCACTATACCCTCTCAACAATACTCTTCCCCTCTTATGTGTGTACTTGTGTCTGTGTACCCTTGAGTGTGTGCGTGTGTGCGTGCGCGTGTGTGTGTGCGTGCGTGTGTGTGTGAGGATTCGGGATGAGCCGAGCGATGGTCTAGTCTGCACAGAATCGATCTCACTGAGGTGCTTCAACACAGAAATAACAATTGTATTTTTAAGTGACATTGAATAATACTTGATATTACACAATTGTCCTTTATGGCGGTTTAGTGAGTGAGGGGGCATTGTGAGGCAGAAAATAGCAGCTCTGAATTCAAACACCTACTTCACCACATGGTCAGGATGCTAATGAAGTCCATCCACCATAACAATACAATAGGCGTTTATAGTATTTTTATTCAAATGCCTATGAAACGCTCTACTTCTATTTTTACCCAAATGCAATGTGGTTCAAATGGTGGTTGGAAAAATATACACGGAAAAATCAAGGACCTAATAATACAAAAACACACTAGCTTTTATTCTCCCTATATATATATATATATATATATATATAGTCGTCACTTGTTCCATACTATTCTATTCAGAATGGATATTTAAGATGTTGGAACAGAGCATCAATCATCAAAACGCCTAAAGGCCTTTACACACTGGAGGGTGTTTTTATTCCCCGTGTGATTAATTCCCACATCAATATATTGTTTCTAACTGATGTTTTTGTCTTTAATATTTTCTCAACGAAAAAGCGACGTTTTTTTCCCGGAACTAGGTTGATTTTTCTGATCTTTTGCACCACGAATAAAGGCTTCAACAACACAAGTCGTGCAGAGCGAACGTCCCCTCAAATCGTACACTATAGTTGTGCAGCCGAGGGTTAAGAGTTGCACCTGTAGGATTATAAAACAACAACCCGGAGGCTCCGTCGTCCAAACCAAGATGGTAAACTTTATTACTCCCTTCAACCTTGACATACCGGACGCACTACTTACGATCTTTCACAATAAAAGCCTTAGACAGATACACTGCGTAACTGTTTACCAGAGGAAACCCAAATTTGCTCAGAGCATTTTCGAAACGGAAACAAAAGACAATGATGTTGAATCCATAATTTTTTTTCTTGAAGAATAAACTGCCGTGACTCTATTCGAACATTTTATCGAAAGAAGTTCCGGTATGATTTAAACTACAAAGGTATTTTTTTATTATTTGATCTTCTTCATAAAAAGTGTTTCAAGATAAAAGGCAAGAAAAGGTTGTGGCTCAAAAAAGGCGAGAGAGAGACGCGGAGACATTTCTGATGAGTTACTGAGATGTGTGTCTATACGTGTGTCCTTTTGTCAGTTTTGAGGAAAACACCAGGTGCAATATTACATGACAAAGTGTATGTGTCTTACCAATATTAGACAGACAGAGAGCGGCAGAGCGATGGCTGGGTCCTGGCTGAGATCGGGTTACAGCAGCATCCTCCAGAGACCTCCATCTCTTTCCCACTTTCACAATTTGTCTGTTTGTCTTATTACATTTTTCCTCTACTAGTTTGTGTCATTCTTGCCCATGTTTTTTTTTAACTCTTTCTCTCAGAGGAATGCACCAAGCTTGGTGGTAGACTGGCCTTTAGGGTGTAAACGTGGTGTGTGTGTGTGTGTGTGTGTGGCACACTGTGTACAGCTAAAGAAATCACTGCACAATTGACAAAAAAAAAAGGCTCCAAAAAACAAACTGTGTGTATACTGTACTGTATAATGCGACTGCAGCTTTGCACCTCTAACATACAGCGAGCAGAATTGTAAAACGGTCCAGATATACGAGCGGCGTCGCGACACGAGGAGGGGGTGAGATTTTTTGTGGTTGCTTCCACTACAAATTAGCTATTATTTAAAAGTGATTTATTCAAAATTAACATAATTTTCTTAAGCTTTAATACTTCCCTCAGCTAGAATGATTGATTTTTGTGATTTGTACACTGTGATGTTTTTTTAAAGGCTGTATTAAAGACTAATATTGATTAACTGTCAGTTACCGAACATCCGCGTCAATTTGAAAATAGCTTGTAGCGGTAGCGAAGCTTTGCAAATCTGATGTTTGCTCGTTTTCATCACCAGAAGTCGGCCTCAGTCTTTTAGCTCATGTAAGCAGCTATCAAGTGCATATGTATGTCCTTTAAAGGCCTCTCATTTTATAACTAGTCGACTGCTGGAGGCAGCGTTTTCAACCTATTCCTGAAGCTTGCGTTAGCTTAATTAGCTAGCTATAGCGGATGCACTCCGCTAGCTACAGCTATCGCTTCAGTTGACAGAAAATCGCCGGTCGCCAGCTGGAAATGAGAAGCCTCCTTTTATCTACCTCTGTCTGACATCAATGATCTAACGTTTCAAAAGTGACTTGCCACTGTCGTTGTATTTTGCATATACTGTCACTTACGGGCTGTTAAATTAGCTTCTGAAAAAAACAAATGATGCGTATTCCTCATGTTTACTCTCAATATTCTCACACAAATCCAAATCCACTCCAGCAATTACAAATAGAAAGTGAAACCTTTGTGATTTTGTCAGCAGAGGATGAACTACGCTTCCACGCACTCGTCCATATCCATAAAACTAACCAGCGTTCTCTTCTAAAGTCGTTTTGTCCACTTTTAGCTGTTTTCTCTGTCTTAAAACCTCAAAAACAAACGTAAAACTCGCTCATGGACTTTGTTGTCCTCCCTTTTCTCCTCTCCCTCACCTGCGTGTCTCCATTGTATTCTCTCCATTCTCTTCTCTCTCAATCGTTCACCTTTTCCATTGTCCTGTCTCCCTTTCCTTCTCAAATTACTCCGCCTCTCGTTTGCTCAATACCCACTCATGTACGGTACATATGTCTGTGTTTATCTTCTGCATCTCAGTTACCAGCTAATTAACACCTGACCAACTTTAGGCCTCGGACGCCAAGCAACGTAACCATTTAACTAATAAAACCCTAAATCCCAGAAAGAGTATTTCCACGTGGCTTACTGTTTCCCCCGTCTTTCTTTCATTGCTCTGTAATATCTGTTTTCCGTCTGTCTCCTGCTGGTTTTCGCAGATGCCTCCTCTCTAAGTGCTCCCTGTCCATTTTCACACAACGGTTAATCCATCGCTTCACACATTATCAATCTCTCCTTCTCTTTGATGCCCAGCCAGGAGTTGTGGTTATAAAAACCCTGCAAAAATAACACATTCCACCTCAACCAGCAGTTGTATTTAACGGTTCTTATTAAAACACCAATATACATCTTTGACAAATTTATTGTGATCTCTTAATAAAACTACTATAAACCCATTTAATGAACCCTCGTCTGCTTACTGTCACATAGACGACAGCGGCTTCCTCAGAGGTTCGCTCAAGGATAACAAGATAGACGTGTTGAACGTTTCTTTTCCACCATATGCCACACCAGAAACTCTAAAAGCTTTGATTCTTGTTCACACAGGATGTCGTAAGGATGTGTGTTGGCTGTGTCCTGCTGGCTTTTGATGCTAATGTGTTCTCTGGACACGTGTAGATTGTACGGACGTACACAGTGGAAATACTCTGCAAGTGGTCTGAACAATAACGGGCGGACAACAGTTCTGTACATACAACACCTGGACCTTCGTGGCTACAAGTATGGGATAGTATCATCTGGGCTTACAGTCCCGCTCGCATCTCTGCGAGGCTGTATGTCACTGCGCGGTGCTTTGAGCTGAATGCTAACGTCAGCATCTTTATGTTTACAATGACGAGGCTAACAGGTTGATGTTTAGCAGGCATCATTCTTACTATGGTCACCATCTTAGCTTAGCATGTTGGCACGCTAAAGCGCCGAACACAAAGACTTTGTTTGGAATCGCATACTGACATATTATTCATACTATTCATATGATGACGTCCATATGAGTATGTAGTGCGTTTACACTGAATAGTATGTGGATTTTGTGTATGCGAGAAATGCCCAGCGTTCTACATTGGCAAGAATCTCTGAGTATGAGATGTGAGCGAAATGCACCTCCTCAACTGCCCCACAATGCATTGCGTTTGGGTGCCTTGAGGCTGGCCGTCAGTCTTGTGAGAATTTCAGCCAGATAACGCTGTTAATATGTCACTTTACTAGGTTTTCATATGTTTTCAGGCGAGAAAGTAACCATTTAGATTCCCAATATGTTGGATAAATTGGAAATTTGCTGCGACATTTTCGGAGATGAGGTGATTGTACGTGCTTGAGTATACTTCAGAGTACTTAATCATTTAGTAGGAAGTACATACTGTTTGATTGTGCGATTTTGAACACAGCCAAAGTACAGCTAAGGCTGATGGGAATACATTTGGCAATATGATATTTGGTCATAAACCAAAGATTTGGACACGTACACATTTTGACCTGATGATGGTGCCTGGATGAAAAGTCAAAGTATTACCAAAGTCAGCAGGATACATTTTCAGGCGACCGTGAAATGTCTGTGCAAAGGTTCATGGCGATCCATCCAATAGTGCTGAGATATATTAGTCTGGACCAAAAGTGGTGGACTGCCTAATGACAAACGGACTGTCGGCGTTCCCATCCCTAGAGTCACGCTGCTAGTAAAAAAAGATTGAATGTGCTTCATCTGCTGCACTGGATCAGTGTACTGTGTGATGTATTTTTCTCACCCGAGCTGCTGAATCCCTTTAGAAATAAGCTTCTTTTTATACATTTATACATAATCTGTGTACCGTCTGAACCAGGCTTTGTCTGCGTTTGCACTGGAACAACAGTGCCCTGTGCTTTGCATAAAATCTGACTTATGAAACACAGTGCACTGCAGTCTTCATGGCAGTTGTCTCATTTTTTTTTTTTGCAGTATTTGTACTTAATATGACAATAATCCATTTGCTTTAGATGTGTTGAGGTTTGGGTGTGTATGCAGTGGTTTCTGCAGCGGATATGGAGCCGTACGTCTAAACTGGGACACTTTGCCATGAAGGGAGGTCAGGTTTGCCTTAAGATTACGCTCAGGTATTGTGGAAGATGAAGAACCAGTTAATTACATTTGCTTTATTAAAAACTATTTTTTGAGATCTTGTAATCAAACTTTTTTCTCCTCCTCTGCTCAAAGGCAATTTACGCCAAATCCAGTTACAGAAATGTGTTGTTTAGTCGTAGCGTGGGCGGCTGTGGAGGGTCGCTGGTCCCCGGTCTCTGCAGCAGCATGTCAAAGTGTCCTTGGGCAAGATACTGAACCCCAAATTGCTCCCGACGGCCGACGGTGTGTGTGTGTGTGAGTGTGTGTGAATGGTGAATTATCTCTGATGGTATGGTAGCCTCTGACTCTGTATGAATGTGTTGTAAAGTGCTTTGGGTGATCACTAAGATTGGAAAAGCGCTATATAAATGCAGTCCATTTACCATTTAATGTGGCTCAGCAGAAGGCTGGTGTGTGTGTGTGTGTGTGTGTGTGTGTGTGTGTGGTGGGGACCGTGGGGTGGTTGTTTTAGGTGGGGATATGTAGGTTGCATGGTGATTTGGGTCAAAAGCATCCAGAGATTAACCTCTACCCCTGTCTCTGCTGCTGTCTTCCCAGCCTCACACAGTAATATACTGTATTTGTGCGTGTCAGTGGAGCAGGTGGCACTTTGTGGTGAGCTGCTACCAATGCTTAATGTGCTGTCTGACTTGATGATCTATGATGATGGCAGAGATTGCAGCTTGAAGGGGAAACCAAAGGGGAGAGGGACATGAAAAAAGTGAGTGAGTGAAAAGAGGTAAAGGCAGAAAGAAGAGGATAAGACAGAGAGTGAGAGATGCGAGGCAAAGAGAGAGATGAAGGGAAACAGAGTGAGAGTGCCTCTATAGCTACTGCATTGTAAATAGAGACTAAAAATAGAAAGGAACAGGCAGAGCTCCTCTGACCAGCTGAGAGGAGTGGAGAGTAAGAAATAAGGAAGAGGCTCCTTGCTGTTAAACTGAGGAAGATAATAAATGCCAGACGCTGACAGATGATGTTTGAGCTTTTACAACCAGCCGATCTGTTGGACACTTCAATGAGCTCTGAGGCGGCTGGGCCCTGTCCGGCTGTTGTCACGGCCCTGCCTACATGGGGAAACGTCCAGTCGATGGGATCTGATCAATATAGGCCTGAACGGGACTGGATTGAATAAAGGTTTTTTTCGTGTGTGGGGTCATCTGTTATGTATCTGCTGTTCCCACTGTTCCCTCATTGCAAGGAGCCAAATTAGAGTTGTCCAATCTGTGTGTGCGTGGCACCCACGGAATGACAAGGAGACACAGAGCCAGGGCCTTTGTGTGAAGTGACTGTTAACATGACTTGTTAGAAAGTCATTAAACGACTACTGAGT
>CALSCE010009415.1:2175436-2191371 GCA_943593645.1 Bovichtus variegatus | reverse complement strand
GAGAGAGAGAGAGAGAGAGAGAGAGAGAGAGAGAGAGAGAGCGAGTTCCCTGAGGATGCGTTTAGAGAGTTGACCAGGCGAGGTGGTGGGGGGTTAGGTAGGTACCAGAGTCAAAGAAGGAAGGAAGTTCAAACTGTCTTCACTCTCTTCATTGTGTGTGTGTGTGTGTGTGTGTGTGTTTGTACCCTTTTTGCCCCCATAGCCAGACTCTGGATTTCTGCCCTAATATGGCCACTTATAGCTCCATCTGTAAAAGGGCAGATTTAGGCTCCCTCTGTGCAGAGGGGGGAAACATATTTGGGGTTGGTTTTTATTTCGCATGCGAGATATACTACATTTGAGACCACAGAAGAAGAGGCCGGAGCTTGTTTGACTTTTTACATGTTGTGTGTTTGCGGTTCAATTGATGTTTCAGTGATTGTACTGTTGTATTGTGTCGTGTGCTCGTAACCAGTGTGTCCGTCTGTATAATGTGAGAATAATCAATATGTAAACTGCTACAATGAGCCTTATTGTTCCTTATTTAGATGTAATATGTGATATAAAGATGTTATTGAATTAAGTAACTTAGTGGCCAATCTACTGTGAAATAAGAAGCAGTATCTGTAAACTGAAGAGGAAGAGTACACCACCTAAAAGGGTGACAGAAGATCTGATTGGAGCAGAGAAGCACTGAGAGGCGTGGCCTAAGTGCCAACAAGGGGCCAACAGGAGCTGGCCTCAGCCAACCAATGGGAGAAGACTATACCTGAAAGTATAAAATATGTAGTAAACTAGAGATATGTGAGACAGAGGAACTACTTTAATGTGGTCTGTGGACGGTGAAATAGATCCTCAGCTGAGGACTTTTGTAATGTTCATCATATCATCATCAATAAATACAGTTAATATGAAGAGAAGTTTTCTGGAATTGAGTTCTATGCGTCTCTATTTCAAATTAAAAGAACACAACAATAATTATTAAGCAAAGGTCAAAGTTAAACAGTTGTTACGTAACTTAGCTTTCAAACGTACGTTTTACTTTACGCACGTGACGTAAGTTAAGTGCGTTACCTTAGGTAAGTTAACTACGGGGCTGTGTGAAAGTCCTGTGTCCAGCCTCCTCGCTATGGGGACTTTGCTGATCTTTATGCTACGTCACCTGATGTCATCCTTTGCTCCTGTCATAACTACATCACATTACAGGTCATTTAGCAGATGCTCTTATCCAGAGTGACTTACACTGGACAGTCCCCTGGAGCAACTTGGGGTTAAGTGCCTTACTCAAGGGCACAATGGTGGCAGCCTGGTATTGAACTCACACACTTCTGGTGTTCTGTTTGAAAGCCACTATACCAGTAGACCACCACCATCACACCACTACAGCCACTAGAGGTTGCACCCTAACAATAAACATAAATATGGGTCGTAATAAGCTGCTTGCACAGACAACCTATACAGTCTGCATGTTATCCTGATCCATTGTTAATATACAAATATTGATTATAACCTATTTAAACTATAATGTGGCACTTGTGTATTTTAATATGCTTTGATAACCAGCTAGCTAATGTTGGTGAATAGCATTGGCCTTCGTATTATGGTAACTTTTGCATGGTGACTAGGGTTTTACATGGGGCAATTTAAATTCTTCTGTCCTGGGCTTTTGAGGGTCAAAATGACAACGTAGTGAAGGAGGAGAACTTCCTTTTTGAACATTTTGCCTTCTTCGGGATAAACAGTTGAACAGTTTTCTCCTCTAACTGCATGCGAGAGGTTGTGGGCAGGAATAATATAAAAGAACTGAGGATATGTGTATATGTTTTTATTTTATTGCATGAAAATGTAATTGTATTTTTGTGCACAGAAGACTCTTTGACTCAGTAAAACCTTTTATCCAAAGCTTTATGTGTGAGGGGGGGGCTTTGTGCACGATGTCAGCTGTTACAGGCATGGCTATCTGTGCAGAAGGAGACAAGTGTTTTGTGAATTAAGACCGAACAGACGTGACACAATGAGACATTTAGTAATTGCACATTCAGAGGGACTGGTGAAGATATTCTGTACACGTTGACAGCTGTTTGAGGCATCTTATCAGCATGAAAGGAGAGACAGCTTTTTGAAAATGAAGCTGAATCACTCTCTGGGAAGCGCCTGCTCTGCTGTTTCGACCAACTCAGCGCAGTAACCGTCCAAAACATCTGCATCTCTCTGCGGGGAATGGCTGCGTGTGCGTTGGTGTGCGATTATGAGTGTGTGTGTGTGTGTGTGTGCGCTGGGGGTGGTGAAGAGGGGAGTCTTGTCAGTGCTGTCCCATACAAAGAAGATAAAACTACTAATGGCCTGGGTTTCCTCTAATGGAACGCTGAGCTGTGTGCGCACACATCAACAAAGCTGCATTCAACACATCTCTTATTCATGGCTGCATTACGGCATTCAGGCCCGGTCTTTCTCTCTTTCTATTTACAGCTCCCTCTCTCTGCCTGTACATGTGGGCATCTATTCCCATGCACCTTCTGTTTCCAGGCTGCAGAGCTGCACAGATCGACTCCGTGTGTGGTGATTCTTTGGCGTCATCCCACATCCATCACATCATATCACACTGCGGTGAAAGTGAACAGAGGTTAAAAATGGTTGTTGATACCTGGGCATTTTTGACTCTATAAATATGTAATCTTGTCCTCGGACAAGGTCATTAAACATCTTTTATGATGATGGACATATTTAAATATTTAAACAAAAAATCTTTACCAATATATTATTTAAGTCAGTATATTTACTCAAGCACTTTATTTGGGTACAATTGTGAGGTATTTTTTTTACTTTACTTGAAAGTGAGAAAAGATTTCCATTAACTGACTACATTTATTTATTTATTTTTGTTTTTAACTTTTTTAACAAATGGTACAATACTGTATTATATATTCATTGACATATTATGTACACAAAAAAAAGGCAAGAAAAAACAGAACAGAACATAAAGATAATAAAAAATTCCAAATAAATAAATGAATGAAAAAAAATTAAAGATAGAAAAATGAAAGAAATTAGTAGGCTATTAAATATGTATTTGTAATAACAAATAAAAATGCTAAGTAAAAAAAAAAAAAAAAAAAAGATGTCTCATAGACTTCTATACAATCAGGCTCCTTTTTGCAACCAGTGGAGCCGCCCCCTGCTGGCCATTAGAAAGAATGCAGTAATTCTTCAGTAATTCATCAGCATTAACAATCTAATACTGTCATAAGAATATATCAAACATACACTGTATGTTACCCTGTGTATCTGTAACTACCTCTACTTCCACCTGCTGCAAAATAAAATGCATAACTATTAAAATCCAGTAATATAACAGGTAAATAATAAAAGAAGTCTTCGACTAAGAAGAGGCATCTTTCGGCGTTAAGTGCATTTTGCTGATAATAATTATGTACTTTTACTTCAATAAATGAATGCAGGATATTTTATCACTAAAGTATTTGTATCTGAGTACTTCCTCTGGCACATATTTGTGTTAAATCGTTTTGTATATGTATGTATTATGTGTGTGTTAAAGGCCCTGCACACCCACACAGGTGTTTTCAGTCACTGTTGCTCGGGGTGAAGGCGTGTACCGATGATGGGAATCACCTGTGTAAGTTGACCATTATTTTCTACCATCTACACCTGTGCTCTTCCTACTGTGTGATGTTGAAACGTGTTCCCTGTTACATTATCTATTCGCTGTGGTAACAGTCAATATGTTATAATATGGAGGGGATTTGGTTTGTTGGTGTCATTTTTTCCACATTCACCTCACACACAGACACAGATAACCATAAAGAGGGTGTTTTATGCTAATGCTCGGGCTACAGCTAGATAGGCAGCGCCCTCGTGTGGTGAAAAGAAGTTAGCATACAATAATAATAATAATAATAATAAAAAAACAACACTATAATAGGTACAGTTTATATAGTTTCGCCAAATATCAAGACATCTTTGGGCTAAAGTGAATAAGTGGGGGAGGACTGAGATAATACAAATACATATATATTTCTAATTCTATTATATTATATATTATATTTCTACTTAACCTTTTGAGCCATGTAACCCAACAGCTGTGGACATGTTTTGATCTGGCGTTTTGAAACCTGACACGCAGACGTCAGCGTTTCTCTCATCAGTTTGTTGTCTGACTGCTTCCCTACGTCATGCCCACACACTTTTCTTGTCATTCAAGGAGTGTGGAATTTTCATTGAGTATTAGGTTTTGTTGTATTTCTCGCAGGGTTTCTTCTCAGTATAGTGCTCTGTGGCAAAGCTCTTTGTTAGAAGCACTTCAGAAATACGTTTTTCTGAACTGTCACTTTCTCCACAGTGTCCACAAATCAGTCAAGTCAAAAACAGAATGACTGTTTCGCTGAGTGCAAAGAGTGCAAGAATGCATCTAGATGGCATTGGTGTAGAAACGACACAAATAATCAAAGTTTGAATCTGACCAAGATCCAAACATTTTGTGGCGTGGAGTAAGTATGCAGGCATTACCTTTTTCCCTTATTGGTACTCATTTTCTCATAGCCTTGCACATTTGTGATGTGCGTGTAATTTATCTTCTTCTACAAATAATAAAATAACGTATTATTCTAAATACTTATGCACAGAGATGCAAATATCATATAGTGCAAGCTATCCACAAACTTTGAAAATACATATTTATATATATTCTTGAGTTGAGAATATTCTATATTGTTTTTCCTTTTCCTTGAATGTATTAATAATAATTTCTATATGACCTGTCTGTGGTTCTTATAGTGAGTAATTACATAGGGCCACAACATTTTACTACTTTTATTTTGCTACTTTCTTCTTTTACGCCACATTTCAGAGAAAAATATTGTAATTTTTCCTTTAGTTACTAGTCACTTTGCAGATAAAAAAAAACAAAAAACTATATTGAGTATAGGAAATACAATGCATTGTTATACGGTAAATTAAACCACCCAACAGTATTTTTTTAATGAATAAAACTAGCTCTATTGCAGCCAGCTACAACATTAAGATGTATAATACATGTGACTATCAATAATAATAATAATAATGTAATATTATAATATATAATAACGTTATTGTAATGTCATGTATTTGCCTGTATAGTAATTACTTTTGCTTTTATACATTAAGTACAATTTCTTAATATACTTTCATACTTTTACTTCAGTAAGATTTTGAATGCAGGACTTTTACTTGTAACAAAGTGTTTTTTTTTTTTTTTTTTAACCCTGGTATTAGTCATTTTACTAAAGTAAAATATCATAATGCTTCTTCTGGCACTGCATAGCCTATTACATGGACATGCTGTCAACATACAGCAGCCTCACACTGAACTCACCCACCTTCATCGTTTCCCTGAACCGATGCATTATAGCCTCCCACTCATTGGCTCTATAGATTTCCATACATCACCAAGGAAAATATGACATGCAACGTCTAGCTCCTGCATGGAGTGTCTACCTTTTATATTTCAATTATACATGATTATAGTACAGTGTCATTTGTAGGCTACATGTAGTCCTTGTGTTGTGCTTTATATTAAGGGAAATGTATGTTCGATGTGAAAGTGGCAACATAGACGACCATCACCTGCGTATACTGAATCATAATGTGCCTTTATTAAAGCATCGTCGTGGATTGCTTTCTCTCTTTTTTGCATTATAATTACATATTTTAATCACGCATGCAGTTCCATGGTAGGCTACAGTATGCTACATTTTCTCAGTGATGTTGGTCAGTGTCTCTCCACATCACACCACCGTGCACGTGCGTTCGCCATAAAACGTGATGGTGGCTGTCGCATGATGGCTCGGTCTCTGCAGGAACCAATAACGGCGCAGAACCGGAGCAAACGTGGATATATTTGGGAATAGTGCGCTTTGCAGTTGGTTTGCGGAATTTACTGACAGCAGCGAGTCCAATGGCAGCTCCGCGAATTGCATTGTGGGAAGCGTAGTAGCACAGCGGAGAAAAGGATACTCACCAAGGGGTACAGCGGCACGCCTTCTACTACATGTCCCAGAACACACTGCGGCATTCGAGCTGTGTGTATGTGAGGCAGCGAGAGAGGAAGATTTAGGAATTCGTCTGCAGACTTGGTGCTGCGCTGTTACAGAATAATGGTAAGTCCACAAACTAAAACCCAGGCGTTTTGTTAAATAATAGTCTTACTTTCTATAAAAATAACACAAGTTCCCCGTCGGTGGGTAGCAGAGTTTGCCAAAGACCGTTAGCCTCAGTGATTGCTAATGGAAAATGTAACATTAGCTAGCTAACTTAAGCTAGCAAATGAGACACTTTAGCTAGCTAATTTTTCGCAGTTTTACATGGTTGTTGACAAGATGACGGTGGATTAGAAAGTACACTGCGGGCTGTCCTTCGTGGTAGCTGCCTCGCGTTGAGCTGTTATACTCTACTATACTTATATTTTTGGTGTTTGGACATTTAGCTAGCTAGCTGTCAGTGTTCAACTTTGGTTCCGTTGTGAGTGTGTTCCGCCCCCCTTCTCTGTGTCGAGGCTCCTCTTTACGGGAATCTCCTGGCTTGTGAAAAGAGACGCTGGTTGGAGCGGATTAGAGGTCCTGGATAGTTTCACTGGCAGATTCTGCAAGCTATTACCATATGAGCTGACAGTCTGCATACCTTTCTGTTTACATCAGTATGTAGTTGTCCGGGTCACTGGTTTTTGGCTGTCACTTTTCCCTCTTCCCTTTGTCTGTGTTCCTCCCTCCCTCTGCCTCTCAGTCTTCCCCTGTGTGTGTTTTGAGGGTTTGCAGATGCTGGTCACTTTTTTTTTTTTTTTTTTTTTACAGTTTCCGTCGTTAAATTGTTGATAAGGCTCTGGGTCAGTGCTGCCTCCCGTCAGACAGCTGTTTTTGTGTTTATTCCTGCTGCCTCAGCTGTGTGTATGTCTCAGGAGGAGGATGGCAAACTTCAGTAATGGTCATGTAATGCAAATGTAATATGTGCATTTGTACAACGTAGAAAACCAGGTCCTTCTGCAAATTTGAATTCCTCAAATGCTGCTGAATTTGTGCATTGAGTTGTGCTTGTAAATATGACACATTTCTAAATCACTTTAATAACTGTAGGAAACCGTCAAGTTGAGTAAAACTAAACCATACTAAAAGCAATGTTGTGACATGTCTATTTTGAGGTCTTTAGGAAAGAATCCAGGCAGCTTTCAGAACACAGATATGATATTGATAAGAAAATATCCATTGACAAAATCCTGAACAGACCGACAACTGTTCTTATCACTTCAATACTGGATGGATGTATTGCCTCGTTCTAATAAACGTATTTGCTTCTAACTGGCAAATGATGTATCTTCCTGTATTCAGCCTTTGCAGTTTGCCTAAATAACAGACTAAATATGTGCTTGATGGAGTCTCACTTTCTTTAACACTTCTACAAACTGTAACAGAGACGATCCAGTTGAGTTAAACAAAGTAAACCATTAAAACTTTGCTTTTATAACTAAAGTGGAATCATGGTTGATTGTGTAGTTATGCTTGAAGAAACAACAGTAACTCCACTGTGCAAGTTCAATGATGCCACTCGCACGCCAACATGTCATGTGTGCGTGTGTGTTTCTCAGTTAAAACATAATGCCAACTTAGGGCTCTCATTGAGTATCTATTCCTGATTTCAGTGCTGCTCAGAAATCCCCAGACTTATTATGTTTGTACTATGTATCACTGCGTGTTTCTCCTTCTCTCCTCCTCACTAATGCCCCTTATTTCTCTCTACACCCCTCCCTGAATTATTTCCTCTTCTTAGGCCTAGCAGTCCAGCTAACTGCTAACTGTGCATTTGTGTGTGCTTCGGGTTATGAGCAGTGATATAACACCTCACAAGAACTGACACTCCGGAGGAGGAGCAGCAGCAGCCGCCACAGTATTCCCCCACACTCCTAGAAAACTCCGGCAACAGGGTGAGAGACAATAGTATGACTATGGAGAGAGATTTTTAATTTATTACCCTGATTATACTCATGCTGTGTGATGTATTCCTGCTGTAATTACTGTTTAAAAAATATATATATATATATAATTGAACTCTATATAGTTTACTGTCTCTTCACCGATTTATCCATCCAGCCAACCCTCCTTTCTCCACTCCAGATTAGGATGGAGGCTTCATTCGGCGCTACCTTCTCAGCCGTGGCTGCTGGAGCTAAAGGTGATGCAGAAATAACACTCCCCTCTATACATGCTCTCTCTTTTTTTTCTGCTTTGATGCGTCTCTCTTTTGCTTGATGGTCACTCAACTACTTCATTATTCTGGCATTATTGTTTTTGAAAATCTTCCCTGTATGTTTTCAGCGGAAGGGTCCAGCAACTACAAGCAGCACAGAAGAACTCCCTCCTCCTCCAGCACTCTAACCTACTCTCCCCGGGATGACGACGATGGAATGGTGCACTCTCACACACACACACACACACACACACAGCCTTTTACAGTTTATGTTTTTCCACGCCAGCCTAATGGATTGAAAAGCACAAAGACATCAGCATTTTTTTTATTTTTTTTTACATTATATTTATTGTTTTTTTAACATACATACAGTCACTTATACATTAACTTTTGTAAACAACCCTCAACATCAAATATCCAGGGAGAATGATTATAAAGATTAAAGATGCTTGTTTTTTTTTTTATTAATGTTACTTATTCATTTCAGCCAGATTAATTTCCAGGAATTGTGTAAAAGTCTCCCATAGTTCCCTAAATGTATTGGATACCACTCTGACCACATTGGTTATTTTCCCCAAAGCAGGGCCATCTATACTTTCCCAGCACAATGTAATCACTCTCCTAGCCTGAAGCAGCCACATACTGACCAAGGGTGATAGGATATCTAATATACACAGCTCGGCTTTACGAGGGCTCTATAGCAGCTATACGTGACACCAGATTGACTATGTCACAGGTTCTGAATAGCCATTTCTATTGTCTCAGCTTCAGTGCTGTGTTAATGGTCTGTGTTTGTGCATTTTCCCACTCATTCTCTGTAATGTCTACTTTAAGATCATCTCTCCAAGCATTAAATCTTGAGTGTGAATTGTCCTTTTGATTTGGACCTGAGCATAACATAAATGACTGACAGTTGCCTTGACATCAACTCATATTATAAAGCATCCTGAAGCTTATTTAAGGAGCCTTGGGTTAAAAGTACTCCTGGAATGGGTGTGTAAAAGTGACAATTCTTTCACCTCCCCAGTGTCAAACCTCACGTTTCATCTCATCAGATGTGTGAACTATAATGTAGGAAGTTGGACAGAAGATCCCACACATCTGGCTGTAATGTGGTACTGTCGATGCATGGCTTTGACCTTTGTTTCCCACCCTCCCAGCCTCCTATCGGCACCCCTCGTAGGTCGGATTCAGCCATCTCAGTCCGATCTCTCCATTCCGAGTCCAACATGTCTCTGCGCTCCACTTTCTCTCTCCATGAAGAGGAGGAGGACACGGTATGACGCCCAGCACTAACATATACTACATATACATATGCTCAGAAACACTCAAACATGTAAAAACACAGAGGCAATTTAGTTTTGGAACTGAAACCACACCATAAATGGGTGTGTGTTTGTGTGCAGGAGCCCCTGGTGTTTGCTGAACAGCCATCCGTGAAACTGTGCTGCCAGCTGTGCTGTAACGTCTTCAAGGACCCCGTCATCACCACGTGTGGGGTGAGTTTACGTCTGTCCTTTCCAGCCAGGGGGTTAGTGAATGGACAGTTGTGTTAAAACCCATCATTGAATAAGGAAACGGACTTTTCATTATGCCTGTTTTTCCTTCGTCCTCAGCACACCTTCTGCAGACGATGTGCCTTGACTTCAGGTCAGAATGACATTTTTTAAAAACTCTTAAATGTGCCAGCACCCCGGCTGTAGTTAAAACTGTAGTTTCAATATTATAACCACACGTTCATATTCGTTCTCCTCGCAGACAAGTGCCCAGTGGATGCGGCTAAGCTAACAGTCGTGGTGAACAACATTGCTGTAGCAGAGCAGATTGGAGAGCTGTTCATTCACTGTAAATACGGCTGCAGGGCCACGGCCAGCGCTGCAGGCGGAGCAGCGGCCTCTACCACCACAGTCGCCGGGAAACCTGGAGCGTACGAGGTGGACCCACTGGGCTGCCCGTTCACCATCAAACTGTCCACACGCAAGTAAGGACTACACAAAGGGTTTTAATAGGATGTTGTGTTTCCACTGCCTCCCTATGAATGTGAGCTGTCGTACAGTAAAGCAGCAACTCATTACAAAGCTGTGACTGACAGTTTCCCTCTGACATTCCTAAATCTTTCTTATCGCTGCAGAGAACATGAGGCCAGTTGTGACTACAGGCCGGTCCGCTGCCCCAACAACCCTTCCTGCCCGCCGCTGCTCACCATGAACCTGGAGGCTCACCTCAAAGAATGTGAGCACATCAAGTGTCCACACTCCAAATACGGGTGAGTCCTAAAAAAAAAAAGAAAAACACCACACTTTAAGAAATTATTTTACTGCATCTCCATTTCTTGTGCAGTACATACGTTCTCTGTATTTCATCTCTTGCTCAGTTTCAATCTCTCTTTTTATTTCTATCTTTTTTTGTTTCACCTGCACTGTTGATGCATTTCTTACACACTCCTCTACCTTCCACTAATCTGCCTCTCCTCTTCTCCCCGACAGTTGTACGTTCATCGGTAACCAGGACACGTATGAAACACACCTGGAGGTGTGTAAATTTGAGGGTCTGAAGGAGTTTCTGCAGCAGACTGATGACAGGTGAGCAGACAAACTGAACACATCACAAGTTGATCTATTCACCTTTTCACAATTTCAATTAATTTGAAAGCTTAATAAAACTCTTATAAATAGAATAAAGTCATCAATGTCTCTGATCTATCAGATTGAAATCTCTGACCTTTGACCCGGTTTAGATTCCATGAGATGCAGCTGACTCTGGCCCAGAAGGACCAAGACATTGCTTTCCTGCGCTCTATGTTGGGCAAACTCTCTGAGAAGTTGGATCAGCTGGAGAAGAATCTGGAGCTCAAATTTGGTAAGTAGAGATAGAAGTGATTCAGTTTTTACTGCTCGTTCAGCCAAACAAGCCAGGACTTGGAATATATTCTTATTTATAACATCTAAAGGAGTTATTTGCAGCAGTTAGCTAACATGCGTAAAGTTACCGCTGACACTTTAACAGTTGCTGCATTTGTCTGCTTGTATGTCTCAAAACACAAACTGTGTGTTTCACAGGTATTAGACAAGAACTCGATGGTTCTTCACTTCCATAAACCTTCTTAACAATATAGATTTAAATTTACCAGACCTATGTTAATGTATGAATTGTCTCCACTTGTATTTAAGAAGTGATCTGTACTTACAGCCTTCTGTTAACTTAAATTATCTTAGTCAGTGCAACACGCAGTGCTTTACAGATTTAGCAGTTTTGTAAAAAAAACAACCCACCGTGCTCTTATTGGATCAGTACTCAGGATGTAAACACTCTGTACCAGAGTTTGGCTGTGGGAATCGGTATAAGGGGAGAGAAAGTTAAGTCTCAAAGTTATTGTGCCTGTGTGTGTATTTCAGATGTGTTGGATGAGAACCAGAGTAAACTGAGCGAGGACCTGATGGAATTTCGTAGAGATGCTTCCATGCTTAACGTAAGTGTGTATGCGCCTTGCAAAGAAAAAGACAAGAGAGATAAAAGTTCAAATTATGATTTAGAGTAAGTGTGTTTAGTGTAGCTGGAGAACAAATCCCCTAAGCTGTTGTCTGTCTCTCTGCAGGATGAGCTGTCTCACATCAACGCCAGGCTCAACATGGGAATCCTGGGCTGTAAGTATCCTGTCTGTCCTCCTTTTATAAAAAAATCATTTTTCTCTTCATTATTCTTCACCACTCTTAGTGGAGGAAACATTTGATAAACACTCGCTGAGACCTGGAATAAGTTTTGACTGACTTATCATTAAAGCTCTGTTGACGTGAACATTTTTTAGCTCTGACTTTCTTTTCTGGTCGTTCCTTCCTCCCACTCACCTTCATTCACCAACCTCTGTCTGTCTCTTCCTTCCTCCTTTCCTCATCTACCTCTCTGTCCCTGTTTTAATCTTCCTCTTTCAGCTTCAATTATACTCCTCCCTTGTTTAGCTTCCAATGAAAAATACATATCCAGTCTTACCCGTCTCTGTGCCTGTGTGTAGCATACGACCCCCAGCAGATCTTCAAGTGTAAGGGGACATTTGTTGGCCACCAGGGTCCCGTTTGGTGTCTGTGTGTCTACTCCACTGGAGACCTACTCTTCTCTGGATCCTCAGATAAAACTATCAAGGTAAAATCAACACACGCACTAAGGAAATGAAAGGCTGACATTAAGCACTGCGTTAAAAATAAAATGCATCATCCCAGTTTAATTTTCTAGAGGCTCACTGTTGTAGCAGAGGACCTTCAAACTCATGGATATATTACTCAAACCTCTGCCGAGTACCTGAGCAACACACCAACACAACCCCGCATGGCCTTCTTTTTATCCAGCGCTATTTTTGACCTTCTCCCACCTACTTCCAGAGGGATTCTGATCATTTCCACCCACAACCTTGCTTTGTATTGTATTATTCTTTTAGTGCTAATACACTTACCCAAGAGTGGGGAGACACCTCTAGCGGAAGTGAGCTAAAAAAAAAAGCCTTAAAGGCATAGTTCAGATGTTTTGAAGTGGGGTTGTATGATGTAGCTAGCCAACGTCATTGTATTACGCACAGTAAATGGCGGTTGGCACAAACCCAGTTTAGAGAAAGAGACACAGCCCAGAAGCAAAACAATGTACTGCTGTGGACGGGGGCAGCAGAGAAACGTGTTTAAGACTCATTTAAAAAAAGGCCCACCTAAAGAAAATCAATCACTATAAGTGTACGCTATATTTAGAATATTTTCACCACTTTACCTTGTCGTCAAACTCTTTCTGCCGGAGAACTGAAGGCGTTGTCTATGCTCTCGCCGAAGCCGGCAGACTCCTTTGACAAACACAGTAATTCTACCTCACAGGCACTATATTACTCAGCTTCCGTACTCCTGTTTGTTTCTAGAAACTGGGGGAATTCCGACTTCAAAAGGTCACTGTGTCACAATCTGATCCCTTTTTTAAAAGGCCACTTTTATTTCTTGCCGTATGTCAATCCGTGTGCTCTCCTGCCCTCAGGTATGGGACACCTGCACCACCTACAAGTGTCAGAAAACCCTTGAGGGTCACGACGGCATCGTACTGGCACTGTGTATCCAAGGGTAAAGAAATGCACGCGTGCTAAACAACACACACTGGTGATAACATCAAGTGAACTGGGAATAACCCGCTCTCCCCCCCCAAACGCATGACTCGTTGATGTGTTTTGTCTCCATAGAAACCGGCTGTACAGTGGCTCTGCAGACTGCACCATCATCGTAAGTAACATTCATCCCCCCGCTCCCCCTTTTTAAGGGCAAACTTGCACAGTTTGAATTGTTTACATATACTATCTATGTTGTGTATCTTGTGTAGGTGTGGGACATCCAGACCTTGCAGAAAGTCAATACTATCCGTGCCCATGACAACCCTGTATGCACACTGGTCTCCTCCCACAACATGTTGTTCAGCGGCTCCCTCAAGGCCATTAAGGTACAGTTATGTACATGATGTATACAGATATTACTCACAAAACAGTGGTAATTCATTCTTTGGATAAGTAACCTGAGGCAGAAGAACGTGGGAAGCTTGACGGTGTATATGGTAAAATAAGATTTCCGAGGTATTAAGGTGCGAGCCCTCGTAGTATAGCTGTCAGAGTGAGCGCTGTCAATCAGCTCTAGTGTGTTTGGGAGAAAGATGAGTTTAGCGATCAAAATCTCATTATCAGATTAAAAAGAAAATGTATGGATTCTGGCTTTAGTACCAAGATGGCGGTTTTGCTTGAGAAATAACGCAATATAATATAACTTTTCAAAGTAAGGACTTGGTCTGTAATTGCTAAGGATGTTAGGAAGATGTTAAGGTTTGATTTCTTTTAGAAGTTGTTTAATAATTGCTGTTGCATGACTTCACTGCTGGGTTCTGGAGCAGAAAATATGAATGATAGTATCAACTAATTACCAGGAAACCTTTTTTTTTTTTGTGACCTTTTAGTTTTGACTTCGGAGATGAGTGTTTAAATGTGGCTCGAGGAGGAGAGGCAGTGAGGAGCAATGGCTGTAGCCGTGTCTTTGTTACCATGGTTACAGGCGAGTGAGAGAAGGGAAGGGGATGATTGTGGTGCTGTGTGTGTGTGTGTGTGTGTGTGCGAGTGTGTGATGTCAGTCCTCTTACACAGGGACTTTCCTTTCTTACCCAACTCGAGTGCCTCCTCCTCTTAGCTTTTCTCTATTTCAGCGAAGTGACGTCATGCTTTTCACTTTATTTACAAGTGTGTGTGTGTGTGTGTGAGTGTGAGTGAGTGAGTGTGACAAGTATTCACTAGTTGTGCTAGAAGTCATGTCAACATTGATCCCCAAGTACTGCAGCTGTTTTTTCTTAAATTAACAGTTTTTATCTATTCTCTTGTGTAGTTTGCTTGAATGCTTCATTTGAACCTTTACGTTTTCAAGGTTAAGAATGTGCTTGAATTCGAACATATTCTTTAAAAAAATGCTTGATTTTCAACTTAATCTGGTGTTTCATCTACACAATCACTGATGTAAACCAAACATCTTTTAATATTTGAAATGAAACAATCCCACGATCATATTTGTTTGTTGTCTCATGGTTATGATTATTTAATGCTGGGACTAGCTAAGCATTAAATAATCATGATCAAAACATACAATCAAAGTTAATATGAACAGCTGGTGGGTGTATATGAATTCTGTCAACTTTATTTTTGTGATCTCATTTTAACGATGAAATATTTTTGGTTTAATTACCCTGAAAGTGCTTGAATTTTACTCTTAAAAAGCAAACTTTGTTTGTCATAAAGTCCTAGGTTTGAGTTTTCATAATCTCCATAAAAAATGTTTTTTTTCCATGTGTGTGTGGAGGTGTGGGACATCGTGGGTACGGAGCTGAAGCTGAAGAAGGAGCTGACCGGTCTGAATCACTGGGTGAGAGCCCTGGTGGCCTCACAGAACCACCTGTACAGCGGCTCATATCAGACCATCAAGGTAGGTGGAGGCTTGGGAGACATTCGTAGCATATATACGCACAGTTCAAATTCCTGATTTAATCAAATCCAACCAAAGCTTAGCAGCTAAAACCAGGCGCCTGTCGGGCTCTGGATTTGTCCAGTGTGCATGGGGAGGTTGCCAAAGCGATACTTAACATATAAAGAGCTTGTGCCTTTTTTATAAAGAGCAAAAGTGGAAGGAATGGGTAAAACTGTGTTTATTTGCTCAAAAGTGAGCTTCAAACGTTGGCATATCTGACTAACTACCTTACCACCCACAGCAGTAGGTGTTAAATGTGTTAAGTTTGCCAACGCTATCACTGCAACCGGCATATGTGTTGTGCTAAAGTGGAGAGCTTGATAGGCGGAGCGCTAACTAAGGCTTTGTACAATTGCGTAAATGGCCTGTAATGAAAACATTTTTACCAGACGACATAACTGTTGTTTTGTTTTCTGAATATTTCTCTTCAGATGCAGTTAATCAAGTTTTAGTTGTGTCCTGAGGTGTAGCAGAATGAAGATTTGGAAGTGTTGTGTTTGGCAGGTGCTCCAGATTTATCTGCCAGTGACAGATTTGAGTGGGATTTGGAAGATGGCTGGTGTTAATTTTGGAGTTGGAGCAACAAAATAAAAAGGCGTAGGAAGTTAGAAAGAGTTTATACTGCACTCGTGGTTACGTGGAGTGGTCCAAGACACCAAAAATACAATTCTACATTGTGTGTGTGTGTGTGTGTGTGTGTGTGTGTGTGTGTGT
>CALSCE010009415.1:2139406-2149812 GCA_943593645.1 Bovichtus variegatus | reverse complement strand
ACACACACACACACACACACACACACACACACACACACACACACATTGAGTGGTTTAGCTGATATCCAAAGCAACGTGGTAACAGGTGTGACTCTCCATTGAAATGCACTGGGCAGCATGTGGTTGGATGGACGGACGGACGGACGGACAGGGTGACGGACGACTGAGCAAGAACACAGAAGTGGAGTAAACAAGACACACGTTTTGCTTTCACACACACACCCACATCTCTTTTTCTCACTCTCACTCTCTCTCTCTTTCCTACGCTGTTCTCCCTCTCTCTCTCACACGGAAACGTATCCATACATCCAGTTGCAAAGACACACAGACTGTGGACCGATGCAGATGGCTGCAGTCCTACACATAAGGCCACTGACTACAGCTAAGCTTCAAATGATGGGATAAGCAGGACATGGGGGACTGTCAGGAGCAGGTCAAAGAGTATCTGGAAGCCTTCAATCAACCTCGTTGTTAAGCTCAAAGAAATGGATGGATTGATCGATGGGTTCTGCTCTTGGGGACATTTGTAATACCATAGAGAGACACTAGCAAAGCAGTGCCGGGCAGAAAAGCCTTTTTTTGAGCGGACGTCAGATACTTTTTGACCCCTGGTCAGAGTTTAAGGTGTCAGGGGTTGAGGGCTCAGCGCAGCGCGGCTTAGTTACCTGCCACGGGCTTGCGCAGTACCCAGATCTCTTCGTTGGAGCCTCCATGGGGCCCGCAGGATGTGGTGGGAGAGCTGTGAGGACTTGCCTCTGAGCCGCGACAACCTTTAACACAGAACACCACTGTTAGCCGCTAACCGACCCTAAACTGGCCTTGGAAGCATTGCTATTCTTTAGCTATCAAATATTAGTATTTAAAGTAGCAACAATTGATGTTTTTGTCAATTTTGGGGCAGCGGAACAAGCTGAACATACAACATTAATAAATGATTAGTTGATATGGCTAACGTGAGAGCAAACAGTTGCCTCTTCACACTTTTGCAACATTAGCATTAATTTGCAGTCGTGTTTCTGGCCATCTGGGGAACATAAGTCCAATATTCTCTCTACTTTTAGCTCTGTTTTGGTCACCACCATCTCATTGGAAAAATATTTAACTCTTTAGCTGTCGAAAATGCTAGTCGCTAACTTTGTCTGTTGGAATGTTATCAGCCAACTGAATCGGTGTTATCAGCTTCATAGATATGGGTTAGAAGGGGCCTGCTACACCTATTAGTGGGTTCAGAAGGTTGTTATCGTCTATTCACGTGGTTAATCGCCGATACGAATACAAGACAACGCCAACCTTTAGTGGCAGTTTGTAATTATGAGGGAAGCAAAGGAAAAATGTAGGCAAGGTAGAATAAAGAGCAAGAAATAAACACTTCGACACCGCTGCTCGTGTCCTGTGGGAAACCAAAACTCAACTCGTGCACTTATTTTAACTTAAATACTTACATACAATGTTTTTTTTCCGAAATCTATCCAAGTAATTTTGTTGCCTAAACCTAAACATGTTGTTTTGTCTCAATTCACAACGTTAACCACGTGTTTAAAACTACACACGTGTCACTTTTTAGGTGCAGTTTGGCCCTTTTGCCCCGTGTGAAGCATTACAAAGGTGCGGATAACAACTGATAACATTAAAACAGGTGGTTTGGAGCTAAAAGAGGCTAAAGAGCTTCATAGAGCTGTTGATAATAATCATTACACGTACTCATTTGATCTATTGTTCATTTAAAAACAGTTATTAGCGTAGCTTTAATGTTAGGCTAAAAACAAGCTTTTATGTATCCCTGAACCTGAATTTTGATACTATGACAAAACGCCGACGTAAAGAAAATTAGCATAATTTTAAAGAAAATTAGCAGAATTTTAAAGAAAATTAGCAGAATTTTAAAGAAAATTTATAGTCGTTAGTATCTATAATCAATTTAGGTTTTGTCACGTAGTTATCAATCGGATATTGCGTTGGTATAGTGGTTAAAAGATAAATATACATTTATCCTCCACTGCAACTACATTATTACAGTATTTGACCTCATTTCACGAACGACTGGCAATAGAAATTACTTTTGCAGATTACAGCTGTTGTCATGATGTTTTTAGACAGAGAAGGGTAAAGTGGGGTTAATTAAATAAATTCCAAACGTATGGGTCAAAAAACACAAAGATTACAGAGGGGCCAGTAGGAGAGCAGGGTGATGGCATAAAGGCGCAAACGGGAGTAAAAAAACAAAAAAAAAAGAAGGATATATAAGTTTCACACTCACTTACACACCACACTTTCATACTCACATCGCACGCACACACACAAACATACACAGAAAAAATACAGCATATATATATATAGATATATGAAAACATTTATATACCCATAGTACATAAATAAATCCATAACATGAATATCTGTGTATATACACACATATATGCCATAATGTACATACACATACATATATAATACAGCCATATGTGTGTGATTATATATGTAAGCCTTGTCAGAATGGGGCTGCTGTAGTGCATTTGGAGAGTGTCATAAACCATTATAGCCATCTTAATGGTTTATAAATGGTTTATATGTGTGACCAACAGTGCTCCAGAGAAACACACACAATAAAAAGTTCCATTTGCTCGATCATGTAATGCCGCAGCTCCTTCTCGGGGGCCATTTTGCATTCCTCCAGGTGACCTCACACATAGGGATCGGGTCAGTTTTCAAAGACTTCCAACAGCCTCGGATTTCACTTGAATCATTTGTGAGTTATAAAAAAAAAAAACAAATAACGTTTTCAACCAATGTGATCAACGCTTTGGGAAAATGTTCTGATGTAATTATCAGTGAAGGCTGCTGCATTCACATGTTTGGACTTACTGTATGAGAGCAATTCTTCCCTAAAGGAGTTTATTCTCCTGGAGGAAGCAAAATGGTTTCTAGTGAAGGCTTCCATTCACATAGCAGAGAGTTCACAGTGGACACCTTACCTGCAAAACATCCTCGGTGACATTTTCTAACAATGTATTCGGGTCTCTTACGTAACACTTGACATTTTACAGTTCATAACTTGCAAATCTTTGCATGTAATACATAACTTCTGCATGTATCTTTAATACCTTGTGGATTTCTTAGCTAGATGGAAAATATCTCCTGTTAATGTCAGAAAAGCTTTTCCTTTTGAAGCAATATCTGCAACTAAAGCTCTGAAGTTAACTGTCATTAAAGCAACAACTCCAATCTTTCCAGAAAAAACAACGACAATCTTGCTGAGACTTCCTGGTGTTGTTTATCCTTATTAAATTAAATTATGTTTCAGCAAAATAAGAACAGTTCTAGACCTTCTCACCTATCCAAAGCCTGGTATAAATGCTCTATTTTTACTTAAATATTCCCACCCTTCACCACCACCACCACACACACTCTCTCGCACACATTGAGGGTATAAGTGCAGTGGGTAAGTGGCGTTAAAATGATCAGACGTGACAATAACACACAGGACGAGGCAGGACAAAACAAAAAAACACACTTGTGCACACAGTCTGGTCAGGAAAGGGTTGTGTGTGATGTCTGTGCTGAAGACACTAGCAGGATTGTCTTGGTGGTTGGGTTACTGGTAATATACGGGGAGAGAGGAAAGAACGAAGAGGACGGAAAGAAGGGGAAAAAAAACTAAAAATGCAAAAAGAAAAGGCAATACATTTAAGTGAAGCACAAACCAAATCAGGTGAACAGAGGTCTGTGGTAAAATGGTGAGATTTTCCTCCCACCCGACATCTATTGTTCCTCACTAGCAAAGAAATTCACAAAAGATTCTTCTGTGGCGTGGGTCAAAAGGTCAGACACGTCCAACTCATCAAGCACGGCATCTCGGTCAGCGGCCCCACGCTTCTAACTCTGACGCTCTACGTAGCCGACTCCTCTAGCGTGCGCTCTGCATGTGTCACGTTTGAAAATGTCAGTTTCCGCTCACTCCAGGCAGACGCTGTCTTTTCAAAGTAAACTTCTGTGTCCACAGGAGACAATTTGATTCGGTTTAGACAAGAAAACAAATTAGGAAAAGAAAAGATTGAGGTCTGGGTTAAAATAAGTGCGTTTGTTACGTAGTTAAGTGCGTTACGTAACATTATGTAACCTCACTAAAATAAGTCAACGGTGACTTTTGATTTCAAACGGGACACGAGCACCAGCAGCGCAGGGCCACACACCAAGCTGCCGCATTTGACAACTTGGGAGCGACAATGGCCTGAAATGTCACTAGTATTACAACCACGTCCTAATAAAACCACGACACTGCATATGCATTACTTTATCAACACTTTCTCGTCTTTCCTACAAAGCTATTTCTTTATTTACGGAAATGCTTAAGCAGTCACCAACCCCGCATCATATACCGTAGACACGTCTTATTACAGAGCGAGTGCTTTGGGGTTTTTCAGTTGACTACATGAGACTCAAAGTAACATTAATTTACAAGCCCTGAAATAAAGCAACTGGTAGGATCTTATGGGTCGAAAAGGCCAAAGTTCAGCTTTAAACTACAAACTGTAATGCTGTATTACATGCATGCATTGTTTCCTGTGAGGCCCTTATGCATGTGCAGGCTATTTGAATCCAGCTTAATCCACAAAGACAACTACGAGAGGTAATTATAGACTATAAAAAGTATCAAAAATGGGGTTTAATTTTATGAATTGTAAGGATTACAACTGTAATAGCCAATTCACACTTACTGTAAAGTGTCTTGGGCTGATCAGATATTTCTGTTTAGATATGTCTTCAGGCCATACGTTGTGTAAATGCATATACTAAGTGCATTGACCAAGAAATATTAATGTTTTCATCTTTCACGCCCGCTCCATTGAGTATAAGCTCTTATTTCTACAATAATGATACAATAGCAAGTGGCCTAAAAATATTAGACTCCTGTTTAAAAGCTGATGCTGGCTCTCAGTAATGGAGATGATAACAGCAACAACAGAAAAACAAAAGTTATACAGTATGAGCAACACATAAAATTACATAAATAATGATCCATAACAGAAAACTTCAATGGATGCCTTCTAAGAACAACATTTAAAACATCAATTAGAATCTGACAGGACCAATCGGGAAATATCCTTTTTCACATGGGCAGAGGAAAGCATCCCTTGAAGCTTTAATAATAATAATAATAGTCATAATAATAATCATAATAATAATAATACAAATAATGAAAAAGGGGGCGTGTACCTGGGGCAGTGGGGGTGTCTCCCTGTGGGGTTGTCACGGGCGACTTGCTATAGCCAAAGGAAGTGAAAAGTGGAAGCAGTGGCTGATGGGAATGTGGTGGAGGAGGAGGCGGTGGAGGCAGGATATGGATCTGATGGAACGTGGTGTCGTTGCCGTTGACTACCGCGTTGGCAGGGGCAACCGTTGCCGGCGGAACCAGCGGTATCTTTTGAAACTGTTGAGTGCAAATGACTGTGCTGGCCAAACCTAGATAACACCCACCGTGACGACACACCGACACACACACACCCAGCCAACAGTGAACCACCGCCACGTAACAAACAAACGACAAAACAGAGAATTACACGTAAGAAAGAAGGGGGGGGGAGGGAAAAGAAACATTTAAAACTAAGGCTGAGGTTACAAACTTAAACAAAGAAATCAAAGGTGGTGAAGGACATGGCTGATGTTAAAGGCGGGAGGACAAAAAAAAGAAGGAGTGGACAAGGAAACGTGGCCATTGTAGAAATGAAGTGTATGCAGAGGGGGAAAGAGAAGAGATGGATGGTGAAAGAGGAGACAGCATTTTACTCTTAACGTGTGTTTTTTTGTCATATTTTGTCATGCGGGAAATGGCTAATGACATCCAGCCAGTATGTTCTAGTGCATGTCATTAGCTACTAGCATACAACAACGGTGCCGTGCCATTGTTCCCAACGAAATAGTCAGGAAAAAGTCCCATTTGCCCTAAAACAAACGGCCACAAATTGCTCTCTGTGCAACAAACGGGAAGCACATGGCTAATTATTATTCAGAATGATGTCACCTTCCTCTTTCTACTATGGCTAAGGCATGAAACGCCCTACTATGCCTCTGATTGGCTAACCCTGGTATTCTCACCCTAACCAATCTCACTCCTCGTGCCCAAACCTAACCCACCCAACGAGTGCGAGCCAATCAGAGGCAGAGCAGGGAGGGTCACGATTTCACCAAAGTAGGAGAAGTGCGTCACCCCCCCCCCAACACAATCCAATGCAGACTTAAAAGGTTGTTAAACGAGTCATTTCACATAATCACCTCGTGTCCAACGCTACACTCACAAGGCACACTCAGCATTTATCAAACGCACCCGTACGTACTTAGACCGTCAGTGCTCACTCTGTGGCTGCCTGCTGCCACAACACCAACCTGAGTTGTGTGAGAGTTGGTGAAGGGATTTTTTTCATATAGTTTTGCAGTTGTTTAACGCGGCCCACATTGCCTTCGATTCAACAAGAATTTTCGCAGTTTTTCGGATTCTTCGGATCAATTTAAGTAAAACTAGCAGGTAGTTTTCCGCTGATTGTGCTGCTGTATTGCAGATTCATATTTCCATCTAGTTGATTCTTTAGTTTGTTGTTTTTGTTTTAAATGTACCATCCCCGTTAGAGGAAAAACAAGGAAATGAGAGGTGCAGTACATGTAGAAGAGACTGACCGGGGAGGAATGGTAGGAAAAAAAAAGAACTGGATGAAAAACAGTTGAGTCAATGAAACCTTTTGCTCAAACAGCTGCTGCAGCCCCAAGTGTGTGTGGGGCTGTGCCCTGGCAGCAATTAGTCAGTATGGCTGTGCAAGCTGAGTGGGAGTGCTCCAGCTGTTTTGTACCGTAACCACAGCTGCTCTATATAAGCTGCTCTATATTGTACTATAGGTGAGGACAGACGCAGCCACAATGGACTTTTCCTTCACTTGGAGCAGTTTCATAATTCTAAATGGACTATACAGTAAATACAAGTGTGAGGAATGATGACCAGAAAAAGATGACTTGCATGACTTTTGTGATCACAGGGAATGGAGCAGACAGTGACAGAGAGACAGGCATACAGACTGAGACAAGTAAGACATAATACTACAGAGAGACAGACGGATGGACAGACAGACAGACAGAGAAACCAGACCTACAGACAGACAGACACCAATACACAGTTAAAAACATTTGAGCGTCCAGTGACTGCACAGTGACACTTTGGGATGACGGGATGGATGGATGTGCTCTGCAGCTCTCACCAGAGGTAAAAAGCTCATATGGGGATATAAAATGAAGAAAGGAGGTTAAAGTAGTTTGGGGAGTTTGACACTTTATCTGCTCAGTTTGCCTCTTAAGTCCTGTTGACACAGAGACGACACCAAAATCATACCTGTAACCCTGGCAATTTGAGCAATAGTTTGACATTTTGGGAATGTTTGTATGGTACGTGTAATGGTTAGCTTAGCACAAACACTGGAAACAGCAGGTAATTGCTAGCCTAGCTGCACAACATGTGTTTTTTTTGCACTTCAGCTTATGTACACATTGAACAAAGAAGTTTACCTTTGCACGGAGCCAGGCTAGCTGTTAACCCTTGTTTGCTAGTCTCTGTGCTAAGCTAAGCTAACCACCTGCAGACATGAGCAGTGTCAATCTGCTTATTTATCAAGAAAAACACAAATACAAGTAGCCTAGGCCTATTTCACAAAATGCTCAACTATTTCTTTAAGTATGATTTTGGTATTAAACTGCACAGCTGATAGGTATTCTGTTACTCTTTAGTAGTATTTCCAAAAGCAAAGCTAACGTTAGCTACATTAGCTATGTTGATTTGGCATTACAACTTCTTCAACCCAACATTCACTTTGCCAGTTACCAGGTCTTTCTATTTATATTATATATTGTACTTAATATAAATGTGACATACATAGCTTTAGTGAATGACAGAATATACAGTATATACTACAGGCTAATGTTATAAGAGTGTCAAAAAGTGTGGAAAGATTCACTTAATTCAAAGGATTGTAAAGTACTGTAAGGTCATAATGTAAGTGGATACATTATGACCTGCTAAGCTATTTTTAAAGCTACACGTGCACACATCTCGATTGTTTTCTGTCTTTATGTTAGGCTAAGCTAACTGGCTGTAAAGCTTCATGTCAACCTTCTCATCTAATTCTAGGCGAGAAAATGAAAAAGCACCTTTCCCAAAATATCAAACTACTATCAATCGGCGGGTAATGAGCGTCAGCAAGGACGACTGAAGCAGGGACATGAGGCAGATTTAGGTGTCTGTGTCTCTCATTACCTAACAGGTATTTCATCATCGGGCTGAACTCATAAACACTTTGTGTTTTCATTCAGGTAGAGCTGTAAAGACAGTTAAAAAATCTGGTGGATGTGCAACTAAAAATAGTCCCTAAACATTACTCGTGTCTCTTCAGCAAAGCAGGGACAACAGCTGGTGTTTGGGACTGTGTTTGTTTGGACTCGTCTTCTCTCCCAGTGACGTGAAATCCTCTGATAGGATTTAAATTTTCTAAACTGTATTCATCCAGGGAAAGTTAACTAGTGAGATGTAAGGTTAAGTGCCTTTCTTGAGGGTTAATGGTAGAGGCTAGAGCATTATTCATTCACTTAGCTTCACTTTTCTTCATCTTCTTCTTCTTCTTTTTCTATCTTTCTCCAAGTTCTTCTTCTGTGTAATGTATTCCTTTGACACTTGGCTGACACTTTATTCAGCTTGGTCACGATTTAAATTCAATTCACTCCAACACAGTCACATACACACACATGGGAGTACACACACACCTGTGCGCTTGCTGATGACCTCCACCATGGTGGAAGGGAAGTAGCCCACTCTGTCATTTCCTGTTCGGTTGTCATGGATACAGCCTTTCCAGCGTCCATCGGGGTGCTGCTCCAGAACCTGCCAGGTAGGCGTGTTAACGACAACAACATTACGTTTCATTTGTACACCTCAAACCCTGTCTGCTGGTGCAATAACGCTATTCAAATCTATTTTTAGCATTCAAAAAAACCATAAAACGAAAACCATCAAAGAACCAAACTGTTTTGTGAAATTCTTTTTTCAGACCCCAAAATACAAAACTGCCTTCAGAACAGTCCAAACGTCCCCGCGTCAGACAGCATGTAAGCCAAATTGTTAATTCAGACCCTGAGGGAGGACGCACAGGCGCTGCTTGGCTTCCTTATTACAGTAATAAGTGCCCAAAGGCTGCATATAAATGCTCATCAATATTCATGTGCTGGGTGGACTGCACTGTAGAAAGGGAATTTATGTTTCTGTAAAACATATCCGTAGTAAATGAGGAAAGCTCATTCTTGCATTAGTAATCTCCCTCAAACTACTTGCTAATAATTCACCGAAGCAAGAAAGTTTATGTGATTCAGTGATCCAAGCACGTTGAGACTGCAGCATGCTACTACCTGGAATATTCAATATATATATATATATATATATATATGTACAACCTTTGTACTGTCTCATCTGTTTAGGTGTATTTGCAACAGTGGAGCACAACCTGCAGCTCCCCCTAGGGACAGGAGTGAGGATTTGCAGCAAATATTCACATTTGTGAAGCTAGAACCAAATACATCTTTGGAGTTTTTGCCTAAAATGTTGCTTTACAATCAAGCATTTGGTAAAATAGTTATTACTACAATACTATTAATTGACAGCAAGTTGAGTTAAGGAGTGACTTTCCCTCCTCAAAGGAGAGCTCGACTAACATCACATCTCCGCTGCGGAGTCAGAAATGCTGCGTGTTTGTCCATAATGACATCTATTTTGTTGCCATTCTGTGTGTGTGTGTGTGTGTGTGTGTGTGTGTGTGTGTGTGTGTGTGTTACCGTAATGACGTCTCCTGCTTTGATGTTGAGACTGGTCAGGTCGTAGTTGTTGCAGTAATCCTTCAGAGCCCGAACCTGAAGGGCCGCTGAGGCATCTGAGAGACAGAGAGAGTAAATGTTATTATTATTTATTTAAAGAGCTATGAGCCATTCAGAACAGTGGGATCTTATCACCGTCCCTCTAACATACAACATCATAGCACTACTTTTTTTGTGCAATCTGAGCCCGTCTTTGCATGTAAACTGTTAATAAAAAAATCAATACAGCGTTTTGAGAATCTATACAGTATCACAAAAGATTATATTGCGATACTCAACTGTATCGATATTTTTCTTACGGCCCAAATAAAGCATATTGTACATTTCAGGAAGTGATCGTGTCTTCAGCTTGTAAATAGTTCCAGTTATGGAGAATCTCTTGAAACCAGAATGTTATACGAGCATGACGTCATCATTATGTCTTTAAATCATTACATCATGTCCACATTAAATAACAGCACGTGTAGCATCAGTTAAATAAATAACTGTAAGCAGCAGTTAAAGGAATAGTTTGACAT
>CALSCE010009415.1:2128698-2139006 GCA_943593645.1 Bovichtus variegatus | reverse complement strand
TTTTTCTTATTAGTTTGTTTCATACAAACATTAAATGAGGACTCAGGAAGTGAAAACAGACTGGAGGGTTATCGCTACGTTTGTTAAAAAAAAACAAAACACACATCATCCAGTTACATAAAACTCATAAACGAGTTCTTTCATACTAATTAAACACCTCCGGGATGTAATACTTTACCAACGTGACGTCAACCGAAAATAACCCACGACAGAGACAAGCTGAGGACTTCAGTCTGAAGAAGACTCGCAACCAAAGTTACTTTCTCCCGCTGGTTCTCACACGTCATTAACACATATTATCTCTCTTGTTTTCATTAAGCCCATTCATTTTCACGTCATTTACAGCATCTCTCTCGTGCATTGCATCTTTATTAATTACTTAACTGAGCCAAAATTTCACCACATGGGGATGAAATTTTCCAAAACCCTTTCACAAATAGGCCTCGGCCCCCTAATGCATCTAAGAATATTAAAATATTTTTATAATGACGTGACTGTTAACACACAGTAGTAGTAACACCGATTTAAAAATGTCCCGTCAGTGTCGGGAGACATTTGTCTGTGAAAGACTATCAACGTATTCTTCAATATGTTCTTTATTCTGCAGAGCATATTCATTTATTTCAATCTGAAATGGAAAAACCTTTTCCACAGTCGGGTCATTCATCACAGAACAAAGATGCAGCCAAAAAAAGAAAATCAATTGGTTTTTTTTTTTGTCATTTCATGGACACAGAAAAGGCCTCCCCCTTTTTATGTCTCCTTACAAGTGTTGCCGCCACAGGTATAATATGTAACAGCAGTGCAGACAGCAGTTAAATTAAAGGGGAGGTTTTGGCCTTGAAGTGTTAAAAATTGTATTTTAATTGTCTTTAAAGTGCACTGCAGCCCAGGGGCGAGTCTTAAGTAAAGTTCCACTCACTTCCAGCAGGAGTCTCACTGCCTCGGTCTTCCCACAGAGGGCAGCTTCGTGCAGGGCAGTGCCCGCTTTGGTCTGTCTGTTGATGTCGATGCCTGCCTGGATCAGCAGTCTGACGGCAGGAGAGAGTGCATGAGGTGAGATGGTGAGAAAGATAAGAGAGACGCAGGTGCAGACACACAAGGACGCACAGAGACGAGGAAATCGAATGCGGTGGAGTTGGGTAGGAGACGCAGAAAAGAGAGAAAAAGTGCCCAAAAAATGGCACACTGCACCTGATTTATAGGACAAGGCTCTATACTTCTCTTCATGCCAACAAATTAACGACCAAAACCAAACAATCTGTTATTCTGTCTCCCAATACTTCCTGACTTCTCTGTGTTATTATCGGCACAGAGCCCATTTGTTCCTCCTGAAGAAGAAATCTTTCATTTAAAAAAAACAGGGAAAAAAAGCCTCAGTAGTTTCATGAGACAGCTGGTCATTGTGGTTTTTAGCAAACATCATTCAACCAGGTATAAATAGTGCATTTGTTAGGGAACTACTTTCAGCTGCGGATTAACACGCAGTTGGTAAATTAGCGAGTATTTTACAGCACCAAGTATGTATGTAAGTGTGTACTGTCGTATCGAAATCAAAACGTTTATCATAACGAATTAACTCGACTTCAATGAGAATACTTGTACAATTAGAATGACTGTGTTACAGGTTGAATTGATTACATTCAGGCTGTTAAAACATCGATCAGGTGATCAGAGCTAGAGCGAGGAGGATGGAGGTGAGGCCGTCTCCCTCCCTCCCTTCTCTAAATGTCCCACACTAGTAGTTGCCGTGTGTACGTGTGAGGACACAATCAGAAACTAAATGAAAAGCACAATTAAAAGCAGATTATTTTACTAGATTACCAGTAAATACAGGCACGTATTCATTCACAGGAGAATTCTGTGCTTCAGGAACGTGAGCTGCTCCGTCAGCAGGGAGAGATTATGAAAGTGAAATGTGATTCTTCTTTTAACCGCCTCAATGTTAACTTTACAATCTCCACCGCCATCAGAAACTCCAACCGCAGTTCTCTCGCTCCCCGTGTGGACACTGCGGCGCCCGCAGGCCCGACGTGTAGCTGTGTGTGGGACAACGTGGGCTACGTGCGCAGGGTTGCACGCTTATAATTCAAGCTTAAAATCAAACTCAGTGACCAGGCAGAAGTGTAGGAGGAAGGGGTCTTCGGCACTTGATTGTTGGATCAATTCATGCCGCTGTTGGTCTTTTCATTCACTAAGTTAAGAATAACTTTAAATTACTTTACAAAAGTACGTAACATGATGACGTGAGGCAACAGTCAAAAAAAACAAGCTGCCAAACACACATTGAAATGTTCCTCTAACTTCTACTGGATTAGAGTTAGTGTTTGCATGCATGTGTGTGTGTGTGTGTGTGTGTGTGTGTGTGTGTGTGTGTGTGTTCCCGAGATGCTGCCTAATGAGCGTCATTTATCAGTGCCACTTCTAGAGACGCACGCTCAGCTATGACGGGCTCTATTCTCTCTCTCTCTTTATTTCTACCCCTCTCTCTCCTTCCCTCTCCTATCTTCCCTCAGTCACAGTCTTCTCTCATCTTTCAGTGTCTCCCTCCTTCCCTTAGCCTCTGTGTCTGCCAGGCAGGCAAACCCCTGAACCGACACACACACACACACACACACACACACACACACACATACAGTATACAGCCCAGAGTTACTCAAAAGTGTCTGAGAGCGACGGGAGTAAAAAATGGACGTTGTGGTGTGTGTTTCACTCTGCTGGGATCTCTCATCCCACGGCAACAACAATCGTTTATCCACGACGCTCTTTCGCAAAAAAACATAAACAGAAATTAGACGAACGTCCCCGTCGAGATGAGATTATAATGACTTGACATTTAGCGTGACATTAGAGTGCAGATCTGCAGTAGTAAAGACGTATTTAAGAGCATCTGACTGATGATCCTCTCTCACAGTGTGACAACACATTTCTTCCATTATCCCCACACTTAATTGGATCATAATGTTCCCTGTTGCCCAGGAGGACATTTAAACCCAGTTATTTATTTGTGCGTGTGTGTGTGTGTGTGTGTGTTTACCTGATGATGTCTATGTGTCCGTTCTTGGCGGCCAGGTGGAGAGGAGACGTCCCGTTGGGGTCGGTGGTGTCTCCTTTTTTGGGCTCCAGCAAAGCAGCACACATGTTACTGGACAGCAACAACTGGACCACCTACACACACACACACACGCACACACACACACACACACACACACACACACACAAGCAAGACAGCTGATCATTTCTCTAGGTTGTCTTCAGGTGCTGCTGTTTTTTTTTTTGAAGAAGGACTAAACTCCGTAGGTTCTTACCCCGACTCTGCCGAACTCACAGGCCAGGTCCAGAGGAGTTTTCCCTGCGTTGTCCACAATGCACGGGTTGGACTGATGCTGCAACAGCATCTCCGACTGGAAACAGGAAATATAATTGAGGCAGGAAACCCTCTGGAGAGGCTAACACGTAGGCCGCGCTCAGAACACCTTCTGGAGTGAAATGACCCGGAAGTAAGTGATAAGTGATCCATGATAAGAGCCGGGGGGGGTTCTCTAAACACGAAGGAAAGATGCTCCAATGCTTCCTTTCTTATCTACTTTAGCATAGCAAACGCTAGACCATGGTTTACCAAAGGAAAGGAGTTAATACTGTCCCACAATTCCTTGCGACACAACATTCGGCCGCTGACAAAAACAAACATTTCAGCAAATATGAGTGGACGGACAAAAAAAAATCAGAAATCCTTTATTAGTCCCACAGCGGGGAAATGTACATGGTTACAGCAGGAAGGTAAAAAAAGGAGACAATAAAAACACACGTGAACACTACAATTAAGTGGATGGTTTAGTAGGTAAGTAAAGTGCGACTGCAGTGGCAGCTAAATACAATAACAGTAACAATGGATAGTAAGTGTAAACATATTGCACAGAGATATTGCACATAGCAGTGTAATTTCACAGTCTGAATTTCCTTATTTATTCAATTACCACCCAGATAATGAAGTAATATTTTTCAGCGGAACACACGGGGTAAAATATGAGCTTTTCGTGGTCCGTCTCCGGAAAACATTGAAGTTTCACGGCGGCAATTGTCCAATCGTAGCGATATAGAGCCGACGTCATGACTTCACACTCACACAACAAACATGTGTTAATGAACAGCTAACCTGCATCTCTCCTGGAGAGAAAACCCACATAACGTACGTACAGCGCCTCACAGAAAGGCCCCAGACAGCCTGCACAGTCGATGACTAAATATCTTCTTCTTTTTATTCCAACGAGCAAAACGAGACCATGACGAGACGTCAACAAACACTAACTGTGATGAGACTAAAATGTAGTTTCAAAAATGAAAACGTTACCAAAATCTCTCTTTATTTGCGACGTCAAAAGAGAGAAAAATATTAAATTTTCTTCTTTTTTTTTTTAATGCAGCCTTTTCGGGTCTCGTTGACAGTTTTCATTGACTAAAACTGTACTAAAATATATATTTTCTTTGAATAATACAAGACTTTTAGTCAACTAAAACCTTGACGTTTGACACAAGACTAATAGCTGACAGATTAGTCTTTTTAGAAAAAAAAAAATAGCTGACAAATGAACACTAATTTGAACTCACACCATCCTCGCTGTCAGCCAACAGCGCTCCCCCCCCCACACACACACACACACACATACAAAAATAGCAAGGATAGAAAGACATAATTATGCAATGTATACACAAGCACAAACAGTGACAGGAAACACACATGCTTGCTCAGAAAACATGTCACGCTCTGTTAAGAATCAAAGGCACTACGTACAGATGTCCTCGGAAAAAGCAGACACATCAGCAGGGGACACGTTCACGACTCTTTGTACAATAAATCAGTGCTCCCATTCAATGTTTTCATATTAAATATGTACCTTAGCTTACCTTGTGTTTGCTTAAAAAAAAAAAAAAAAAAAAAAGAATCACAATAGAGGTGATTGCAGAGAACTGTTTATTTAGTTGACTGCTTATAAATAGCAAAAAAAAAGCAGATTTTTGCCGTTTTTTTCCCCTAGTTGAGTGAAAGAGAATCATCCCTGTAGGCGCTGCGGCTCGCTGCTGTGGCATTAAGCGAAAAGAAAAGCTTTGTTAAAGTGGTAAAAGACTTAAAGGGCTAAATTCCCATAAGAGGAATTAGTTCATTGTGCTTTCTAATGCACCTTAAAAATGGAACAAATTCGGAGAATACGTCAAATTAGATTCCCTCGCCTCCGATGAAAACCCCGTCTCGACATACTTGTTGTTAAAGCAAATGTCTCTCAAATCTTTCCGGTGCTGGATGCTCAATGATTCATGTTTTAATCTGTGGTCTGTTTCAGTTTTTGTCATTTATTATTTATTTGCCCTCGCACACTGGGAGCAGCTGTGGATCAGAGCTTCGGTCTCAGTTTGTGAGTATAAATCAAGGCTATTTAATCAAATAGAAGCAGTGGGTCTTCAGCGTTGGAGCCCGGGAATGCTGAGCGTGGCTCTCCTCTCCGTGTGTCAGCCGCTGTAGTGAGTCTGCTATATTTCATTGTTGTGGCTTTGGCACGGCTGCAGCAGCACTGCGGTGTTTTTTCTTAGCCTGTAAGATGGAATTTAGCTGTAGCTCCATTGAGTCTTTACGCGTACGATCTTTTTTTTTTTTTTTACATTTGTGACACTATGTATATTATTAGTGACCGTTGCACTCACTGCATAACAACAAGACATTACTGATGAATGATAAAGTAAACTTTACTCTGACTCGGCACCCACGCGATGCTTTTCACAGCAGACATTTGGACTTGTCACAGCAGGGAAAGTGCAGGTGTACTTACAGGTACCTGGCTACCTTACATAGCTACCTAGACACAGAAAGAATATAAATAAATAGCAGGGTAAGTGAAGTGAGAAGAAAGGTCTGGTAATCAAGGATGTGTTTGCAATAACTGCACAATAATGTGGCCACTTGGGGGCAGCAGAAACAAGCTGTGAACACAACACTGACATAACTTTTTGGCTAATATGTTAGCAAACAGCTGCCGATTTACACATCCAGTAGACAAAGAGGCGCATGGATGGATTACTGAGTGTGCGTACGGGACACAGGTCCAAAGCGTCCCCCCCCCCCCCCCCTTGGACTTCACCTACAAAATGTCTCTCAAAGAGAAACGTATCAACCAGGAAGGGACTCAAAATGACCACAAAGAGAGATAAAATTACTACAAATAGACCAAAACAACTACAAAAAGGGACAAAAAAAAAAAAAAACTACAACCAAACGGTTACACAAAGCAACTACAAGGAGACAAAACCACACAAAGGCCAAAACAGCAAAATTATGAACCAGAAAACCAAAACAATGATCTAAAATAAAAAGACGCTTAAAAGGATCTGGAAAACTGTGAGCAACAGCAGAGTTTGGTGATAAATCTTATGTGGGTTTGAGACCGCAAGAGGCCCCTTTCACATTACAAGTTAGTCATTTCATCTATTATTATTATAAAATGGGATTATAGACGCTTTTAAGGTGCCAACAAGCGCTAATAAAAACAATGAAGGGGATCCATTCTGCTCTTTCAGATCTAAAGGACGCTGCCTTACATATGAATTAGGATGTGGGAGGTTTTATCACTCACCACGTCGTAGTGGCCGTGCTGCGCTGCCAGGTGGAGAGGGATCTGTCCTTCATCTGATTGGCCGTTGACAGATGAACCAGATTTCAGCAGCATCTTCATAGGCTCCGCCTTCCCCTGCCAGGCCGCGTAGTGCAGCGGCCGCATCCCTGCACACACAGAAGCACACACATGCAGAGTGTGAGCGTACAGGCCTGCGACGGTGGATCGCCATGGTAACTTACGCTTGCACACCTATGTGTGAGTTAGGAACAAAGTGTCCCGGGTCAGAGTTCACAGAGCTGAGTCACATATGCGCAAAAAAAAACCTCCGATATGCTTTTGTCTGCATGTCTGAATGTAGCCTGTGTGTGTGTGTGTGTGTGTGTGTGTGTGTGTGTGTGTGAGCATTTCTCCCACTCACCTTTCTGATCTCTGATGTCAACAGCAGCCTGTGACTCCAGCAGCAGAGTGATGAGCTCCAGGTTCCCATTGAGCGACGCATGATGTAACGGAGAAAATCTATAGTACACACACACACACACACACACACACACACACACACACACACACACAAATAGATTTAATAGCTGAGGATTAGGATCTAAGGGAGAGATGGGATGGTGGGAGATAAAAATAAAAATGTACAAGAGGAAAGGTATTATTTTATGTAAAGGATACAGTGTGTGTGTTTTGTCTGTGTGTGTGTGTGTGTGTGTGTGTGTGTGAGGCCAGAGGGTGTATGCTGAGTAGATGAGATTGACATGTCAGCCTTGATAGATAAGCATGTGAAAGAGTAGAAGGAGGAGAAAGCGTCACGTAACCTGAGGACACAAACATACAAATCCCTTTCTGTGTCTTCCTCACACACACACTCACACACACACACACACACACACACACACACACACACCTTCTGTCTGACTCATATCAACAGTGACATGCGTCTCCTTCTTCCTCTCTACGACTCTTCTTCTCCTCTCAGGAGATTTGCTGTTAGCTGTCAGCGTTATGAGGGTTCCGACCTTCGGCACGGATGACCCGTGAAACTAAGGTCGCAAGTAAGTTCACACAAACCGCCAAACGCGCAATAATCCGGCCGATTATCGCCGTGTGCTCCGAGTTTTACACAGGAGGCCGTGGAAGAGATGAAAACTGATGTTTGTTGGATTACTGACCAGGAACTCCAGGTGTCATCTGCTTTCTGCGCCTGCCTCTGCGGCCTCGTGCGCACCACTACGTGCACGTCGCCGTCCTCTCGGAGCTACCAATGCATTCTGAAACTGCAACTTGTGAGCGCACGAGGTCGACATAAATCCTGGAAAAACCTGCCAATTCCTTTTTACGATGCTGCTGAGGGGATTTATGTGCACAGCTAAAAAAATAGGTAACTGAGTCATCTAGGTCAGGGGTCGCCGAGCACCGGGCCGCGGACCAGAACCGGGACGCGGACCATTTAGTACCGGGACGCGGATCATTTAGTACCGGGACACGGATCATTTAGTACCGGGACGCGGGTCATTTAGTACCGGGACGCACAGAAAGAATAAAACAGTTTTTTTTTTTTTTTTTTTGTGTGTGTGTTGGTAATATTTTTTTATTCTTTTTATTTATTTTTTATTTATTGCAAACATTTTTACGTATTATATTACATATATTAAAATGTAATAATAATATAAATAAAGTGCATAACATAAAGTGGAATAATTACATTTACATTATATATGTAATAATTGAATGATATGTTTTGCACTTTATTGTTTGTTTTCTTAGGCCTATGTATGAGAGTGTTATATATCCTCTCATCCAACTATCTTTATCTTCCCCAAACTATTCTTTATTCAAACAAGGGCCTTTCAGAAAAGCTGTAGACAGTAAATAGGAGTCAACAAGCTAAAATACTGAGACATGTGCTCCCAAAATAACTATGCATAAAGAGTAAACTTAGTAAACCTTTCAAACCCGAAAACGAACGAGCGAAACTGCAAGCAATGTTTGCAACTGTGCGTGTTTGCATTCCAGCCATAATTGTTTGGCTATATATATATATATATATAATACGTTTGGCCACGCACTGGCTCGTCCTCATCCTAGAAACCCTTTATAAACACACTGTTGAAGTGCAAACGTAAGCTCAGCAGCTAAACAGGAAAAAGAAAGGTCTGACCTAACTCTCCCCTGCAGAACGAGGACAATGCTGCGTCTTTGTTGCCATGCGTCATGTGCATGCACATCATGTATACAGCCGTCGTGATTCTCATTTTAAAGCCACGCTATCATCAATAGGGGGGGTGTGTGTTGAGTGTGCTCGCTTCTGCTCAGCCCTCACCTCAGTTTTGTTTGATAGGACACTGAGTGTTTTGCAACCATGGCGACGGTGGCAGCTTTAGCATCGGCACGTTGCATGTGAGGGTGTCAGCAGGCGAGCCACCGCATCTCTTACGTGTGAATTATCTTGTGAGAAAGTTACGGAAGACGGTCCTGAATGTGGGAGTCACACTCGCTTTGAGTGAGCGTGAGTGTGGAGCAGCATACTGAGGAGAGACCCATCGCTCTTCCTCCTCCCCTCCTCCTCCTCCCCTCCTCCTCCTCCTCCCGCACTGCTTCTCCTTTTCTTAGTTTCCTCTCCTCTTTTCTATTCCTGCTCCGTATCTTCCCTACATGCTTTTTCTTCATCGCATCTACTCTTTAAAATGTCGCAGCAAAAAACCACTACTGCTAATTATACTATTGCATACTAATAATTCATCATTTTTGTTTGTATTTTCTTGTATTTTACACTGCACATATTCCTTGTTGTTGTCGGTGTAGTGGTGTCTTGGTAGGTGGACAAACTGTGTCCCCACACACCTTCAACACCAGTAAAAATGTAAATGCAATTACCAAATTAAAGGAATTATTATCTAATACATTTTGTCAAAGGAGATTATACATAGAGTATATTGTTGTGTCAGTGCTCATTTCCATTTGTATGAAAGAATTATTAAACTATATTCATGTACATTCACAGATATAAAACAGATGATATATATGATAAAATATATAAGATTGTATTTTGAGATTAGAAAAGTGGAGTTTTTGCTAAATTAAATAAATAATAAAAATTAAATATAAATTGACAAAAGGTAAAATACATGTCTATATACTAAATAAAAGTGACACATAATAAATCTAAATCTAAGACTGTCAAATAACATTTATTATATTATATTATATTATATTATATTATATCATATCATATCATATCATATCATATTATATTATATTACATTACATTATATCATATTATATTATATCATATTATATCATATTATATTATATTATATCATATTATATTATATCATATTATATCATATTATATTATATTATATTATATCATATCATATTATATTATATTACATTACATTATATCATATTATATTATATCATATTATATTATATCATATCATATTATATCATATTATATTATATTATACTATATTATATTATATTATATTATATCATATCATATCATATCATATTATATTACATTACATTATATCATATTATATTATATCATATTATATTATATCATATTATATCATATTATATTATATTATATCATATTATATTATATTATATCATATTATATTATATTATATCATATTATATTATATTATATCATATCATATTATATCATATTATATTATATTATATCATATTATATTAT
>CALSCE010009415.1:2117965-2128598 GCA_943593645.1 Bovichtus variegatus | reverse complement strand
TATCATATTATATTATATCATATTATATCATATTATATTATATTATACTATATTATATCATATTATATCATATTATATTATATCATATTATATTATATCATATTATAACATATTATATTATATCATATTATATTATAACATATTATATTATATCATATTATATTATATCATATTATATTATATTATATTATATCATATTATATCATATTATATTATATCATATTATATTATATCATATTATATTATATCATATTATATTATATTATATCATATCATATTATATTATATTATATCATATTATATTATATTATATCATATTATATCATATTATATCATATCATATTATATTATATTATATCATATTATATTATATTATATCATATTATATTATATCATATTATATTATATTATATTATATTATATCATATTATATTATATCATATTATATTATATCATATTATATTATATCATATTATATTATATTATATGGTTATAATATCAGGTGCATTAACAAGCAGCATTTCAGTGTTGTATCTGGTCATGCTGGAGCTTTTAACTATTACTATACTATACTAGTTGTTATCTATGTTTTAATGTCATTATTATGTCATTATCAGCAAAGTAACCAGTAACCACAGCTTTCACACAGTAGGCTGCTTGAATAACTGTGAAAAGGGATTTTTCCATAGCTGCCGTTTTCCCAGACCAAGCGCTGCTGTCAGGTAACAGTGTTCTGACCGGTGACCAACAACCCCGCGGTGCCTCAGCTGCCGGAGCAGCGCCGCTAACTACGCGTCCGCGTGGGGATGCTCCTCCTCCCCGCTTGTGAATTCAGTGTGTGAGATCCACCAAGACAAGACACCACTGCACCACCGACAACGTGGAATATGTACGGCGTAAAACACAAGAAAGAATTAGTATGTATTAGTGTATTATTATGAGTCTTCATAGGGACATTTTAAAGAGGAAAAGCAGATATTCTTCCATATTTCCCCCACTAATTGTGAGGTTTCTCTAAATAAACTTGATTTGATTTGATTTGAGATACTAGGGAGAGGAGGTGGCAGTGCCAAAAATCTATTTAAAAACCTTTGTCACAAAACATTTAAAGACATCACCTTGGATTATGGCAAAAACTGAGAGATATATGTACTTATATATAGTAAGTTTAAGAAAATACACAGTTTAATGGGCCAAAAGATGGAGGGCACGTTCCTAGACGGTGATTGTGATCAAACCTTAAAACAAAAAGACCTTGAGAGGAGATGTCAGCATCATTTCACCTCCAGCAGCCCTGCGTTCAGTCTTATCAGTGAGCCGGCGGAGGTTCCCGCTGCGCGTGTGCCATCACCAACTTCTGCACATCAGCAACGACTGTGTCTTCTTCCCCTCGCTTCCCCCTCCAGGGTTAAACGGGGACACTGTTACACAATGCTGCGCCGGGCTGAGGGAAACAGCCCTGTGTCAGCGGGATGCACGTATGGGGAGGGAAGCCCTTGCTTTTGCCAAATAGTAAAATCGCCATGCAACATTTATACCCCCCTTTCTCCTCTCCTCCTCCACACATCCGCCTCTCTTTGTCTCTCTCTCTCTCTCGCTCTACTTCCCTCTCCCTCTTCTCCTCCTGTTTGCTCTGCATAAATCCATCACTCTTCTTACCATCTACTGCTTCCAATACCGGAGACGGATCCCCAGCTCTATTTCTCTGGAGTTTCCCCTCTCACTCAACACTGGAGTGCGTATATGAAAGTTTACCCCGAGTGCACATTCTGGGCTCTGGCAGAGCAACGCTGCATGATGTCACAGTCTGTCATGTCGTCTCTGGGTCTTTGAGGTTATGGACAGGAATTAGTTTCAACACTAGTGACGGTGACAGATCCTCAAAACAAGATTTACGAATAGGTACGATTACTATTCGGGGCAGCGGTACTTTCATGTTCTGCGAGCTTAAATGGCTGTTTTTGTCAATGGACTCTGGTGGACTTGAAGAGAGCATGAACGGCTTCAGTTCCTCGTCGGCTGTTTGCCAGATAAGATAAGATATGACAGACTTTATTGTTCCGATGGGACACGTTGCCGTGTGTCTGCAGTATAAAATCACAGCAAAACAACAATAAAAAGACGGCAAGTCATTCGTCCATCGATTGCATATGCTTGTCTACATCAGGAAAAAGTGCAGACGCGGCACAATATACAGTGATCAAGGGCAAGAAGGACAAACACCGCATCCACATAATTCAGCCTGGTGGTGTTAAGGGCTTTAATGAACCTGACGGTGCAGGTAAAGTGGTGAAATTATTCTAAATGCACCTAAAATGAAATGGATTTTTTCTCAGGTGGCGAGAATACTTTTTGCTGCTGCCCCCGTCCACAGCTGTGCATCTACTGTAATACACCGACTACACATAAGTACCACATGCAACAACAACAAAAATCCAGCTAGCGGTGCATATTTCCAACGACAAATATGATGCAAAAGCAGTCACAAGCTTGAGGGAGGAGCGTCGCTGGGGGTCAAGTGTAAGCCGTGGTTTGTATCCATGTAGGGATGGAAGCCACAGTAAAGCTTAGCAAGACATGACTGCACCACCGCCTCTGAAGCCATATCTTGTGTGTCTCCATTTCAGAGACCAAACTCTGTTTCATATCTTGCTTTTTCGATTCCTCTCACCAGCTGCCTCTGTTTATTTATCTCCGATGCTCATCTCTCTCCCTCTCTCATGATCCTCTTGAAGTCTGCTTGTCTTTTTATATGTATTTTTAGCACACAAACACAAACACGCGGGCTTTTCATGGCGTTTTGTTGCAACACAATCACCCCCTTAAACAAGCTTTACAACGCTCCTCTTCACCTGCCTTCCCCCCACACACACACACACACATGCACACACACACACGCACACACACGCACACACACACAGTTTGACCCACTTTCAGTAATGAGGGACTTTTATGCCTCCTAGCCCTTCCCAAAACACCAACAATCTCAATCTGCTGCTGTGTGCTCACATGTGTGCATTCAGTATGTGTCCACATTCTCCTGGCTCGAATATCATGTTGCCTTGTGTGTGTGTGTGTCCGTGTTTTACCTCTCCATAAAGCACAATAATTCCACAGATTCCAGATCATCGCAGGAGTTCTGCGTTTGCTCTGTGCGCTGACGCTATCCGTGCCTTTTGAAACATGACGTCCGTGTAACAATAAAAGGTGTCAATCCAAGTGTTCTTACACGTCTGAGAGCTCATGGACACATTGTTCAAACTATTTTGTGGGCAACGTGTTAAGATGACTCACTTGTTAACTGGCATCTCATAGTGTCATTTACCTTGAAGGCCGCCGTCGCTGAGCGCAGGGACCGTCTTTTATTCAAGGATCTGTCCGCGTGTTCTCATGTTTCATTACGTCCTTCATAGCTTCGAAAGCCAAAGACTCAGCGAGTGTAAAAACAACCAACCAACAACATTAATTATACACTTCATGATAACACTCCGTTTCTAAAATGTTCCCTCGTCTGCGCTTTGATGGAAACAGTGAAGTGGCAATTGGGAGGGCCGAGAAAAACAAATCCTCAACAGTATTAATCCGAGCTGACAGGTGAGTGTGCACGCGTTTTAACGCACACGCTCGGTCACGACCACGTTTATTGAAGGGGAGAAGCTTGTTTACTCGAAGTAGTACACTCCAAAATGGACCCTGACCGCCGAATTTCTAGTGTTCTACACAAAACAGAGAACAAAGAAGAAGAAAACAGATGCTGCAAATTCCCGTAAAATACCAGATATAGTCTACAGGCATTGGGCAGTGCAAGAGCAGCTCCAGCTTGGGTAGATAACACTGGAGAAACCTGTAAAAAGAAGACACACACACACACACACACACACACACACACACACACACACAACAGGCAGGTTGCAAACAAAAAAGCGAGCTTTAATAAACAAAGCTGAATTCAACACAATGGTGTAAAACTAAACTGAGGGAGCAGAAAACAGGACGAACCAGGATGGCACGAGGGAACTCCAGGAAACAGAGAGGACGGACCGGCAAGGAACAACGGCACACACAGGTGTGTATACAGACGACTAATCACAAGGACAGGACACAGCGAGGGGGGATTACACACAGGAGGATCGAATCAGGGCGGGGCAAACTAATCACAAAAGGCGGGAAAACACGAGTAACACAAGACGTAAGGCGTAGACGTGCAGGTCGGCCCTGCAAAGATTTCATTAGGGTCGAATAAAAAGCCACTTCCCTAAAATCTGGGAGTCGTCAGTATTTTGTGTCACCCCAGTAGGTGCATATGAACAGGAAAAGCACAATCAGATTTCACTTCCTGCAGCAGAAAAGAATGTGCTGGCACAGGTATGAAGCTTTTTCCCTCTCGTATTCTTTCCTTTCTTTTCGCACATTTTCCAGGTTTTCTGTCTGTTTTCTCACATCACACACGCTTGCACAAACACACTCACATAAAGTGCATATATAATTGCGGCGGAGCCCTCTTGTAATGTACTCTCAGGTCTCAGTGGGGATCTCCTTGTCAGGGTTTATAAAGAGGGATCTTTATCGTCTGCGCGCTCTAAGTGCTTTGTTGTTGTCACATCTGCAGTCTCTTGTGAGACACACTACTGTACGTCCTGACAAACTCTCTCCTTCTCTTCATTTCTCTCCTACGTATCACCGTCTCCACTTTGCTGCTACTTTAATTACCCTAATAACAGAAAAAAAACGCAGACCAGTTGGTTTCCCCGCTGTTTTTTAACACCAGCTGATTGACACCACTTAGTGAAATGAAGTTTTCTACACACACAGCAGATGAGGAAAGTTCCCAATTAAAAGCTTTTTTTTTTTTTTTTTTTAACAGTGTGAGTTCATTACGAGTCTCCGAGCGATTGCCGAGAAGAGTAAGTTTTTCTAAAATGAATTCGCTTGTGCAGACTCATTAGCCGTGTGTGCTCGTTAGAAAACTAAATTTAACTTGATCCATACGTCGCTATCAGACACTTCTTTTGTGACTTATTCATACGCAGCCACGTTGGCATTAGTCAACACGGAGCGCTTAATATTGTGGGAGGAATTCGGGTGGGAAAGAGGCAATAACAGTAAACACACTAATTAGATTACACTGTTCAGTTTCACTTAGAGTGGCAGAGCAGCGCGGAGAGGATTACTTTTGATCTCTATCTTCCCAGAAACCACTCTCCTCAGCACACTTTGCAGTCTTTCAGCTCGCTTTAAATGACTCACAAGGGCTGGAGCCGTCGTGACTCACGGCTGTAAGAATTAACATGTTCTTCCTTTAGTTGCTTCCTGCTGCACTGTGCACACAGTCGTGTATCCTGGATGAACAGAGGCTGTAGAGGGAACAGCTTCAACCTTCCAGAAGCATTAAATGACCCACAGACAGACATATTGCAAAGCTAGTATTTGTGTTTGTTTGTGTCACATTCCCTCCAAAAATATACCAAAACCCTGAGAGGCCAGATAGAAAATAAAAAGTGTTTGTTGTTGTAATACTCAGTTCAGCCACAAGAGGCTGAAGTGCACCACTGTCCATGTTCTAAATAGGATTAAAAATGTTTTCTTCCAGGTGAGTTTTAATTTAATGCACTGTAAACACGAGGCACATATATTGTGCGTTAGCAAGTTATGTAAATTAAATCTTAGAAAAATCATTCTAGGAAAAAATAAAAAAATTCCCCTGTTCTTAATTCATAAACACAAGAGAAAAAAACTATTTTGATTTTTTTTTTTTTTTCTCACCTGCCTCTCAGGGCTTCTGTGAAAATCTGTAAAGCAGCTGAAGGAATTTTCCTTCTACTAACATTCACCATCAAGGAAATACAGATAGACGGGATGAGAGCGAGCTGTGTACGGTAATTAAAATGAGTTAAGAACAAGCACAAAGCTTCTGTCGCAGCGTCGATCATAAATCAGCTGCATTATGATGGTAAAATCAAAACAATTCTGGCAAAGCAACTGGAAACTAAAGTGGAAACTTGCCGCTGAAGAACACTCAGCTCGAAGACATTCAACCTGAAAATGGTCTCGACATTATGCGGAGGAGCTGCACGTGAGAACGCAAATTCTCATCCCATCATTCGGACCAGGTACTAAGTCCTGTAATGTCCGAGTGAGCCCGTGCATGAAGAGAGCTGCTCATTGGCTGGGGCTCTCACTGCGAACAAGTGGGCATGTAATGACATTTGTACCGCGGCGGGAATGAAACCTGAAGAAAAAACACACCCGAGGGTGAAGAAGAGGAGTCATGTACACGAAGACGGCAAAGAAATAGGTAGAAAATATGAATCTGGAGAAACGTCTAGATTCAGGAACTCAAAAACGGCAAAACTCTCGGTTATTCATGAGCAAAATACAACCCGATCTTGGTGTAATCCGCGTCATGTCGTGCCTCCTGCACGCTCTTCCCGGGCACCAGCCCTCGCCTAAACCAAATGGAGTATTTCCAGTAAGTGAGAACGCGCCTGACACGGACACGCTCCGGTTGTGCGCTGCGTGAACGGGAAACTCTGGACAATGTGCAACCTGATTCTCCAGACATCCTCCGTGAGGTTACACGAGAGGACGAGTGGACTGTGGAAGCGTTGGGGCTTCCCCACGGGACCGTCTTCATTTCCATCAACATGGCGACACCTGCGCTCTCCGAGTGCCGCTCTGGTTTCAGGACGGACACGTTCTAACGCAGAAATAAATAACCATCGAACACCCAGGAGTTCTCAGAAAAAGAACTAGTATTAGTTCCGAGTTTAGTTCCGCAATTTGGTCCTTCTAGTTCCATAGTTCCTGGAACTAGGAGGTGTAAAAGGGCTCAGAGGTGCAGCGGCATCCAGTGGACATCCAGAGCAGCACGTCCCCATAAAAACCTTTCTGGTTGGCGGAAAGGCCACGGCATATGATTCACATGGCAAACCATTGTCTGAGCTCGTGTGTGCCGTGTTTGCTGTTTCTGCACTCCTTTAGTCGGCCTGTTTATTTGTCACGCATTAGCTGGTTCTCATCAGCGGCGCTCTTGAGAAACGATCTGATCTTACACTGTCGACCTGTTTTGTTTTTCCGCTCTCCGCTCCGTCTGGAATTAGTGTAAAAGTTTGTCCGCGGGGTCCTCAAACCTTCAGATCAGAGAATGGCTGCCTGTCTCTCTGAAACGCTCTCTTGTCGCACATCGAAGCCAGACGGCGAGGATGTGGGCTGCACTGCTCCGCATGATGTTTCGTTTGTTTGAAGCAGTAACTCACAAACAAGTGCTCGCGCAGGCACGGAGCCACATGCCACACACACGGAGCCACATGCCACATGAAGCACACACGCAAGGCTTTTAATGACATTAATACTCCCTCTATGTCACACACACATAAACACGGCATTCTGTCCTGAACTTAAGCTGAGTGGTATCCGGGATAATCCTTCCGCTTTTAATACTATAGAGACACAAGTAAAACTATCATGAAAGTACAGCTTTCATATGAATGGGACCAGGGGAGGAGTGGGAGAGGATGGAAGAATGGAGAGAGCGAGGGTGAGGAAAAGAGAGAGAGAGATGGAGGAGAGGGAGACAAACTCACCCGTCTGTGTCCTGGAAGTTGACGTTCACTTTCTTTGCAGAACCGAGGAGCTCTGAAACGCAGATGAAGTGGAACATTAATTGATTTTTGCAGGATAGAAGTGATTGTAATAGGCGGTCGATGTCTTTTTTATGATGCAACAGCAATAACAAAAAAGTGTTGGTAATGTTTATGTTTACAGCATCGGTGTGAAGGATTATTCAATCTTTACGGCAAAAAAAAAACAAACATTTTTTCACTTTTTTTCCTTTCTATTTCCCCGAAATGTCAATTCCTCAAGTTCAAGCCTCCATGGTGATAATATCTGTCTCTAATTATGAATATTTACATACTTCAAAGCATGCTTGCTTACACACAAAAACCTGCCCATACAACTATCATAAAAACATACAGAATGTGCAACCTTTTTTTTAAATTTTATTTTATTAGCCAGCATTCAAAATGAGCAAAATCTCATTTTCATATAGTGCTTTAAAAAAAAAAAAAAAAAAAAAAACTAGGTGGTTCTGCAAAAAGCTCTTTGTGACCTGTTTGTTGAATGCTCCTCACGAATAAATTCAAAGCGACTTTTGCAACACACCACAGTTGAGTGCAGATGGGGATGTTGCATTATGTATTTACTGTACTCTACAGCTGCATCGTCAACACACAACAGTCTCATAAAACCCTGCGATGAAGACTGGGATATTCCTTTGGGTGATGCACGCTCAAGAGAATATTCCTCTCCTGCAAATATGTGATAATAAGTCACATCAAAGTATAGAAAATATTCACGGTTTGGCCAGTAAAAAGGCCGATGTTTAGCAGGTGTAATGTTTACTATGTGAACATCATATCGATGTTATATGTTGCCAATAAATCAAAGTATAGCAAAGTGAAATCCTAAACCTGAGGACGGTGCTAGATTTACAGTCCATCCTGCCGGGGAACAACATATCTGTGCCGCATTTCAAAGGGACACAGACTTCCCACTGTTAGTGGAACAAGGACCACTTCGTTGTGGCTCTATTTTGGTCCCACAGTGATGATGTCACTGATTCACTAACTCGCTCTACCCGTCACGGCTCAGCTGGCGGCTGGCTCGCTGCCAGAGCAATGTCACAGGTGAGCAAACCAACGGCAGTGGCGACGACCTCTCTCATCATCCGACACTGATAATTACACTAATGCCTATTAGCGCCTAAACAGCTTCTGGAGCAACCTTCTTCTACTTTCATCCACGCTATCGTTTTCATTTTCTGACCTTTGTTTTATGTCTAATGTCAGCTGATGATGCAGAACTGAGGCACAGCTAAGAAGAGTCTGTCCTCTCTCTTTCAACACACACACACACACACACACACACACGCACACACACACACACACAAACACACACAGTCCCTCCAGGGTGCAGGAAACAGGACAGTCCCTCTATTGTAGAGGAGACAGCTCCCAGCGCCACTGGGAGAGGAACATTGATTTCCTAACAGGCTATTTCTGGTTGCTAAATGCAGAGATTCACACACACACACACACACACACACACACACACACACACACACACAGACACAAACACACAGACACAAACACACAGACACACGGACCAATAGCTTTCAAAGGCACTGTCTACATCCTCTGTGTGTGTGTGTGTGTGTGTGTGTGTGTGTGTGTGTGTGTGTGTGTGCTTGCTGTGAGAGGGCTGTAATACCATGCAACCTGATATGCATCCACTGACAGAAGGTGTGGTGAGGTTGTGGTCAACAGGAAGAAATGTTTAGAGAGGTCAGAGAAACTGACGCGTGACATTTTTAGAAGAGAGAGAGAGAGGAAAGAGACACGAGGACGGAACCAATTTAACAATCCACCGATAAGCTCCGCACAAAGAGCGGCTTCTTCCTAAATAAGAACGGACGCGCGCACACACACACTGGTGATCTTTTGACTCCATAACGTCATGAGACCATCAGGCCTGACCCCTGCTCATATGTTGCCCTGGTGTGTGACAGGAACAGAGACACACCCGGCCAGAAGAACTTTGTGAGAGGGACGCTCCCCTCAGTACGTCTGCTACCCGCCTTGGACACTTTTTAGTGGCTGCACCTTGACTCGAGCCTCCGCGTGCCATGTGTCATTTAGTGATTTTCCTACATTTCGCGACAACTTTCAAGGAAATGTCCCTGAATTTGAATATTGCACTTTCGCTTAGCTAACCGTTGCTACACCTGGCGAGCGTTGTGTCGTCACACAGCACATGATATGTGCACAATGGGTCCTTCATTTCAAACAGAGGCAGACAAAAGATGGCCTCTCTTTTCTAGAAGGTGAAATAACTTTGAATGTTGCGGTGGAAGTTGAGCCGTCGTTTGTTAACAGCCTAACAATAGCTTTTTACTTCTGACTATAGCCTTTAAATCATGTGGTCATTTGTGCAGATTATGTTGCCGAACCAAAAAGTGTAAATATAAACTTTTCTTTGCCACAGAGCTCATTTCTGCAGCGATCCAGGTGATGCCTACAAACAACACGTCATTCCTGCAGCACTCTATTCCACTATTTAGCTCCAGGAGTTGGTTGAAAACACTGTTTCCTGTCTCCAGCTGACTCATTTCAAAAGGTAAAAAGAGTCTTAAATACGCACCTGAGGCTAACGTTACATGTCCCAGGCAAGAGAAGTCAGACTCCTCTCTAGAAACGGTTTGCTGGAGTCTGGACTCACAGTTATAAGTAACACATGATGGTTTATTACAAATGTAGTCGAGTCTTTCACTCTGTGAAGCTGTTTTATATGAATTCAATATTAGAGTTAAGCTGCATGAGCAGATGTTCATTTGTTCAAACCATCAAAACAATAAACAGTCCTGTGTGCAGTGTGTACAGGGAGGGGTGAATATGTCACACACACACACACACACACACACACACACACATACACACACACACACACACACACACATACACACACACATGGTTTAAAAGGGAGACTGGGTGATAAATACCACCTGTCAAAGTTTTCACTATTGCATCAGTGTGTCCACTGCTGCGTGTGTGTGTGTGTGTGTGTGTGTGTGTGT
>CALSCE010009415.1:2098920-2113920 GCA_943593645.1 Bovichtus variegatus | reverse complement strand
CGATCACATTGATTGACAGCTGCATTATGGGAAAGCAACAGTCAATAATTGCACTCTGTCAGACCGGACGACGTCACATGATAGATGCATAAACACAGAAGTGGAACCGCACGTGCATGCAATGTCGAACGTGTAAACACAACCGCATCACAAACACATGCACAGGCAAAGAGTGCACATGGAAACGTGAACCAACACACACACACACACACACACAAACACACACACACGCACACGAGTATTGTTCAGAGTTTGCCGGAGGAGGTCAGAGGTGCAGCCAGCTGAATTAATTTACTATAAATACACACGTCATATCCTTGCTAACTTTCCACACACGCACACACACACACACACACACACACACACACACACACACACACACACAATCACGAGTGCACACACCCTCTGCAGCTCTTCCGTGCGTTCCCTCACACACGTGTGATCGCGACGCATCTGTTTCTGTAGAGGAGGGAAGATGAGAGTAGAAGAAAAGGAAGAGGGAGAGAGTGTGTGTGTGTGTGTGTGTGTGTGTGTGAAGCCAACAGACCAACCTATCTTTCTTATTCTATTACCCGATATATTACTTGTTTTCCTCTCTCGTCTTCTCCTCTCTATCTGCCTTCTTTTCCCTCTGATTTCGCTCCTCTTCCTCTCCTCCTTCCTTACATCCTCCCTCTCCTCGCCTCCTTCCCTTCCCTGCTATCCTTGCTTTGCCTTTACTCTTCCATTTGAGTGTTGAATCGCAAAACAACATTTCTCCGTCCCCTCCTTCCCGTCGCTCCCTTATATCGCGGATAAACACGTATTGAACCTTCGAGTTCGACCACTGTGTCATTGATTCCCTGACCTCTGGCTGCAGGAAACACCTGCGCAGGACAAATGTAATAAAATCGCCATTTTCATGGAATTGTAGCCGACAAGAAAAAAGTGCTGGTTCCAAACAGCAAACATCCAACAGCCCAGCATCCTGTAGGAGCGCTTTTAAAAATAAAACCAGGGCTTAATGTATGCTTCCACGTGAGAACCAGTTGTGTATATGATGCAACACATCTTTTGTCTGTTACTTTATTAATAATTCAACAAAACTTTATCGATCGCTTCCCTGCTCTAAGGAGGACAATGTAGGTCGACAGGCGGTCCATCACTTTGGTCCACAAATATCTCGACTGTTGGAGACACAGACGTGAACATTTTGGACGGATGTTCGTGGCCCCGAGATGATGAATCCTGAGGTTCATGACCAAATACCAGCAGAAGCTGTGGCGTTCCAAACAGGCTCAGCTGCATATTGTGTGTATCTGTGTAACATGCTAATTCGCAAATGTCAGCATGCTAATACATGGTAATAACTCTACTTAAATATCAGCAGGTTAGCATTGTCATTGTGAGCAGTTTAGCATGCCGAGATTAGTGTTAAGCTTAAAGCACTCCTGTGCTTAAAGGGACAGCGCACCCCAAAATCACAAATACATATTCACCCTCTTAGTCTGGATTGTTTTGCTGTGAGAGTCGTCTGTATCTCTCCAATATAATTAAACTAGATGGCGCTCGGCTTGTTGTGCTCAAAGTGCCAAAATCAACAGCGATGTGTCTTTCAGAAATCATGACCCGGTCACTCAAGATAATCCACAGAGCTTGAAGGAACTATTTTCTCTCTACCGAACTACACCCGCCAAACGAAACCGTATTTTTCTATCGACACAGACGTCTCTACGGCCGATATCTCCAACAACTCACACCAAAACAATCTAGATGTGATAAATAGCACTACAGGTCAGAGATAAAAATATGTATTTTTGATTTTGGGGTGAACTGTCCCTTTAAGTGCAGCCTCATAGAGCTGCGAGCTCGGCTGAGGACTCTTGCTCTTTCACCTCGGTAAAAAAAAAAAAAGATTCTGCCGACGTCAACACCTTAACAGTTTAGTTTAGTTACTAAGCAACTAAGTGTAAACTAGTTTGAATATTCAAGACATTACATCACGAAATGAAACTCTCGTCTCTCTCATTTAATAAGGAACGACAATACATACGTATATTTTAAATTATTGACTAACATTGTAATTGTAATTGTGTGGTGCAGCAACAAATATAAAGCAGAACTCCCCCACTACTAAACTATACTAAGTAAACTATACTATATGTGTTACGTTATGTTAGATTATGAACTTACATGTAGCTGCTGCAACAGCTTGCAGCTTTATTAAGTAAGAGACATTTCTGTGCACGCGGTGCACGTGTGCATGAGTGTGTTTACGTTCGTGTGCACTTGGCGAAGTGCAAAGGACAGGATGACGAGTGGTGATTAGTTTCGAGCTCCCGATCCATATTTGTTCAGCTGCGCACACACACACACACACACACACGCACACACTGCCAGGTAAACAGGAAGTGGAGTGATTGAATTAGAGAGGAGAGTCTTTCCAAAACGGATACAGGACCATCTGAGAGAGGAAGACAGAGATGGATGAAGAGGGAAGGTAAAGACGATGAAGGTGAGACAGGAAGGATACAGGAAGTGAGACAAACCAATCTAAGCAGTCATGCTGTCAGGGAATGCATTACTGCGGTGTTGTTTGAGTATATTATGAATTTGCACCTAATGCATGCTGACAGCTTTGTGCATGGACATTTTCATCAGTATCTATTCTCTCTAAGTGTCTTTTACAGTCATTCAGGAATCTTGTTTTGACACCATTTACATGTAGCGACACGCTATATGCCAATAAACTGTCCAAAGAGTGGCAGTGCTTTTAATCCATAACTGCTAATTGACTGTTTGCTAAGCCCTGCCCATGGCCAGCGACTGTCTAATTATAGTTTAGCAGCTGTAACAAGGCCCTAATGGTAGGCTTTGGATTTGGAAACATTTTGAAGAGATGTGCACAGGACTAAAGCTTCCAAGGAGCACGTCTTTAACTAGCGAAGAGTTTGAAAGGCACGGAGGTCGTCAGGGTGTTTTTTTGACTGCTCGTAGCCTGGTTCTGTCCAACCAGGGAGGGGACTGGCAAACCTGCCGCAAAGTGAGAGGACAGAGAGGGTCCGGAGAGGAGGGCAGAGTAGAGAGGAGCGTGTCTGTGGCAGAGTTAGCAAGCATGAGGGAGAAGGAGTCAGGTGAAGGGAGAGGGCTGAGAGGAGGGAGAGAGGAGGGAGAGAGGGAGCGAAGGTCAGAGACGTGAAGCGGGGTTGCAGAGAGGTTCGAGGTCGAGTGGTTTCTGGTGAATGTGAGGTCGAGGTGGTTGGTAGGTGGAGACGTGGGGACGTCAAAATCACAAAAAGCTTGAAACTGTTTCAGCATACTTTGAAAACAACATGAAAAACTATTTAATGCTCATGAACCCAACAAGAGCGACTTCCAAACTCGTGAATGCACCAAACGTTCAGCCTCACTTGAAACCTTTTCACTTTCTTGTGATTGCAATTTTTCGTCCTATTTCAACGTCTTTTAATTTTCGTTTTTATTTCCAGTTTTGCAAGCACTATGTGAAACTACAGGGGGGTGAGTCGGAGGAGCATGTGGCAGTAGTAGTAGTAGTGTGTAGTGCTCTGTGCTGTAACATTGAAGGCTTTTACCAGGACCGTGGGTTTGTTCCATTATACCCAGCTATTTATACACACCGTGAAACTCTATCCCCTGCTTTGACCACACACTCACACACACTCAGCTTACCATGGGAGGCTGTCGCCATGGCTACAGGAGTGCTCCTTGATTGAACTCCGGCTAAAACAACTCTTATTATCTATTCAACATTGTTTTCCAACAGGAACGGCCCCTTTGACACCTGACCACCTGCTATCAGGGGCCTCGGGTCTCTATCTCTGAGACACAGAGTGAAGCAGTGCGACGGAGATTAGCACAGCTGAACACACAGCACGGAGCTGAAAGGTCAAACATGGCATCGCGTTGACCTCGCTGTGTTAGGACTAACCTCAGGGGGAAGGACGAGGGAGCGAGCGGGGTGCTGAGTTTCCCTTAAACTCCTCAGATTTCTTCAGGATAAAGTTAAATGAAAGGAAAACAAGAAGAAACACAAATAAGCAACAAAAAAAAGTAGCGTCATTCAATACTAGAAAAGTGCAGGTGTGTCTTATTTCCCTTCTCGCACACAAAGAGTTGAATCTCACGCAATTGTTTCTCCCTTACAGTCAAGATGGCGGCGAAGATAACAAAAAAAACGGGGATTTATCTCCTATCGTGCCTAACTTTCGTGGCTCATAACATATCGTGGTATGGAATTAATCTGCAGATTCTCCGCTTCAAAAATAAGACCAAACGTCAGCTTTTCAGCCACTACAAAGGCCAAAATGTGGCCTGCAACAGAGCAGGTTACGGCTTGTTTTTAGCCACAAATGCCTTTTGCTGCTGAAGCAGTTGATAGCAGTCGATAACTTGCTGCCCCAACCGGCCCGTTAGAGGGAGTCAGTGTAAAAGAAAGTCGATAAAATAGGTTTTTCAAAACATTGTGAATCAAGAGTTCCTTGAGTCATAAATGTGCACAAAAAAAATCAAACTGATGGCAAACTGTGGACAGATGCACACACACACACACGAGCAAACACATTACAGGGTTACGCCTGGCAGAGATAACAACTAAATATATTAACACCCTTTGTCCTTCCTTCATCTTTAAAACAGATGAGTCATATTCAGCAAACCATGCGTCTATTAACATACGATTTGGGCACCTTTTTTAAATCAATAAGTGACGAATAATAGCTAATTATGTGAACGGATTTGTCCCCCTTTTAACTGGGTAATAACAAATCCATCTGCTCGAAAACAACAGCGGCGTCCTTAAAACAACTGTGTTGCCGCCACTGTTACAGGAATAATCAGCGTGATGAGATGTCTCCGTGTCACCCGCAGCACAACAGAGGCCTCGCGCAGACGAGGAAACGAGAGCCATGTTTCTTTTAATCACAACGTCTATTAGTAGAGCTGAGCACCAAGCGCTAAAGTGCTTCAGGCTCCGTCTTTCTATCCCTTCATCGTTTTCCCTTAAAACCACTTATACGCCAGGATATTATATGAAGGATCCTGCTGCCACCCAAAACCAAGAAGACGCAATATGAGGAAGTATTATATATTTGATGTATTGATTATTACGCTCGTCCGCAGCTGCAACTGCCAGAGTCAGAGGTACAGCGGCGCTTTATAGTTACCTAGCAACAGCTTCCTCACCAGCTATCAAGGTTATCTCCCTGATGGCCAACGCGTTTGTGAGAGACGCACTCACGCGCACGTTTCAAGGCCATAAACGCTCCTGAAACACCATCAAGCATCTGCTCTGCTTCTTGTGAGTGTTTTTATGTCATTTTTTTTCCTCCGTATTGCCGTCCACGGCATTGTCTGATTGTTGGAGGACATTGTGTGGTTTGTCTGATTTGGAGCAACAATTTTGAGGCAATTTTCTGTTAAATCGTGACTTTATTGTCTTCCGTTGGGAGGAAATTGTATTGGAGAAAAGCAAATTGATGCGTCAGGACATCACAATAAAACACGTAAGAACTCGCGCAAACATCGGCCTGAGATAAAAGAAAACAACGAGCCAATTAATCACAAGCCACTCACTCTATTAAGAGCTCATCTCATAGCAATACATACTTTAGTGCATAAATGACACTCAACCAAACACGTCTCACGATATGTAATAAAAAATGCATTAAAAAAACATTCACATATTAAATATACATTCACGTATTTTTAGATTTAAAATGTATGAGTGAAAATGTTGCCCGACGGCAGAGGAAAGTGAGGGACTTCTACAGACTTTAGGAAATGGAGATCATTACCATCCACAGGCACATTTAATGGGAATTTGGGCAGAAATACTTTTCCCTGGAACAATTCTTTTTGACTGACGTTATCTCCAATTCCTCCCCAGGGCTGTGTTCAGTGACAGTTAGCAGCAGGCTAAAGCATTTTATACAGCGCTTTTCAAATCTTTTGCAACCACTCGAAGCGCTTTACAACACACCCTCACACACATTGACACAGTCAGAATGCTCATCTGCTCATCAGGAGTGATGAACATTCAGCTCTTGGGGTTCAGTATCTTGCCCAAAGACACTTTGCCATGGAGCTGCAGGGGCCGGGGATTGAACTGCTGACCCTCTGATGCAAAGACAGTGAGTTCATGAGTTCAGTGGCATGCATGTCCGCTGCGAGCTAAAGCTAAAGCTTGAGAATTACATCATGGCCATGTAGCTGTACCACCCAAACTTCTGCCTAATTTAACATCATCCACCACGTCACCTTCCACCGCAGCACAGGGAGGTGTTTCCCTGTCGCTCAGGCACAACTTGTCAGTATGGAGAAGACCTAAAGGGCGGAGGAGCAATGTTTAATGTAATGCAATACTTAGGGTTTGGTGAGCACTTTGAATCAAAGTGTCTGACCGCCCTCACTCGTAGAACGGGCCGCGGTGGAAGTCAGTGTCGAGAGGCGGTCGCACTTTCAACCTGGGACTAAAATAAGGCAACAAATTAAAAAAAAAAACCTGCATTTGCTGCTGGACTTTCTGCCCATTTCAGTCTGATTGTCATTTTACATCTGAGCTCGTCTGACGGTGAAGGCTAAGTGCAGACACAGACGTCACTTCCAATCCCTGTACGCTTAACATGCTAAGACACGCAGACGGCATGACGACACCCACACAGACAGGCGCGCACACTGGCAGGCAAAGAGGGACAAACAGAGGACCGTAGCACACCCTGGGGACAGTCACATGGCCCGGTGATCAATAGAGACTATGTGTCCGCTGTATAAAGATCCTGCTCTGCCTGTCCCTCTGTCTCGCTCTCCGCTCACTCTCCCTCGCTCGCTCCCCGACCCATTCTCACCATTCTCTTCTTTTGTTTATTATCTTTCCTCATTATCATTCCAGCACAATTCTCTGAAGTAGTCTTTCCTGTCTGTCCTGTCTTCTGGCTGACGCTTTGTTGAGGGACTTTTTTTTTTTGCTTTTCTCTGATCTTCAAATAGGAGATTCTAATCGACTCCCGATTGTGACCTCGCTCAAATACTTCTCTGCATCTAATAAAACATATACAACAGCCCACTTAGCGATCCCGTACGCGCCCCACCTCAGCTCAACAGTGCTCGATAGATCTAAGAAAACAGGATTCACAAAGGCAGCGTATTGGATGATACTTGAAAGGAGAACCACATTTATGCAAGCTTCCAAATGTTCAGTATTACAGATTAGCTCCGGTAATAAGGCACGGTGTCGCTAACCCAAAATCCTAACTTTGTGTGAGATAGTAGAATAATTGACAGTAAATCTGGGCCAGCATGTACTCAACCGCCCAGAATAGGAATGCTGATCCTGCATTACTCAGTAATTCATTCATAAGAATGAGAAAAGGAAGACTTTCTGCTAAGACAGCACTCCTGTTCTCAGACGCTTGATGTATTACGAACACTAGTCTATATTTTTCAATCCAATAGCTCATCTGTGCCCTCGCCCGAAATTACGTTTCTTAATCTCCGTGTAACAACATATGTTTTCCATATTTCAGTTGCAGCTACTGTAGCACACAGTGTGCATTTGCAATGGGAAGAGGCCTTTGAAACAGCTGTGCAACACAATTATTGTCATCAATAGTGCTGGCATAATGGAGTTTAATGTCTGACCTAAAACAAGCCTCAATCTGCTTCTTGGGCAAAAAAGCCATTACAGGAAAAATTCACGAGAGGCATTTGGAGGTAATTGAAAACAGAAACGCTGCCTTTCAAGAGCTGAGTATCAGTAAATGGGATAAATACAGGGCCAACAGAAAATACTGCTTGTAATACTTGTTAGTAAATAGTCTGTTGTATTGTATCCAACTGATGGAGTCCTTTTGAAAAGTAAACAACATAAAACAAGACTAAAGGCAAATCAACAAAACTTGGATTGTCATTGGTTCTGCATGTACTTACTGGTCATAAAGTATTGTACAAATCCACATTTTAACCAAATGGCAGCGCTAAAACAAATGTAAAGGGATCACCAAAGTTATTACAATTCATCCTGACGGGGGACGCGTCTGTATCAAACGTGATGGCAATAATTGGATATATTAGATATTAGAGTCTGGATCAAAGTTGTGGATTGACTGAAATTGCCATCCCTAGGGCGAGCATGGGCTAAAAAAAATAAAAAAAAACAGCTGCGTTCAAAACAAAATCAGTTGTATTTGTCATTTACAGATTACATGGGAATTGAAGGAGGTCTGCGTGGCGCTGACAGTGTACGGCATCAGGGCCACACACAGTGCAATATGCATTCAAAGGAGTTCTTTTTAGTGCAGGAATATTAGTTTAGCTTGTAAGAGCAGTGAGTGTCTGATAGTGAAGTAGTTCAGTGCGATGCAGCGCTTCTATATGAAGTGTAAACAGGAGAAACTCACCAAGGAAGCTGTGTAAGAGACAGTGTGGGGGTCAAATACAAAGCAACTCAGCCAATACTTAGGTGTCTCTAATTGCTGGATTCCCGTGACGTCGGCTGTGTTTGAATGTAAAGTGGGACATCGCTGGAGGAAGAAACATGTGATTCCCTCTTTACTGTCTGTGCTGTTTACCATCAGCCGAGTATAAGACTACCACAGACTTGTGTTCTGAAAAGAGCAGGAAGGGGTCAATCGCTGCCTGCAACGCCAAGAGAGCAGAGTGCGTAACACTTGCAGCTACACTCGGACAAGGAACCACACACACACACACACACACACACGAGATCCAAGCAATTAACCTGCGAGCAAGTGTTGTCGACCTAAGTGATATCTGCAGTGAGTGTTAGGGGCTGGATGCAGTCAGATGCATGTGCTCACGTGGTTCAGCCTTTAGGAGTGTGACGCAAAGCGACCGGACGTGTTTGTCACAAACATATCAGCAAACAGATACGTCCAGGATGTGGATTTAAACTGCAGGATGTCGTCTGTACTGGTATTTTTCTGCCAGTTTACAAAATAACATTTATAATAATACTTTCAGCACGTACCCTTAATTCATTTAAATTAATATTAAAAGCATGGTTTGTATTTCAGCCCCATAATCACATAAAAAATTAAAAAGTAAGTCTAAACTGAGTTTAAATAAAAGCTGTGTGGAAATACAACAGGTAGTTTCAACAATGGGAAGTCAGAATTGCATTCGGCCATATTGCTTTTTTTTTTTTTTTTTTTTTTTTTTTTTTTTTTTTTTTTTTATGTCAGGGAGGAGAAGAATGTGGGGCTTAGTTTAAAGTGTCTATGGGAGAAAAATGAGAAAGCTTTTCACAAAAATCGGGAAAAGCGCCCTTGGCCCTTCTGCAGGCACTTTTAATATCGCTGAATGTCTGAATTTCAAACTTTTAAAAAAACAGGGTGTTCCCATGGCTGAGGGGTTTGGAGGCGACGCCGCTTCTTATCCCTACTACCCGTGTCCACATTTTGCAGATGACAAACTCTAAATTCCACGGGGCCTTTATAGCCACAGAGATGCCATTTGGGCTTTAGTATTTAGGTTATAGGGTTTGGCAATTGGACGAATATATCGGCCATAAATCGGTTGTTTTTTGGGGAATTCTTGTGAGGTTTTTTTTTTCTGTCGAGGTTGGACAGTGTGTATTGCGACGCTGCGCTGGAAACTACGGCACTATCCACACACTTGAGTGTGGATAGTGCTCCTAAGCCGCTCATTGCTCATCACTGGGCCACTGTCAGATTTGAACACAGTGAAGGTAAAGCCCAAAATCCCACAGAAACATCCGCTGAGACAGAAGAAGAAGAAGAGAGATCAAGACAGGAAGTGATCGAGAGGGGATAGATTAACAGATAAGGTCATGTTTTCTGGGTTTGATATCAAAAACACAGCTGGAAACCACGTAAAGACAGAATGTTAGATTTATCTTAACGCACTGATTCATTTAGTGAGTTACATTGTGTGTGTTATGGAGTGTATTCTCTTTACTGTGGTTTGTGCTGCTTCGTAGTGTGTGTTTGTTTTGTTCATTTTGACGATTGACTTGGTAGCCTCTCTTCGAGTACACACCTCAGGGCAGCACACTGAACAGACAATGACCTCATCACACACACACACACACACAGACAGACACACACAGACACACACACACACGATCTAGAAATGAGGCTAACCCACCATCACAGTTTCCACTGCGTTAACCCAAAAACCACCAAATTAGTCATTTGCATTCTGATCACACACACACACACACACACACACACAGACACTGAATGGACTGTAGTTACAGTGTGCATGCTCACAGACAAGCACAAACACCCACGCACATGCACACGTGATTGCCTCGTAATATGTTGGCTGCAAATAAGAGGCGACTGCACACGCACACACACACACACACACACACACACACGCACACACACACACACACACAGAATGGAGGTCCTCCACAGTGAACACCTGGAGGACATGTAAGTCACAGGACACGAATACGTGTTCCTCTGTCTGGCTAAATTCATCACAGGAGGAAGAAGTGCAGAGAGGTAAACATACGCTGTAGTAGGAAAGAGAGGATGGAAAGAGAAGGAAAACAAATGGCACAGAAAGGACTGGGTTGAGGTTACAGAAGGATCCCGATCATCGCTTAAATTATGAGGCAGGAAGCACGCAGCTGTCTCCCAAAAAAGAGTGACAGCGATTCCTCGATTGTCCGTTAATCACCATCAATAATCGAGTCACTCAACTCGGGGAAGGTATCGATTTTACAGCTATTTCCTGCTAAAGGCTACAACCCTTTTGCTAATATGAGGGAAATGATTAGTTTTCAGGTGCTGGATCTGCCCAGTCCTAAAATAATTAGAAGAATTAATGTCCTAAAATATTTATTAAAAGGCAACAAAATGGCAAAAAAAAAAATGGAATCAGGGCACTCCAATTTCAAAGGAGTAGTTTTGTGTGCAGTCGTTTGGGAAACAGACTTATTTGCTTTGTTGCTGAGAGTTAGATGAAAAGATCTGCAGTAAATATGGAGCTACAGCCAGCAGCTAGTTAGCTTAGCTTAGCATAAAGACTGGCAACAGAGAGAAAAGGCCAGCCAGGCTTATTAGCTGCGGACAGACAGACAGACACACGCACGGAGGTAATTACAGAAATTGCTTGACATTTAGATCCCCACAATAGGTCCTGATCTGGTAAATGCAAACATAGTTCCTTTTAAACATTTGCACCAGCGACCAATGCTATCCTCGTCCCAGTGAGGACAGGCGAATGAAAAGAGGAACTGGAACATTTTCGGTATGGAAATATATGGAGAAGATATGAAAAGAAATTAAAAAAACAGTAAAGAAACCATAAAAGGAAAAGAAACAACACAGAAAAACTCATTTTTATCCACCAAAAAGCATGGATGAGGAGCTGGAGAAACTACGCTGCGGACTGTGTGGGGTGGAGTGAAAGAGAGACGGAGGTGACAAATTCATCACAAGTGTGGCAGTGATCATGGCCAGGAAAAAGCCAGCGCTGGATTAGAAAACAGACTCAGAGCTGCAGGGTTTAACACAACAACAACAACAAACACAACCCCCTCATCCTGCCGGTTTACACTCCCCCTTCCTCCCTCCCTCACCCTCTCATCTTCACATTCTCCATTCCTCTCCGCTCGGTTATTCATCACTTATCAATATCTCTTCTATCTGAATCTCCCTCCCTCTATTATAACCGGACAGCGTGGGCTCGGGCTATGATTGCTCGCTACATTTAGACTGTGAGAGGTGGAGAGGGGGAGGTGAAATAGAGAGATACAGAGAGATGGAAAGACACAGATAGAGACGGAGTGAGACAAAAAAAAAAAAAAAAAAGAAAAACAGGAGACCTTTCACGTAAAGCTAGTTAGCCTTGGGGCTTTAATAGAGCGGAACTAGGTGTGTGTGTGTGTGTGTGTGTGTGTGTGTGTGTGTGTGTGTGTGTGTGTCTGTGTGTGTGTGTGTGTGTGTGTGTGCGTGTGTGTGTGTGCAGTGATCTGTCTGGCCTTGCAATGCTGCAGTAAATCCACCCTTATGCAATAAAAGGGCAAGGGCTGGGAGGAAAGGAAAGGAAACAAGAGGAGACAAAGAGGAAAGGAAACGAGGGCAGAGGTGAGAAGAGAAGAGAAGTGTTGTGTCCCAGTTTCACTTTGACCTCTATCCGTCCGTCTGTCCCTCTTCTCCCCGATGACACCACACACATTATGTGAAGCTCCAGAAGGCCTTTTGATGCCTGGGACAGTCAGTGAGCTGTTTCCCCAGCGGCACTTAGCCTCCCTGGGCATGACTCATGATGAACACTCCCCCTACACATCACCACCTCTCCTCCTCCTCCTCCTCCTCCTCCTCCTCCTTCCTCTTCTACCAAGGGTCCTCCACTCACCCGCCATTCTCCACTCCAGCTCCCATCCTCTGCTGCTCTCATCTCACTATCCTCTCCTCTTTCTAATCCTCTCTTTTTTCTCCTGGTCCTGCTGTGCTATCTCTCTCCTCCTCCTGCACCCCTTTTCTTCTCCTTCTCTCTCTCTCTTATTCTTGCTCTCCATCATCCTCTTATTCCATCCCGATTGGCCTGTAAACTCCCGTTTCCATTTTTTCTCTCGGTTGCTTTTTCGGCTCCCCCTCTCCGTCATCCTCTTGCTCCCTCTTCCGAGCAGCGCTGCGTTATCTCCCACTTTCAGGCTGAAAATTGGCTCTGGAAAACAGCCAGCACATACACACACACACACACACACACACAAATGCACACAAACATGCACACTACAATTCAAACATAATAAGCCAGTAATGCAAACAAACCTAGCACTGATGCATGTTCTCAAAAATGCAAACACATGTGCAATTGCGACGTACTACTCCAAATTCTTGGTCATCTATGATACAATGAGTCCTTTATTTCAGACAGTGGTGGACAAACGCAGGCTTCTCATTTCTAGCTAATGGCCGACGGCTGTTTTGGCTGAATTGACAACTGTTTCTAGGAGATTTTAGTAGAACTATATATATAAGATAGCATTAGCTCCATCAGTTAGTTTAAAATGCTCTCTACAGCTGATTTAAATGTTTCCAGCTGACTTAATTTAAACTTAAAATCTTAAATGTGCACTTCAAAGCGAGCTACACAGCCTATGATGTTGTCTTAAAAAGCTGAGGCTAATGCTACATGCTCCAACCGCCGCTGATGATCCATGTAGACGTAAAAATGAACAGCATTGTTCTTGTATTTCAGTGTAGAGTTACAGTCGTCCTAATTTTTTAGCTTGCATACTTTTTTCATATTTTCTAAAAGTAAGAGAAACGGCTTCCAGGATACGGACTAACCAATGTATTTACCAAATGTAACGCTAAGTTGGGAAACTTTGCTGGTGCTACTGGCTTCCCCAATCCAATACAGAGCAGGCCAGAGCTGCTAACGTTAGCCTAGCATTTGCTATAGTAGCCTAGCATTCAGGAAGCTTCCACGCCACACAGTGGATACAGGGGTATGTCATGAATGGGGCTGTTTTTACGTAACATGATGTGCTCTTTGGCCTTGGAAATAATGCTAGGTTATTACTGTGGGTAAGCTAGTCAGCCGGAGATGCTAACAATCGTAGCTTATGTTTAAGCAGATAAACACACTGTTGCTCTTGTGTTTTTGGAAAGGTCTTTCATCCCCCTACGAGGTCTTTGAATGCCACACATCTCTTTTGTTACAGCACTTTGCACACCGCTAAGCTATAATTAGGCAATCGCTGTTCAGGGCAGGGATTGCATAGAACGCACACAAAAACACACACACACACGTGCACATTCACTTACACGTGACATTGACATCAGCGGTCCCTGAACTATCAGAGCGTTGAATTCAGCAGAGAGGGACTCTCAAATCTGACTCCTAATATAGCTCATAAACCAGGCTGGCTGCACGGATTCACTGGATCACTGAGTCTCTGTGTGTGTGAGTGTGTGTATGTCTAGCCCGTGTATCTCTGATTCTTCTGTAGATCAATTACCCAGCAGTAAATTACCCTGCCGCTATATTCACATAATTATCAGAGACACAAACAGTCGAGCATGTGCGCGCAGGGGCACGTCCTCGCATATTGATTCCCAAATTAATCAAATATTTTAGCATTACACCTTGGCAGTTGAGCCGGTAGTTAAACTTTAATCAAGTCAACAGCGTGTGGAAAATTAGATGTTTTCCAAAGTGAGCAATTACTGTAAATCTGATGAGGGTGTCAATCTGCTCCTTCTGGAAAGATGAATTTAATATTTTGATAGCTTGGAGACAATTGATTCCTACTCCAGAATCTTTCAATTGAGGATATTTTACAAGATTACTGCTCGTTGCAGTAATTTAAGGCCAGTTGTATTGTTTTCCAATATCCAAAATTGGCTTGGCCACTCAAAATGTGTCTTTTTAATTTACACCTTTGAACATTTTGGGGTTTTTTCATCATACGATCATACTGTCGTATCTTTAATGTGTATTTCTTGCTTGTACTAAATACAGGGTGTGGACCTAATTCATATAACATTATCTTACACGAACATTTGAGTTTGGTAACATAATTCTGTTGTTGTTCAAGTATAACACTAATGAAATGAAACACGAAATAAGTCACAAAGTCAGCAACTGACTCAGTAAAAGCAGTTATATAAAAATAGTTCTACTGAGTTAATCATAAGGTGTGTTTTATTGGATATAGATTCAGGTTTTTATCTGTAAAAGAAATAATGCGTAATTTCCTCTTTCAAAAGTTACAAAGGCTCACTATAAAAATGTGGTGGTATTAGCTAGATATAGAGAGAAACAAAATATATATCAGTCAGTTTATCTAATATGGATATATTGTATTTTATTTATTATAGTGCAAGAGCTGCTTTAGGCTTTATCATTTAGTGGTAACAGATTAGAAATGATAGCAATACCAACAAAGTAATTGCTACTCAGTGAACCTATAAACACCTGAAGTTGCTCATGTTGCTGTTTTCTTTTCTCAGAAGCTGCTCTGAGGAGACGTGAGGTGATAGATTATGTAACAGCAACCGT